>CM063510.1:87559061-87571561 GCA_032207245.1 Pardosa pseudoannulata | reverse complement strand
TGAACTCATCGGCCCAGAATTTCGAGGGAGCGACTGAGAGAGTCCTCCCCCCTTTTCTTTTCTGTTGGGAAGCTAATTCCTGCGTCGATCATCATTTTCATTTGTAGATATTCATCGATTCATCTGTATTTACCATAACTTCAATATTGTGTTTTTAAATAAATATCGTAGTCTGCACGTAGGACTCCGCTATCCTTTTTCGGGCTCACTTAGAGCCCCAGTACGCTACAATATATATGTATGTGTGTGTTAATGCCAAGATTATACCCCAATATCATATTTTATCATTTTAATAATTATTCTTTTCTTGTAAGCTTTGGAATCTTACTTTATCCCTGTATATGATTGGCCTCTTTTCCTTTTTAATGACCAAGAAACAATAAGAGTAATAACTTTTATTCTTAGTTTATTCTACAGATAAATCCACTAATTTTTTCTCCAACCTTACACCAGTTTCTAATCAAATGCATTTTCTTGCTATTTCTTTTTAACCTGAAGAGTTAATATTTTTTTCTCCTATAAAACTTTCTCTCTTTTTAATTAGCTCGAATTTCCAGAGGGAAAATGGCTGTATTTTTTTTGTTTGTTTTAAAACCGTTTTAAATGTTATGACCCCATGCTTTATAAAAGCAGACCGATTAAAAGAATGTTTGAACCACTTATTTTTAAATCCTTCTTTTTGTTTCTCTAATTACTTTTTTTATTTTTGTAGTAAGAAAAATCTAGCAACGTAATAAGAAACATGTATCATAGGAAAATTATGGAAAAAGATATGTTTATATTTTCTCAAAGCTGTACCAAGGGAGGATGGTTGCTAAGATCTGCTCCCCCCACACAAAATAAATATATGTATATGTGTGTGTGTTTAATTAAATAGAAATTGTTTCTTAATTAGATATCTTTATATATAAAATTCTTCTGCCCACTATTTGTAATAGAACTTCTCCTAAAGGGCTGGAGTGATTTTGATGAAATTTTGTGTTAAGTTAATGTTTTTCTTCCTCTGTAACTGAAATTATTTATCTCTCTTTTTTCTAAGGAAGAGAAAATTTTAATTGAAGAAAACAATTTTGCCATTTATCAGGATACTTTTAATATATTAAATACACACACTCACACATATACATACCTATATATATCATATATATATGTGTATATATATATATATATATATATATATATATATATATATATATATATATATATATATATATATATATATATATATATATATATATATATATATATATATATATATATATATCGGTAATGAGACTGACTTCTCGATGGGGGGTTGCAGTCATCGCCATAAAAAAGATACCATTTCAGCTAAAGACCTTTATTAACATAACGTTGAAGGACAGGTTCCCACTTCATCATAGGGACAAACTGAAGGGTCAGCTAGCATGAAGTTCTATGTACAAGACACGTAACACCTGGGTCAACATCTGTGGGAAAATATCTCTAGAAAAATCTGTCTCCGCTAGCGTGTATCTCCTTTTTATTTGGAAATTTCCTAAATTGTCCGCTAGGGCCATGTAGGTTTATAATTGGCCAGGCCCCTTCTCTGAGGGTGTAACCTGTAGCCCCAGTGGTCAATTTAGGTTAGGGGTTAAAAAGGGGAATGCAAAATGACGAGGGAATTTTTACCCTTGATTTAAGTTTTGAAACCCCTGAGAATTTTCCTGACATATATATATATATATATATATATATATATATATATATATATATATATATATATATATATATATATATATATATATATATATATATATATATATATATATATATATATATATAATATATATATATATATATATATATATATATATATATATATATATATATATAGAACTCCTCCTGAACGACTGGAATGATTTTGACGAACTTTTGTGTATGTAATTAAGTTGATTCGCGAATGTTTTAGATTCACAATTTGATCCGATAAAAAAAAGATTTTTTATTAAAAATTCAAAATTGCTCGCTTATTGAGATAGTTATAATGCTACTTGAAACACTTTACTGCCAACGTATCTTTGGCTCAGAGATCCGCGCTGCGGGCTTCAGTACGAAAAGTCCCAGTATCGAATCCTCGTAGAGGCGACGTGAGAGTTTTAATTAATTAAATCTCATTATGTTTGTGATGACTGTACGCGTGGTGGCATATAGTATTTTGAAAATAATTTTTTTTCCTTACTTTTCCATCAAAATGATCCAATTTAAAATTTATTTAAAAACATTTTACAATTTTTAGATTTACAGCGTTGAAACAGGCTGCGTTGAATATATATATATATATATATATATATATATATATATATATATATATATTCAACGGAAACTCACCTATACGAAGTCAAAAGTATAGGAAGAATTCTTGATAAAAGTCAATATTCCGTATATGTGAATTGTAGTCATTTCCATTTATGAAAATATGAAAACACTACTGAGCTATTTCCTGTCCTTTTTTAAAGCAAATAAACGTATGTTAAATGTAAAAATATGTTAATATTTGCAAACAATAAAAAATTATATTTTTTGGCTACATTAATACAGAAAACTTCTATATTCATAAAACACATACATAAATATATGCGAACAATTTTTAGCTAACAACAACACACTCCCTTGTGGAAATTTTTGTACACATTTTTTTCGGTATCTCTCAGTATGTATTTTCAATTTTCTATACATAAATTTTGAATTAAATCCGCTTTTTAATTACATTTACAGAGTAATTGGAAAGGCCTAATTTAGTTACGGCTAACTAGTACGCTTTGTTGTGGAGATAATTGGTAGCAACTTATTTCTTTTACGTTCTTAGATAAGGCAAGATTAATATACAACATAAAGGACTTCAGCAGTGTACAGCTCCTTTGTGAAAATAATGTTTTGCACTTTCACTACCTAAAAATGCGTAGTATGCATCTAGAAGTTCTGATTTTATTTTTAACGTATAAAGAATGAACCGAAAGAAAATGTTAATTTAACAAATCATTTAATGCACTATTAATCCATCGGGTAATGCCAATGCCCCAGTTTTGGAATGCCCGACCTGAGTGCGGGCTAGAGAAAAAACGGTTTTTTAATTCCGTGAAGCCCAAAATCGGTTCTTCGAATGTATATGTACCGAGGTACTTTCCCACGATGATCTGCACGTGCATGCACAACTGTGGGAGAAATTTCCTAGAGGAATTTAGGACTTCGATTGTTCACGTCGAGTTTAGGGACCCCTGCAGAGAAGGTATAGATCACGGAATGGCAGCGTAACGGTCAAGCTCGCACAGAGATGTAACCGTGAGTTATGGGGGCAGGGGCTAAAAATAATGTCAGCTTGCACAAAAGGGGCTATTTTAATGAGCCCACCTGCACTCCCGAAGGGGGTGCAGATGTGGGAAAATTTCACCAAACAAGCGATTGGCAAAGAAGAAAAAGGGGCGTTAAAACCGAGGTGAGGAGTTGGGAAACAGAGTTAAGAAAAGGAGTTGAAGTCGGGATTCAAGAGTAGCTGGACATCGAAATCCCAAGCCCGGCTCGCCAGCACCGACTCGTCCCGTGCGCCCGAACGCCCGGACCGACACACCGCATGAGGAAAGCCCCTGCCTGCTTCCCTGTGCCTGTACTGGAGGTAAAAAAATATTCACAACGGTCATTTAGGCCTCTGTTAGTAATTTAACATTGTGATTAAGGAATAACGCATAACTAAAGAGTTGCTGGTTATGTTATATGATAATCAATTATATAAATTTGTAAATAGTGTACAAAATAAATGTCTTAATCTCAATATAAGGTATATTTTTACTGTGTTTCTCCTTTGTAAGCGAACACTGGTGTTAAGGTTGTAAGTATATTAAAACAGTATATATTATAAATTGGACGAACCGATTTCGGGCTTCATGGAATTGTAAATACCGTTTTTTCTCTTCCCCTAACTCAGATCGGGCATTCCAAAATTAGCGCATTTGAGTTGCCCGAACTGAGTTCGGGCGTCACAGGCAAGGGGTTAAACCCAAGGAAGTGAGAATGAAAATTATGTTTAATTTCCTTAATGAGGTAACAGGAAGTGTCAAACGCTACCAGTCGGCATTGCTGTAGTTTGTAGAAGGAGGAACTCTCCATGACTTACTCTTGGTGGCTTGGTCATTCCGTGGGGCATGACTGTTCTGTCTTAAAAGGAGTGAATGAAAATGAGTGATGGAATTATCGTGCTGAGATGACTGATGTTTATCCTCTTTGCTCTGATGCTTTTGAAATGTATTCACACTCATTACCATAATAAGAGCTTTTTTAAGTGATTATTTTTTCCGGGTGAAAGAAAGTGTGAAAGTTGCCCTTTCCTTATTGCCTGCTGACAAATTATTTGAAACAACTGATAGGTGGTATGTGTATGATAATTTAATATGTGTGGTATTGGAATATTTGTTTTTTCTTTACATGCGCGTATAGATATAAGCCGCTTTCTTTAAAAGTGGTGTAAGACCATTTTATATTGTATAGAGATATTTAAGATTTGTATATGGATGGTTTGACTAATACTGGTACATGTTAACTCACTAATTTTATTTATTAAATATAGAACTGATTTAAGATTGGAATATGATTTTTAAAGTACTAGTTAAAAGAATATAGTATAACTATGTTGTATAATTTTTGAAATAAATATTATATCTTTAATAAAAGGGGATTTACAATAGTTCTAAAGGAATTATATTTGCTTTAAATCTAGTGCAATAACTAGTGATGTAACAAAATAATGAAAATTTCAAACAATTGATTTAAAGATTTATTTATAGATAAAAAACTTATAGCAGATAACATTCATTGTTATCGGTAAACAATATTTTTGTGAAAAATGAAATTATACTACTTTTAAAGGAATTGAATCGTATACATACATACATACATGCACATATATTTGATTCTATAAATATATAATTATATATATATATATATATACATATATATATATATATATATATATATATACATACATATATATATATACATATATACATATATATATATATGTATATATATATATACATATATATATATATATATATATATATATATATATATATATATATATATATACATATATATATATATATACATATATATACATATATATACATATACATATATATATATATATATATATATATATATATATATATATATATACATATATATACATATACATATATATATATATATATATATATATGTATATATATATATATATATATATATATATATATATATATATATATATATATATATATATATATATATGTATATATATATATATATATATACATATATATATACATATACATATACATATATATATATATATAAATTATATATAATATATATATATATATATATATATATATATATATATATATATATATATTCATCGTCCTTATTCGTGTAAGACAGTTCTCCTATTTTGCACAAGAAAGAAATGATGGAAACTTATAGAATCTTTGTATTTCAACAAACCAAAATTAAAAAATTACTTCCTAAAATTTTAGAATAAATTATGAACATGAAAGAAATAATTTGAAGCATAAAAATTTGAAGCATAAAAATGAAAATTTATTATTAAAATAAGTGTATTTTCGATTAACCAAAATATATATATTGTCACGAAGATTCGAATGAACACACCGTTTAGCCTAACAGACGAATTTTTTGAAGCAAAGTAGCAACTCGCAACTTTACAAGATCTAGAAGTTGCCTACAACTAGTGGGTATCAGCTTTTATACCCAAACAGAATATTCGAGAAATAACTAATAGAGATCCAGAACCAAAATTTGTAGGTTCGATGCTGGCCATGGTAGTTGATCCAAAGTATGGTGTTTTAATTTTAAAATGTTATTTATTGTTGCCTTATGTTCTTGAACATTCTAGATCCTTCTTTTTTATGTAAATTAGTTATTTCTCGAATATTCAGTTCGGGTATAAAAGCTGATACCCACTAGTTGTGGGCAACTTCTTGATCTTGTAAAGTTGCGAGTTGCTACTTTGCTTCAATAAATTCGTCTGTCAGGCTAAACGGTGTGTTCATTCGAATTTTCGTGGCAATATATATATATATATATATATATATATATATATATATATATATATATATATATATATATATATATATATATATATATATATATATATATATATATATATACACACATATATATATATATATACACACACACACACATATATATATATATATATATATATATATATATATATATATATATATATATATATATATATATATATATATATATATATATATATATATATATATACATATACATATATATATATACACATACATTCACATACACACACATACACATACACACATATATACACACATATACATACATATACATATATACATATACACATATACATACATATATATATATATATATATATACATACATACATATACATACACATACATACGCATACATACACATACATACACATACATACACATATATCATATATACACATATAGACACATATACACATATAGACACATATACACATATATACACATATACACATATATACATATATACATATATATATATACACATATATATATATATATATTTATATATATATATATATATATATATATATATATATATATATATATATATATATATATTGGTTAGTCTAAAATACACTTATTTTACTAATAAATTTTCATTTTTATGCTTTAAATTTTTAAAATTATTTCTTTCATGTTCATAATTTATTCTAAAATTTTAGGAAATAAATTTTTAATTTGGCTTTGTTGAAATACAAAGAGTTTAATTGGAAATAAAACAGAATTACAAGTTATTACAATTGAAATATACTTTACATCTGATAAATTGAAAACTATATTGAAGACACTAGAGGTAAATTTTTGTGAAATTATTTTTTAAAAGGGCCTCATACTACCTGTCAGAAATATTTTGCGGCATTTAGTGGAATTTATAAAAATTTAAATTGAAAGAAATATCCCATTTATGAAAATAAATGATTCCACTGACTTAATGATTAGTACTATACCTTTTTATGCAAATTCATAATTTTTTATCATGAATAATGTTAAATGTTTAAAAAAATATTTCATTGTTTTCATGTTTTACATCAAACGTATATATACATATATACATAAATGTTGGCTTAATAATTTTTCATATTACCATAAGTGAATTAAAATGTTCAAAAGATATTTTAAAGAATAATAATAAAGTAAAAAAAGAGGAAATTAATTCGAAAGTAATATTTTAAATTTTAACCAAATATTTTAAAAATAACTGTTATAAATATTTGATGTTTAAAGTGTGATTTACTTAGTTCTGCTTCAATGTATATGCTTACAAAGTATTATACATCTTGTTAATAATTTTCTGAAAAGCTTTGTAACGTCTGTTTAAGTAACTCAAGAATTATACTTTCTAGACGTTGAGACGTCATATCTTATCTCGCTCTTGTACTGCCGTTGCCCTCTATTCAGAGTAACTCATCTTTTCTTCTACAAAGGGTGGACAGGTATCTGCTGTTCAGATATTACGTTGCTCTTTTGATTTCCATAACGAGTTGAGAATCGCCAAAAACGAAAAGATGGGAAAGAAAACTAAAGGATCGGAGGATATTCAAAACCGCGAATGGCGTCATGAATACGTCACCCGCTGTATAGGAGAGTCTTGCTTCCACGCAGACACATTGCTATGAAGGTGAAAACAGTTTTACAGGCGTTACGAATTACAAGCTGTTTTAAATTGGAATATTGGCATTTCAGAAGTTTACAAAAAGCTCAAAATGCGTGGAGACGTATGTTAAAATCTCTGAAATACAATTCGTGAGGAACAGGAAATTAATAGAACAATGATATTAATACACTGTGTGCGGTACATTTCGCAGCGGAATTGTACCGGAAGCGGGCGTTTTGCGCGTAAATTTAGTTATTCAGTTAAATCTCAATAGATCAAAAATTATTTAATTTTTTAGCCAACTTTCGTATTTTATATTGAAATATATAAACAAATATATAAATAGACAAATAAACATATATATATATATATAAATACAAATATATGTATAATATATAAATATACATATGTATAATATCATTTTCGCAAGGATAAATAAAAAGTTAATTTTAAATCTAAATTGATTTTTTTAATCAACCTTCCCGTTCTGTGGTTCCACATCGACTGATGTAAAAACTAGTTTTTATTTGTCTAAATTTTTCCAGAATCTATGTAGTAGACAAGAACATTCGGCTTCGTTTTCCTGTATATACCGTTATTTTTGTACCCACAAACAAACCATGTTGTTACACTAACCCGTACTAGTACGTGACCCGCGCTCAAGTATCAATCATCAGAAAACGTACTAGTACGTGTCCCACGCTCAAGTATCAATCGTCAGAAAACGTACTAGTACGTGTCCCTCATACAATGTGTTAAAGTTTCTTTGGTGTTATTGTTTTTATACTGTAAGATCTAACACCAATTGTTAAATTAAATTTTCATTTTTTACTTACTTAAAATATAATGTATAAATAAATATATATATATATATATATATATATATAATATCATTTTTGCAAGGATAAATAAAAAGTTAATGTTAAATCTAAATTGATGTTTTAATCAACCTTCCCTTTCTGTGGTTCCGCATCGAGATATGTAAAAACTAGTTTTTGTCTAAATTTTTCCAGAATTTATATAGTAGACAAGAACATTTGGCTTCGTTTTCCTGTATACCGTTATTTTTGTATCCACAAACAAACCATGTTGTTACACTAACCTGTACTAGTACGTGACCCGCGCTCAAGTATCAATCGTCAGAAAACGTACTAGTACGTGTCCCGGATACAAAGTGTTAAGGTTTCTTTGGTGGTATTGTTTTTATAATGTGGGATTCAACAGAAATCGTTAACTAAAATTTTCATTTTTTACTCACTTGTGCGAAATGAAAATGCATTTTAATAACAAAACCGTTTTGTCTTTAAATTTTATTGGAAATACGTGTTTAGTTCATACCTGAATACATTTTGACTAGTTATGTCTGTACTTACAAGCAAACTTTGAAACTTTAAATTTTCATTTCGACCATCAATGATTATAATCCATTAGTTCCGTTATGACATCTGCACTCACGTATGTACGCATATCGTATGTCTATCATAAGTATGTACATATGCCAGTACTTAGCTATCTCACATGATTAAAAACTTTTAGACATAAAATGCTGAAATTGTTTCTTAGGGCAGTCATAAAATCTAGTTGTCCACCAGCTTTTTTAATTGTTTGGTTTGGCATGTAGCGCTGTTTATAGCTACACAAGGGCTGATGGTACCGCAACCTACTGCTTGAAGCCAATTCGAAATGGATGAGAACATCCATGTCATCAACGGGATTCGAAACCATATTGTAAAGTAGTAGGGTAAAGGCAGGCATGGACTGAAAATAGACTTTATCGTAAACATCAAATATTTAAAGAACTTTTCACTCCCCCAACATAATACAGACGGCAAAATTACACACAAACACGCACACACACATATGTATATATATATATATATATATATATATATATATATGAGAGCCGTCTATATAAATATATATGTACATATATATATATATATATATATATATATATATATATATATATATATATATATATATATATATATATGAGAGCCGTCTATATAAATATATATGTACATATATATATATTATATATATATATATATATATATATATATATATATATATATATATATATATATGAGAGCCATCTATATAAATATATATGTACATATATATATATATATATATATATATATATATATATATATATATATATATATATGATATGCACATTATGAGTATGTATAGCTTAAAAATGAGATCTGAAGACTAGTTAAGAGAGTCATCTCTCTCTCTCTCTATATATATATATATATATATATATATATATATATATATATATATATAAATATATATATGAATACTTCATACTAAGTGTTAATGAGCTGAAATATTTTTTTTTATATTTTGTTTTGAAAGTTTTGCTGATAATAAATATGTTTTCAAATTTCAATCCATTACCCAATTTCACATCAAGCACGATATATGTGCAAACTCCACAACCTAAGTTTAATTAAATGTATTTTGGAATACTCGCCTTATATCTACAATTGTATGGAACTTTATATCTTGATTATAAGGAAAATTTAATTTGACTTTGAGAAATGTTCTCGTTTTTTTTCAGCAATACATACAGACACATATGTAGCATATGTGTCATTTGTGTGTGAGGGATTGTATAATGAAAGATACAAATAAACTTATACAGAAACTTGGTTCACTCTCCCATTATATAAATTCGTGTGTTTATATTCAATATATATATATATATATATATATATATATATATATATATATATATATATATATATATATATATATATATATATATATATATATATATATATATATATATATATATATATATATATATATATATATATATATATATATATATATATATATATATATATATATATATATATATATATATATATATATATATATATATATATATATATATATATATATATATATATATATATAGATATATAAAGGTGGACTTCCCGTTGGGTGATTGCAGTCTCATAAAAATGACACCATTTTAGTCAAAGACCATTATTAGCAGAATGTTGAAGGACGGGTTCCCACTTCATTATAGAGACAGGACAAACAGAGAGGTCAGCTAACATCAAGTTATAAGTAAAAGGCCTTAATCGCCTGGTTCAACATCTCCTAGCTGTGTTTCATGGCTATATCTCTTGCAGTGATTGCAATTTGTAAGGATTGTAACGTAATATTCCGTGGAAGATTCGTAATGGGGTCCTCTGCCAACGAGGGTTTCTACAACGTGGTCGATCCTTCAGCGTGCCAGTTTCTTCAAACCGTTTCACAACCCCTGTACATCATACGGGGTCATTCTTGTTTATCACTCGTTGAAAATTTTCGCAACGCAAAACTTTCTGATTCTCCATTTACATAAAACATCTGCTCTAACAGCGCTCGATCGGCTAATGATAACATTATGAAATTTAATGAGGAAGCCTCGTCTACCATCTCGTTGTTTATTGCAAGATTGATTTCCATAAATTGACTGAATGTCTCGCAAGTCAGCGCCTTTACATTGACTTTTTAATCAATCTTTAAGCTTATTTTTTACCTCTTTCGTGCCGACTGCATATCTTTATCATTATTTCTTCCATTTTTAACGGTCGTTTGGATCACCCGGTATATATATATACATATATATATATATATATATATATATATATATATATATATATATATATATATATATAATGCAATAAAATAATATCTGCAGATTATAATAATTATGTACCCCTATTGTTTTTACTTGCTCGGGCTACTGGGCAAGAAGAAGCCTAAACAGCTAGACTAATGAATAATATTGCAGTCGGGCCACATTGAAGAGAAGCACAATTTTGAGAACAACTTAAATCTTTATTGAGCAGTTGCTAAAAAGACATCTTTGCCAGTCAACGGTAGACAAGAGTATGATACGAAAAACACTTTACTGGAGTGTATCCAAGAGCGAGACACATAGAATTGTCACAAGGTGCAAGAAACTGAGTCAGTGAATTTAACTCTTAGATCAGTGAAAAAACTGAGCCACTTGCAGGCGACAGCTGGAAAATATGTTGAATGGACAGAACATTTACATCTATTGCACAGTAAGCTTTAGGAAATGTGTAGAAAGAGTTTTAAGTTGAGGACACTCCTTTGATTAAGACACTTTGTGGCTGGGAAAATAGATTTTAAGGAATTAGAAGAGAACAGATGTGTTTTTTAAACAGATATTAAAGATATAAAATAATTTTGATATATTACATATATACATTGTCGAGACTAGCAGTGTGCAGAGTACTCATCCACAGGGTTGGCCAATTTCCTATGGTGTTTGAAGTAATAGATAAGATTAAATTATGCTAACTGAAACTTGTTTAGAACGAGAGGTTTTTACTGTAAATATTTAGTGAAATTAGATAATATAAATTTTTTTCTCACTTCGCCTATTCGCTTCATAACTGCCGTCCTAATCCAAGGTTAGTGTTTAATGTTTACTTCTTTACACACTTAAACACACATTAATTTGAAATATTTAAACTTTAAAAGAAATTATTACATAGAATGTTTTCAAAAATTACAGCTAAAATATTTCAGACGGGTTTGTAATAAGAGGTAAATTGTAAGTTACAATGTATAATTTTGATACCAAAAGGTTCCGTCTCTCTATTTTTTTCAGACAGGAGTATTAGCAACAGAACAGCAGTTATGTAATAATTTAGGAGTATCCGATATTATTTATAAAGATTAAAATAATATAAGAAAAAGGATTGCAGTTTATGTATGCATTT
>CM063510.1:87549061-87554061 GCA_032207245.1 Pardosa pseudoannulata | reverse complement strand
AACCTCAACAGAGATGTTATTAGTTTTTAAAGTGTGTCTTAAAATTTAAGTCATGATGGAGAACATTCGTTCATTAACGCTTACACATCAAAGTTAGGATTGGTAACTCATGATAGGTTGCATTCTATGAAAGTTGCAATGGTCTGGCTGTTGCAGATAAGATGAGGGAGATTTTATTTCCGCCTGAATCCGTTCCCAACTCCTATTTTCCGACCTCCCAATTAGAGGACCTTCAGATACATCAGTTTTTCTATACAGGAAGATTATACATTAAGAAGAGCATATGCCAGGTTCAAATGCAACAATCTTGAATTCAAGCCCAGCTCTTCTTCTTCAGTGGCATGATAGCCCAGGATGGGCTCTTTCCTTCTCAATAAGCGTTTTCCAAGACATCCTTCTGGAGGTCAAATTCTTCCAGTTTTTTACTTTAAGTACCTGAAGGTTTCTTTCCAGGCAGTCTGTCCATCTTGGGTCTTCCTCGTCTTTGCGTTTCTGTAGGTTTTGCATCGAAGACCCTTTTTGTTGTTCGGTCATTGTCCATTCTGATTAGATGGTCTGCCCACTTTATGCTTTACAATTTGAAGAAATGTATTATGTCAGGTTCATTATATAAATTAAATAGTTCTAAACTTGATCTCTTGAATCATATAGAGTCTGTATCGGTTATATGGTCAGCTCACAGGCCCAGAAAAATCAGAATACACCATATAAGCGGGGTGACAATACAACCCTATTGAATTATCGTAGGATTATATTCACCTAATAAACAAATAATTATACTTTTAAGAACAGTTTAAAAATTAATTCGAGTAGTAAAAACTACATTAAAAATATGCAATATTTTTGGGGGGAAATTTATTAGCTTACTTTACAGCACACGTACATATGTACATTCATGTTCAGTGTATTTAAAAAATAATCAGGTATCAAGTTTGCTTCCATTTGTTGGTTGTTAACACAACTTTTTCTAAGTCCCTAATAGCTTTTAAATGCTCATCTGCTGCTTCGGAATTAGTAAAACAACACCTGAGGTCACGTATCAGAGAGATAACTTCAACCAATAGACAGACAGATGTCCACTTGTTATCAGGGGGAGACGAGAAGTGAGAGAGGTGAAAAACTCCGACGATGAGTCTGCACATACAAGAAAGTGGGAAAGGGAGGAAAATAAAGGCTTGGATTCAGGTCATCTGCAATTTCGCACTGACTTCTTAAAAAACGGCAACTCGTTGAAAACATGAATGTGACCATATAATCGGTAACAAGAAAAAGAAAATGACTGTATAAGCGGTGCTCTTTAACATATGTTCCCTATTAAGTTAGACGGGACATTAGAAAACTGACCATATAAGCGAGGTGACCTTATAAACGGGTGATCATATAGCCGGTACTGACTATATTATTTTTTTATATTCCTCCAAATATACTTCTAAGGATTTTTCTTTCAAAGGTCGCCAGTAACTTTTCATCTGACAAAGTTGTTGCCCAGGTTTCACATGCATACAAGCCCACATCACTAACTACTAAACCATCCCGTGCCCGCAATGAATATCTTTCGTTTTCTTTGCAGTAAAACCTCAAAGCGGAAGTAATATTGCTTGTTAGGACATCTTAAGGCGTAGGTTAGTTAGTGAGTTACAGCAAAAATGGAAATATTTTATCTAATCTCGCTTGCTTCACATTTCCATTCCTTTCCATCTTGAGGACACGGACATTCCGTTCTGAGATGCCTGTTGACAGGAAAATCGATGTTTTTAGATGTTGTGCCCGTCTCTCATCGAAGGCCGTCTCTTTTAGGAAGTGCGCGGCATCTGTGTCGGAAGCCTTCTGGTTTCCCAGAACGGTCTACGGACAATCCGTTTCCGGGACGGTATGTCTTTTGCCTTTCCAAGTCGGCGCCTGCTAAAAAGAAAGTTCCGAAATGTTCTTATGTTTAGAAATGAAGCCTTAATTATTAACCTTACTCCACATTTACTCAAAGACACATATTACCTTTCGAGACTTAAAATCTTTATTGTAAGAAATTAATATAAAGGTCAAACATTCCGATTCATCATAAAATAAAAAAAAATTCTGCTTACTTTAGAATGAATTTCTTTGATAACGCTACAACTTTCACTTTAACACTTCAAAGAAAATTGTCGCAGTTTCTATTTAATCAGAAATGTTTCTACCTCTTTACTGATTTCTACTTACAAATTTTCTTTACGTTTAATACTTAAAGGGGCATAGTACTTTTCTGTACTTTCATTAAAAGAATTTTCAAGAAAAAAAAATAACATTCATTTCTTCCTCATAAGAAGTTAATATAAGAATAAAATTTTTTATTCATTATAAAATAAAAAGTTCTGCTCTTTTTAAAGGAAGTTAAGTTTTTAATAACGCTCTAACTTTCACTCTAGCGCTTTAAAAAGTTGTGTAAAAGTTTAAAAAGTTAAAAAAAGACGGCAACAAATACATAAATTAAAAATAATAAACTCTTTTCGATGTTTGAAAAGCTGAGTTATTTTCAAAATTGCATTCATATTTTTTTAAATTTAATTTTTACAGTAGCTAGACACGAAGTCGTAAAATAAATAATAAGCTTTATTTTAAAAAATTAGGCACCACAAAAAAAAAAAACATTTATGCAGCAGTAAAACTTTTAAAAAATTGTTTCAACAACTATTTTCTTACAGTTAAAAAGTATAGATTTTTATGTTATATAATTCTTATACTTTTATTCGCATCCGGAAGTTCTACTAAAGCCCGTTAGTGAAAATTTTGTTCAACTGTGTTTTTCGTAATTTAACGTCATTTCGGATTTAATGAGTTTGTTTATTAATAAAAAATGTTTTTTACCACCTTAATAGTTTCTACTTATAGAATTTCTTTATGCTCAATACTTTCTTCTTATGGAATTTCTTTATGCTCAATACTTAAAGGGACATTTCAAAATTTAATATCTTCATTATTAGAAGTTTAAGTAAAAATAGAATTTTTTTTATTCATCATATAATAAAAAGTTCTGCTCTTTTAGAAGAAGTTTTTTACGAGTTCTTTAACAACTCTCTCATTTTCACTCTGACACTTTCAATAATATTATTTTTGTTTCTTAATCAGAAATCTTTCTACCACCTTATTGATTTCTACTTACTCATACTTGAGGGAGCGCTCTTTTCAGACTTAAAGATTTTATTATAACAACCTGTTTTCGATTGATTATAAAATAAAATTTTAATCCTTTTTGAATGAATTGTTAAAGCTCTTTTACACTGCTCTAACTTTAAAAAATAATTTAGTTTTATCATTTAAAGTACTATATTTTTAAAAAAACATAAAATATGTACACCTTGTTGAAAATATAAATAGTTTTTTTCCAACCAATATGCCAACGTAATTGTTTTAATAATTTTTTTAATCTCTTTTACTTAACTTCACTTTTGTCAGTTGATATATTGAAATCAGTTTTTAACTACCTTTCTGAATAGCTAAAAATCTGAAATTTTGTACATATGTTTAGTAAATGCAAAAAAAGCTGATCAGTGTACTTGGAATCTCAATTGTAGAAATTTAAACTAGTATCGCCATCTATTTGCAAGAGGAATAACTAAAAACTCAAATAAAAACTGTTATATATTTAGGCATTTTTTATCGCTTTTATCGTTAAATAAAAGCGATTTAAAAATACTTATTTTTATTTTGTTTCTTTAAACATACTCAGGAAACTTTAGCACTTCGTCAGGCTTGTTGTATCCTATTGTAACAATGAGTTACACTACTGGACAATGCCAGCACGGGAAACTTACCGAAGGACGAAAGTGATGTCAGTGACCCTCCTTCGACCCCATTGGACAAGAGGGGTTGTTAACGCTGGTCAGTCGTCTTTGTCCCTGGCAACAGTGGTCATCGGAATTGTTCGGTAGATTTGGAGACCCCTTCAAAGAGAGAGCAGGCCAAGACGGAGTGAACAGCTTAGCATCATCGGATGCAGGGAGTTTCTCCACCCTTTTCCTCATCACATTGAGACACCATATTGGCCACTTCAGAATTGTTTTATTTGCTTGATCATTTTTCGTATCAGATTGAAATGTCAAATTACGCCACATGAGAATTGTTCTTCCTCAAAAATAGTTCTGTAAATAAAGATTCAGCAAAAGTGTAAGTCTTCGCCCGTTTGTATCTGGTGTCTTGTTCTCAACAGTCCTGGAATGAGATATTGTTACAAGAACCATCTATACAGAGTTCTGAAATTCCTTTCTTTTGAATAGAAAGAGAAATCTTACGATCTTGACCAAAATCTTCCCTTTTTGTCAGGTGATGGCTTGAAATGACTCCAGAGTAGGTTTCTCTGACTGTATCTGTTTGGGAAGTCCATTTCTGCGTTGTATCTGTGAGATTCAACGCATCTGGATAACTTCACTTGTCACTTGTCTTACTCTTAATTTTTGCATTTTTGTACAGATTTTTGGAAGAATATTTTTTTTTTAGATTTAAACGACGAGAAAGATTTTGAAACAGTGCAAAACCTTTTCTTTTTTGATTAAAATAAAAATTTAGGTGTTGAAAATTTAGATCAGATTATGAAGTTGATGATACAAAAAAACCTCCAACATTTCAATGAAACAGATAAGCAATGCTCAAACAAAAAACTATATTAACCCAATATGAGTGTCTAAAAACGGAGTGTAAATTTATAGAACATGCAGTGATGTTTTGTAGAAAATGTGTAATGGATGAATCAAATGTGCTTCTAAGTAGGAATAATTTTCTTCATTTTTAAAAATTTTTTAATTGGTAATGCTCGTAATCAAGAATAATCCCATTTAATACATTTAAGCACTTATTGTACACAGGCATTATATTACATTACTTATTGTTTCATTATGTACTTTTAATTATCTGTATAGTCATTTTAATAGTTTCATTGAAGTTTCAATTAAGATATTGGTGAGGTAAGGTCCAGGAATTAGGGAGGTGAAGCTTGCTAACAAAATTAAAAATATAATTTTTTAAAGAAA
>CM063510.1:87344061-87544061 GCA_032207245.1 Pardosa pseudoannulata | reverse complement strand
CCAGATTGCACCCGATTTCGGCAACCGATTACTGGCACCTGCTGGCGCTACGCGCGCTTTCCCCACCACGTCATCCACCAGCTGTCCGATCAGCTGAGACGGACATTCTTGCGGAGACGACTATATAAGAAGAGCAGAGTTCGAGGACCAGGGAGAGGATTTTTGACCGATCGAGTGGTGTGAACTCATCGGCCCAGACTTCGAGGGAGCGACTGAGAGTGTCCTCCCCCACCCTTTTTTCTCTTAGGAAGCTGATATCCTGCATCGATCATTCTTTTTCATTGTAGATATTCATCGTTTCATCTGTATCTTATCATCACTTCAATATTGTGTTTGTTAATAAATATCATAGTCTGTACGTAGGCCTCCACTATCCTTTTTCCGGGCTCACTTAGAGCCCCAGTACGCTACAATATATATATATATATATATATATATATATATATATATATATATATATATGTATATATATATGTATATATATATATATATATATATATATATTATATATATATATATATATATATATATATATATATATATATATATATATATATATATATATATATATTATATATATATATATATATATATATTATATATATATATATATATATATATATATATATATATATATATATATATATATATATATATATATATATATATATATATATATATATATATATATATATATATATATATATATATATATATATATATATATATATATATATATATATATATATATATATATATATATATATATATATATATATATATATATATATATATATATATATATAACTTTAATATCACTTTTCAAAATCATACATTGGTTTTTAGTTAAGTAATATATGTAAACTTTCATTCCTCTTCCCCGCAGACCCCTTCATTTCGCATTATCAAATGTGGTATACCTATTTTCACGGTTGTGAGCCAATTTGACTCATAGAATGATTTAACAGTTAATCGCATAACATGAAATTTATTGGTCCTATCAGGCCTGGGCAACAGTCAAGATTTTATTTTCCAATTGGCTGAAGAGCTAAGAAGTAAATATAGAGAAGAAGTCGAGAACACTTTCATTCCAATGACAGAAATTCATGCTACTGACGCACGGAAGAATTGTCAAGTTCAACAATCATGCAAAAGAAACAGATGTAGAAACCATTGTGCTAAATGTAATAGAAATGTTTGCGGAAAATGTGTTTCAAAAACAGATTTTATATGTAAAAAATGTTTTCCATGAATTTTTTGATAATAAACATTTTATTTAAATTAATTTGGAACTATTTTCTTTGCAAAAAACTTCAATTTTCTTGTATGAGTCAAATTGGCTCACTTCAGTAAAAATAGGTATATGATCAACATCCGTATATCTAGTGTTAACATTACTGTTAATTCTCATTTCAGAATAATTTCTGATTTTAGAAATCAAAACAGGTTACTAAAGAGAAAGAAAAATCTAATACGTGAAATATATTTATTATCACATTTTAACAAAGTAATCTAAAATGAAGTACTGCGTGATTCAAAGTTAGATTGAACTTTAAAACTGCATAATTGATAAAATGATGCCTTTTGCACCAATCGAATGAAAATGAAGCTGGGGTTTGGGGGCGAAAGAAAAATTGCTAGAGTAGAATGTGACGCTATTACTCTTTAATTAACTTTAAGTATATTTACAAGTTGGATATCCCCTATATAATAATAGCCTAAATTATCTGTTTATCTGTCCTCGAATTTATATACCTGGAATGGATAGAGGCATCCATATTGGATTCATGATGAGTTAGGGTTAGCAAAATTCAAAGCGAGTAGAGTTTATCTTCTCCTAAGCTATCGATCCGATTTTAAAATATGCCGAACGATGGCCGATTGGTTAGGGTGCTGGCCTTCGGTACCGGAGTTCATGGGTTCGAATCCCACTGTGGCATGGATGTTCGTAGCCGTTCGGAACCGGCTTTAAGCTGTAGGTCCCGGTCTCATTAGCCCTCGTGTTGCAAACAGTAGACCGTAGCACTCCAAACCAAACCAAACCAAACCAAACCAAACCGATTTTAAAATAAATTGGTATAAACATGCTTCATATCACAGCAAAAAATACTGCCGTCTTTAAAACGTCCTAAATCCACCTCTTCACCGCTTTTCAAGCGTTTAATGCCTTTATTTCAAGTTCTATTTTCCCCGGTTAAGAGTAAGCGGTTAAATTTATCAATTTGTCACATAATAAATAGGTAAAAATAACATTTTTTCTAGCATTATGACGTCATTCCTTTAACCATCCCATTTAATCATTTCTTATTTTAAATTATTTAAATATCGTCTGCATCATTTTCATACGTTTTATCACTGAACTTAGATATTACGTAATTAATTTTTTTTATATTTGGCTTAAATAACAGATTAGGTATATATGTCATAACTTTAATTTTAATCATCGATTATTTTGTGTTGCAAGATAATCCGCCAATAAAGAAACCATTTTTTTTACCTTCCTCATAAAGTGCTTTACAATTCTTGAAAATTAAAAATTTTACTGATCCCGTCATATGACGGGCTATGCTAGTTTATTAGAATATTGTTACAAGTGTTCAATATGCTCTCCTTCATCTAGCAGCACAACTGTGAGAAGACTCATTACACTGTTCACAATAGGCAGTAAACATTCTTTGGCATGGAAGACGCATGTTGCTCAGAGACGTCCACTTCTTGCATGTGACACCATAAAACATGTACGCTAAAATTTCTCAATCATTTTCATCAGTGCTGAACCCGCCAGGGGTCTTTAGCTCCTTACAAATGTAGCTATATGTTTATGGAAGACGCATGTTGCCGAGAGACGTCCACTTCTTGCATGAGACAAAGAACATGTAGGTTAAAATTTCCCCATCATTTGTGTCAGTGCTGAACCCGCCAGGGGTCTTTAGCTCCCTGTAAATGTAGCGATAGGTTTATGGAAGACGCATGTTGCTGAGAGACGTCCACTTCTTGCATATGACACCAAAGAACATGTAGGTTAAAATTTCTCAATAATTTTTTGTCAGTGCTGAACCAGCCAGGGGTCTTTAGCTCCTCGCAAATGAGGGAGAGTTTTCTCAGTTGAAGTCAACAGGTATAGAATCTATACATCTTTGACAAGTAATACGCAAGTTAAATTCAATTTAATTAACCAGAATCGTAACTTAAAACCAAATAAATGGAAAGCAATCAGAGAAATAATATGTATTTCTCTGCTATTAAATAATATTATTTATTTTATAATAAATAATAAACAATATAATATATTCTATCTATTATTATTTCTATAATAAATAATATTATTTATTTCTATATTCTTACCACTCTATGGCCTGAGAGATAGGCCACTGTCTTCCATAACCGGAATCCATGGTTTCGAATTCCATAGTTAGCATGGATGTTTGTAGCCATTTAAGAGGTAATACCCTATCGTATTAGCCCTCGTGTAGCGAAAAAGTTATTGTTATTTCAAATACTGGGGCACTTGTTTCTGATGTAGCATTCACACTATGACCAATTTTTCGCCACTTCCTGATGGTGACCTTGGTCGATGTTTCAAGGGTTGCATCCACACGCTGTGCTACTAAATGAGCTGAGCTCCTGGATTCGTCCATAGGGTCTACTGCACATTTTAGTTGCGCATCTGGCTGCCTTTGATCTTTGGAGAAAAACCGCCTCCGAAGCCATCGTCCGCCAAGGCTGTTTTATCGTCTGTCACCATCACCCACGATAAGCCATACCCCCTCGAGACGGTGGTAATGGCTTGCAGTGGACCATAGTGTGGAAGGGACTTTATAGCATTCGCCACTACGAAACTGCAGATATCTGTTGGCTATTTTATTATGGTCTCACTATATAGGCGGCAAATACACGCTAAGCCAAAACAAACAAGTACAGGGGGTTCTCGTAATTTAGAAGTAGGGGTGAAGGAAAAAAATTCCCAACCTTGGCCTTCCCCTCTAGAGGTTACGCTTGGGAACTTGAAAAACATCATTACCACGAAACCATTATACGAGCCTTGTGTAACAAAAAAGTAGATTATAGCACTTCAAAAGCATACTATTCCCAATATCATAATTCATTAAAATAAAAAATAAATCGACATTTTAACCAAATTAACTCTCCTGAAAGTCCAATGTACTCATAATGACATTTTGAAGACAGATGCAAAGATTAAAGCACATTTATCTTTCTAATTTTGACCTTTGCAATACAAAATGAATCGGTCATGCATCGAAGTCAAATTCCTCCTTAAGCCAACTACTCATTTCATTGCGAAATAGTCTTGTTTCACAGAAGATCCCGTCAATCAGATCGCCCCTATGTGAATGCAGGTGCTATGTCTCAGGTCATCTGCTCCGATGTCCACACACAAACATTTATGACCTACGGATTTCCTTTCGCATTGCAGAGGACTGGAATTTGTGAAATATTCAAGAGAAGGAAAGAAAAAAAAATATTGTTAGGGTATCATCTGCGCTGCTTTTCGCGACAGGTGGGAGCACAAGAACAGCAAAAAGTTACTAATCGTAACTTGAGAGAAATGTAATGGAAAACTTCCCGATTGAGGTTACATATCGAATATGCGGGAAGGTTAAGGGAAAAGATCTTGAACTAATCATAAGGACATTTTTTACCTTTGTGGTAAAGATTAATACTCACTGAATGGCAATGTTTTATTTATACTATGAAGAGATAAAATTTTTTTACTGTGCGTATAAAAAATATATTCTCTTTCTGTAGAGGATTTTTTTTCTTGGTAATGGCAAAAAGAGCACTTTATGTGAATTTATTGCTCTACTGGTTACGATTAATTATTGTTACTTGATAATAAGGAAAACTCTACAATTCTATGAACTTAAACCTTAATAATAAAGATTAATCTCGCTAAGTGACTTTGTGTTACCGTTATCGACGGAAAAACTGTCTGTCATCTTTAAGCATTTTAAATAAGAAATCATGTAACATATTGTAAAAATATTCTTTAAGGAAATTGTCTTAATAAGTCCATCATATAAAAAACATGTAGGAGTTCTTGCAATGTATCAGAAGTTCTTATGTCTGATTAATATCATGTAAAACATAAAATTTTGTTTAAAAAATATTGATTCCATTATGTCCTGTAGAAAAATTTTTGTTTAGTTTAAAAGCCTTTTTATAATAAAAGTTAGTAAACAGTTCACAAGCGTCCATTTAACTGAAACAATTATTTTCGTGTTTACTTCTATGGTTTACCTGGAAAATCAAATAAGATTCGTAATTAAGTAATGAAAAAAATTTAAAATAACTTTTCAGCGCCACCTTTCATACATCTAGATCTCATATGCAGCTTTAAACACGATTTACTTTTCGATAATAGTTGTAGCACCAGACTGAAAACCAAAGAAGTTAAAGTTGAAAAAGTAAGAAGTACAGAAATTAGAGCTTTCTTTCTTTCTTTTTTTTTTCTTTTTTTTTTTTGTCTTTTTAACACCAATAAGAAAAATTTTGAGATATAATTTATAATAATTTATAATAATTGGAAGATATATATATATATATATATATATATATATATATATATGTGTGTGTGTGTGTGTGTGTGTGTGTGTGTGTGTGTGTGTGTGTGTGTGTGTATAATAAATAGGACACGCATTTTAAATTCACAAGGAACTTATTGAAAGGATTTAACTTTAATAATAAGGCGAGTAATTTTTTTGGTCACTTTACAATTTCTTAAATCCTGGAAATAAACGGGATACAGCTACTCCTTTTTCTTGTTCCATGTTAATTTTATTACGTCATTATTAAAGGACCACCAAATAGAATGTTTGAAAATTGAAGTTATGCTTATTAAGCTTTAGTACTTAACAGTGGATATTGAGATACCCAAAAATAAGTAAGTTCCATTTTGTTGAATTTTATCTTGGACGTATTACCTCAAGTAACCTCAATATTTGCTTCTTCTGAAGCAGTAAGTTTGCATGCAATTGAATGGATCTTAAATCTGTGAAAAATTGTCTGTATTATCAGCTTGAAAGTAATTTTGTAACCATTTGATAAACTTTGATAGGTGATCAAAATTTGATGAAAGACAATGAAAAACATGTGATAAATGTTTCTAGCTTGGCATCCCTGTAGCATAGTCACTGGACAATGCGTCACTGCGGTGTATATTTTGGGAACGCTGTTGTAGAACAGACACGACCAGCACAAAATGGTTCGGTAGCATTCAAACTGTATTTTACGCCGGCAGGTGGTATATTTATAAACACACACGCAGGAATAGGGGGCGAACAAATACTACCTTGCATGCAGGCGTTTGATAATTCAGAGCCATTCTGTAACCATGTATATATATATATATATATATAGAGAGAGAGTTTTTTAATCGTATATGACTCTTTTGCTGCATATTTATCAAGATTTCATTTAATATCAAAATCTTTACTTTGTCTAGGGTTTACTCAGTAATGCTGAGGACTATACACTCAAGAGCCAAAACATTATGACCACCCCTACATTTTGCAATGAACTCGCCTAGATGACGTGGAAGACAAGTGAGCAAGTGGAAGTGGTATTTAACTGCTGCTGGAGAGTCTGAAGAATCATTCTTTCACTTACTTCTGTGTGCGATGGGAAAGGCTGCGGATCTCAGCGATTTTGATAGAGAGCAGATTGTAATGACTCAAAGGCTCGAAACAAGTATTTTCGAAACTACACGACTCGTGGGTTGTTCGAGATCTACAGTTGTTAGTACTCATGCAAAGTGGATGAATGACGGTGAAACCAGCAGCAGACGGCATGGCGTTGGACGTCCCGTGTCACAAGGCTAAAATTGTGTTGGAGTGGTTCCAGGAATATGATTCTGAATTCCAGTTAATATCCTGGCCGCCTAATTCACAGGATCTCAATCCGATAAAACACATTTGGGATGTCATGTGACGGCAGCTCAGAGTTCAAAGACCACCAATTCGCAATATCTTGAATTTGCGTAACAGTTGCTTAAACACCTGGTACAATCTGTCTCCGGCTATGTACCAAGGACTTATGGCATCCATGCCAAGATGGGTTTAAGCTGTGTTGCGTGCCAGATATGGGCCAACTCTTTATTGACAGGTGATCATAATGTTTTGGCTTGAGTTTTTTTTTTTTTTTTTGCTCACTGTCCTTTAATTTCCATTTTAGAAAATTCACCCAAGTTCATGAAATATATTGGTCAATTAAACTCAATACTAATCAAGTCTTGCCTTTAAAGGCAAAACATTCACGACAAATTGCTGCCGTGTCCGTTAATGGTAGCTGGGGTACATAAAATATGTTCGTGATAGCAATGTACCCCAGTTAAAGATTTATAACTGTGTGTAAATATTTATAACAATAATCAATAAATCAATTGAATGATATTACATTTACTATAATGGGATGTCTGCTTCAGTTATAGATTTTGTAAAATACGGAGGCTAGCAACCCTTGCTCTAGAACAGTTGTGTGCAAACTATTTTCATTTGCGACCCCCTATTTTGTGTAAAATTTTGTAGCTACCCTTGGATAGACAGTAGACGATTTGTTTAATCGTCAGCTATGTTACACTGAAATTCTTTCTGGGATTTTCTCTTACAGGGTGTTTTTAAAAGAGTGTCGTGACGTCATCGATTGAAATAACGCCTTTTTAAAATAGCACCAAACTACTGAACTATCGTAAAAGTTTTATAAAAGTTGTAACGTCATAAAAGTCCGTCAATGAATCAACACAGAAGATCCAGGTAAGGTCATTTTCCTCAAAATATCCCCTATATAATAATAGCCTAAGTTGTCTCTCCGCGAATTTCTGAAGCGGTTGTACCTGGAATGGATACAGGCATCCATATTGGATTTTTCATGAGTTAGGGTTAGCAAAATTGAAATCGAGTTCGAAATCCACACCATCCCCCCTTTTCGAGAGTTTAATTCTATTATTTCAAGCCTTATCCTTCCTCTTATTCTATACGAAATTCATTCTTGATAGGATGGTAAAGGCGGAGAGTAATATTTAAATTGCTGGATTATTTCTACTTCAAACTTCATATACTCTAATTAGTTCACTCACAACGTGCAGGTGTTGTACGTTTGGTAGAATGTCCGTTCACTTGTTCGTCGTACTGCTCGGGTTGACTGTTCTATCGCCAACGCAGCCAATTTTTTTTACTCTCTATAAAATTTAATATTTTCTGCTCTTTCTGTTAAATTCTTATTCCGAAAGTTGTTTTATTATTTTTAAAATAAATTTTTACTATTTTTTCAACTTTTATAATTTTTATTATCTTTATTTTATTAAATTCACGTATTGCTTTGCTGATGTCCCTGGCCATATAAACATTTCATGTTGTGTATCCTTAAACTTTCTTCTCGTAATTCAATAATAACATAAGTTATCTGTCCATCTGTCCTTGAAATTATGAAGCTGTTGGATCTGGAATGGATAGAGCATCCATATTGGATTTTTGATGAGTTAGGGTTTGTAAAATTCAAAGCGAGTGATGTTTATCTTTTCCTAAACTATAGATCCGATTCTGAAGTAAATTGATATGAATAAACTTCGTATCACAGCGAAAAATACTGTCCTCTTTAAAACGTTCGAAATCCACCCCGTCTCCTTTTCGAGCGTTTAATGCCATTATATCAAGCCCCATTTTAAGAGCAAGCGATTAAATTTATCAATTTATCCCATAGTAAATAGGTAAAAATAACAATTTTTTTCTGCCATTATGACTTCATTCCTTTAACCATCTCATTTAATCATTTCTTATTTTAAATTATTTAAATATTTTCTGCGTTATTTTCATACGTTTTATCACTAAACTTAGATATTACATAAATAATTTTCTTTTTTATTTGACTTAAATAATAAATTAAGTACATATGTGATAATTTTAATCGATTATTTTTGTTGAAAGGTAATTCTCAGCCAAAAAACAAACAAACCATTTTTTTTACCTGCCTCTTAGGGTTCTTTATAATTCTGGAAAATTAAAAATTTTACTGATCCCGTCATATGACGGGCTATATGCTAGTATCACGCTGCCCTATATTAAATTAAAACAGACTCTTTGGTAGCTCATGGCAAAGTGAAATAACAAGATTTATTAAACACAAGAAATCATAATAAACACAAGAAATCATAATACTAACGCCCTAGGGCCATTATGCACAAATATTAAAGCTCAAATTAACGAGGTTTATTAAACACAAGAAATCATAATATTAATGCCTTAGGGCCATTACGCCCAAATATTAAAGCTCAGATTAACGAGGTTTATTAAACACAAGAAATCATAATATTAATGCCTTAGGGCCATTACGCACAAATATTAAAGCTCAAATTAACGAGGTTTATTAAACACAAGAAATCATAATATTAATGCCTTAGGGCCATTACGCACAAATATTAAAGCTCAAATTAACGAGGTTTATTAAACACAAGAAATCATAATATTAATGCCTTAGGGCCATTACGCACAAATATTAAAGCTCAAATTAACGAGGTTTATTAAACACAAGAAATCATAATATTAATGCCTTAGGGCCATTACGCACAAATATTAAAGCTCAAATTAACGAGGTTTATTAAACACAAGAAATCATAATATTAATGCCTTAGGGCCATTACGCACAAATATTAAAGCTCAAATTAAGTAGGGACATAGCCTTACCTTCCAATGCTCCCATTTTGTGGTGCCAAGGAATACGTCTCCTCCTCCGCTCTCTCCCTGATATATATATATATATATATATATATATATATATATATATATATATATATATATATATATATATATATATATATATATATATATATATATTTCTCTTTGTTAGACTGCGGAAAGAGTTCTAGAAGAACCTAACCTCGTGATAAATCGATAACAGGGATCTTGTGGGTGGTTATCAATCATCCCGCGATCGGGGAACTTTCCAGGGGAAGCATTCATTTTGCACGTGCACAGTTTAAACAGAATAGTCATGCAGTATTTACATGATTAACCCTATCTAATCCTTTCAACTCCCAAGGTGGTCACGAGCTGTAGTGTCTTAAGACTTACAAATGATAATGTGACGTGAGCAACGCCACACTAGTAATTAATAATTTCATATATTTTCTCTCATGTTGCTCTCTCTTCTAAGCTTTTGATTTGCATAGGAGTGAACGAAAAGGATGGTATAGGTTGTTACAGGTGGTAGTAAGCAGCCGATACTGCAGATCACTATGCATGGTGAGCCGAGGTAGATCAGTCGGCAAAGGCAAATCTCGTAACTGGAGGGTGCGGGTTCAAAACCCGAGCCGGCATTATAATGAAACAAATTGGATGGTATCAACATTTAACACTAGATTTACGGACAAACCCAATTTGATTCATTAAAAATTTGATCACTATATATATATAAAACTTTGATATCACTTTTCAAAAACGTACGTTGGTTTTTAGTTAACCTTTAATTAGGCTAAGTGTGGCCGCTGCACCGGACATGTATATTTATAACTGCTATATAGCATAATTGTCAGTGTTCGCCACAGCGGACAATAATTATCTCAAAAATGGAAAATGATATATTTTTTTTTGTTTATTTTACAGATATCCTAATGTCTATACAGACATTTTTCGACTTGTAGTATATCTACTGAGTCCTCATAATTTGAGAGAATATATTTGCCACTTACAATTGTTTAGAGTTATTGTTTGTTTTCTCAGAAAGAATTATTATTGTAAAATAAAATTTAACTGTATTCTTCCACAAACACTTCAAAGGGATTAGCAGAAATATAAGAAATTGCAAAACAATCAAATAAATAAATATCCTGAAGACTACATAACACAAAATATAAGTTTCTTGCACACTTATTAATCTATACGCTCACACTTATATGTGTGTATGTAATCGGCAAGAAGTATTCTTCACACTTGGAAATTGTGATTCTGGAGTGACGTCACTGCACTGCTTGACTAAGAGAGGGGTGAACGTTGGCAGACAAGAGTGAGAGAGAAAGAGAGAGAGAGAGAGAAGGAGAGCGAGAGAGAGAGAGAAAAAGGGAGAAATGTGTTGTACGAATCACAGTGCATGAGTTTGACCGTTGATTGGATTTAATTTTTAAAATCATAGCTATATGTTTTTGTTAGATATTTTGGAGTACATTAAGTCAACAAGTAATCTAAGTAATTCATTTTCAAACTCTAAGATCACTAAAATTACTTAACAAAATCCTTTATATCTATCTGAAGTCATGGAATTGAGGAACAAATCTTACACAGGCAATAAGCAAACTATCATCGAATGATTTGTGAAAATACCGTCTTGAGAAGTAGATACTCAGGTGCTTGATTTTAGAGATTGAAATAAAAATTCCACTGTTACCCGTAAATAAAACATGCTAGATAAAATGCATACTACGGCTTAAAGGTAGTAAAGATTCCCATTTTTTCCTGGGAGAACTGGTTAAGGAAAGTGAAAGAAAGGGCCACATTTAGCAGTTATTAATTCCGTTTTAAGAAGTTTAGTAGGAATGCAATCTCAATGAATCGGAAAAATTTCTGAAGAGCTTTAGAGATATATTTATAAATATTGTTTGATGAGTCTTTAGAATTACTTGCCCATTTCTTTAATAGTTGGAAGCAGGTTTCTTGTGTTAAATTCAAAGTGTTTTCCGAAAATCTTAAGTACTGTCATTTAGGAACGTCGGTAGTGATACTATTTGGTACACTGAAATATTTTCGTTTTCAGTGTACTTTTATTTTAAATAAAATTAGTAGTAGAAAAATCGAGGGTATTAATAGTTGAGTATTTTTAAAATTGTTTTTCGGACAAAATGTTCCAAAGCTTTTTTGATTTTAAAATTTCGAAGTATGCCTTTAAATAACTTTGTTGGATTGTAAAAAGATACATTTTTAAAATTTAGATAGTCACGTGCTTGATTTCCCATACTTGAAATACAGATTCTACTGTGGGCCGTAAATAAAACATGGCAGATAAAATGCCTACAGCAGCATAAAGCTAGTAAAGATTCCCAGTTTTTCGTGGGAGAATTGGTTAACGAAAGTGAAAGAAAGGGACACACGTAGCAGTTATTCAGAAGTTAAGCTATCTCTCTCTCTTTCTCTCCTCTCTCTTTTGCCTGTTTTTCTTTAATCACTTCTAGCCAATTTTTTATTATTTGTTCGTCGAAATCACTACTCAAAATAGAGCCCCTCAATTGTATTTTTGTTACCTCTCCGGCAATTTCCTTTCCCATATCTCTCCCTAGAAGCATGAGATCCGCTTTCTTTTCCCTCATTAAGAATACCATTTCTAAATGCATTTAATGTCCCGAGTACAAAAGAAAATAAAATAACAAAAAGTTCCAAACTTTACAGAGATATAAAAAATACACTAATCACTAATTATACACAAAACAAAATACCGAAGAAACCAAACGAAAAATCATGAGCAACTTAAACACTTTTAACTTGCTAGCACCTTAGCAATAACTTGTTAAAGTTATTCTAAAAATGGATTTTTAAAACAATTAAGAGAGAAAAATCATAACAATATCCATAAAATCATAACACAACTAATGATTCGCAAGTTCTCCATTGCACCCCAAATCGACAACTACGCAAGAGAAACTGAGAAACAAGAAAATTCATGCATCTACCTTTACTCGAAGACATGATGCTTGGGTCGGGACTCGCTGGTCAGTTTTTCCAGTAACTTCCCTCATTTGAACCTTTGATTTCGCGTTGAACGCTCTAGTAGCACGCTGCTGTTCGCCTTCTCTCCGTCATTCAGCCCTCTTGACTTGAAGACATCAGACTGTCGGCATAAGCTGTTGTCCTGGACACCAATTTGTAAAAGATCGAGTGCGTCTACGGCTGTCTTTCTCTACGACTGCACACCTCGTTTCTGTACCTGCTCGCCTATTGCTACTGGAGCAGGTATCGTGGGTTCGCTGAAACCTGTCTTGTGACTATTAAATACTAAAGTGACTAAATCCTAGACTAAATATTTATTAGTTACAGTTATTGAACATATGTAAATTATACATCATCATGGGAACATCCATCTCTGGCTGAAACGTCATGAGGATACGAAAAATGCCGAGCGGTCTGTACGAGTCTCACTCGGTTTCAATTCTCTCCTCTGAGCATATCCGTTCTACCTTATTCCGAGCGTGCATCCCTTCTTCGCTGTTGGCGAGGGTCGGGGTGCAATCCCTCCCTCTTGGTCAGGCTTCCTTTCCCTTCCTGGTGAACTTTCACCTCCCTGGAGTAGGGCTTTTCTACCACTGATTCTCTTTCATTGATTCCGTCTTCGGCCGCCGTAAAAATATGCAGATGTCCATGTAACGCAAACACAAGTCTGGGTAAATGTCTCGTGTGCCTTACCGATAACAAGGCCCTGCCTGCGATATAATATTATTTCCATGCTTTATTCCAAACTCAGTACTAAATCAAAAAATATGTGTGAACACCACATGACTTCCATGAACCTCTATTAAATTATAGACATTTTTTGCCTCTCAAATGTAACTAATTGATAAGGAAGGTTTTTAGCAGAGTCTAAACAATTTTTTGCTATGGGAAGAATGTTTAACCAGGATCTATTGATAAAAGCCCATTTTAAATTATTATGATCCTCCATACGAACAATGAGATTGAAAACCAAGGATTTGATAAAAAAATCCAACTCTCTGCTTGCTCATCATCCGGCATGCTTCTTTCCAAACTCAGTATTAAATCAAAAAAGTGTGTGTGAACACCACATGACTTCCTTGAACCCCTATTAAATTATACAAATTTTTTACTTCTGAAATGTAACTATCTGATAAGGAAGGTTTTTAGCAGAATTTAATCAATTTTTTGCTATGGGAAGAAAATTTAATCAGGATTTATTGCTATAAGCCCACTTTAAATGATTATGTTCAGCTATACGAACAATGAGATAGAAAACCGGACACAAGGACTCGCGTAGTATATTTTGTACACCACAAGAAAAATAACTCCGAAAAAGATAATTAAGAAATTCTATGCTATACGGTTTAATGGTAATTTTTTAAATTATGTATACAGTTCTTATGTTTTAAAGGATAATATAGAGTACATAAATATAAGGTGAGTTTTTTTATATTTTATTTTGAAATTTAGTACATGTGAATTGAAAGGGGGGTAAATTTATCTAATTTTGCATATCGTTTATTGTTATCAAAATCATGGTGTTCCAAACTAATCACATTAAACGGAGACCACTATATTAACTCCTGGTAAGGGTTTAAAGCCTCTCAGCTCCTCCTTTTCCTTCTCCACGAGTGTTGTTAGTCAAGAAGTTTGTTTGAAGTTGGCAATATGAAAACCAAAAAGAAAATATAAAATACATGAGGTCTGCTGAACTTTGCTCGATAAATATTAGACAGTACATCCTTTATCTTCAGTTGAAAGTTGAAATTATCTGGAAATCTCTTGCTTCCGTTGCAACTAAATCCATCTGCTTTTAATTTAGACCGTACAACGTCAACGAAATGCAATTTGATTGGAACTGTCTCCAAGGGAATCTATAAATAGCAAGAATAGACCACTTTATCCCGAATGGCAAGGGGCATCGAATGGAGATAATTAAAAAATTGCATCAGTGTGTGTGTGTATATATATACATACACACATATTATCGCCCACAGGGTCGTGTCTCCGAGACAGGAAGTGCCAACGCGGCAACCAACGCCGGAAACACTAAAATGATGGAAGCAGGCTTTTTTTTCTTGTTGTTCTTTTAATTTTTGGATTAACGCTCCTTGTTTGGTTTTTCTTTTCTTTTCTTTTTTATTTTTTGCTTAATCGCTCCGCTGAAGTGTCATTGTCACGGTGGCTGAGGGAGGTGAGAAGAGATTTTTCTTTTTTTTTATAGTTCCTGTTTCGGGAGAGGTACCGCTTGAAACGGAACCAGAGCTGAATAGTTTTCGTTTCGGGTTGCCCCAAGTAGTGAGGGAGGGCCTACTAACTCGGTGTTTATTTTTTTTTCTCTTCCTTTGCATGTTGCATACACCCTTGCGTGTTATGTAGGTGGGAGGGCGACGGGATCGACCTTACAAATTGTAGGAAGCATATGGCAAACGTATTAAAAAAAATTGATGTTTTTCTCTATTATGGAGGTGAGTTGAGAGGGTGGCGATTTCCTATTTCTGGTGGAAATAATAATTTTCTATGTAAACTGAAGTAGAAAGATCCGTATTTTATCGACAAACTTATATTTCCGTACATTCGGAATATTACTCTAAATGAAAATTCTTTTTTATTGGTTGGTTGGTTGGTTGGAATTTAGTGGCGCTAATTCCTGAAAGTACAAACTGCGTCAAACAAGACGAAAATAAAAAAAAACAAAGTAAAAGATAAGAAAAAAGCATAAAACACAGTAGAAAGGAATTTTGAGGGTGAAACAGAAGAAACAAATTAAACGTTAAAAGTACATAAAAATCAAACAAACGAAGATAGTAAAATAGCAAATATATACAAGATAGATTATTACAGTATAAGAAAATTAAAAAACAAAATTGAAAATCAAAAAATTGTTAAATTGGAAATTAATAATTAAAAAATGAAAATAAAGATTAACGTACAAAATATCACAGAATTTAGATTTCATAATAAAAACCTGTAGAGCGAAGAGAGGGACAAAGTAACTGATAAAAAAGGCAAAAAACATATTAGAAAGGAATTTTGAGGGTGAAATAGAAGGAACAAATTAAACATTAAAAGCACATAAAAATCAAACAAACGGAGATAGTAAAATAGCAAATATATACAAGATAGATTATTACAGTATAAGAAAATTAAAAAAACAAAATTGAAAATTGAGAAATTGAAAATCAAAAAATTGTTAAATTGAAAATTAATAATTAAAAAATGAAAATAAAGATTAACGTACAAAATATCACAGAATTCAGATTTCATAATAAAAACATGTAGAGTGAAGAAAGGGAAATAAGCCTGGATGTGGCGTTTGTGATGATAGTGTCAAGATTCGGCGATAAATGTTTAAAAAATTTTATACACATTGATCTGAGACAACAACAAGATGACAAAATGTGTGCGTTATTTTTTATTGATCTTTCTCAAATAATTCCTCTGTTTAGACTTTGTCAAATACATTAAAGTCACTATTGATTAGTTATTGAATGTAGCTTGTTAATTCAAATATTCATTATTTATGATTTCACAGTTTCTTTAAAATCTTTCACGTTTCGTCTCTTCATATAATCATTTTTCTAAGTCAAAAAGAATCTAAGATGATGTGTAATAACTGAGCTAAGTATTATCCTTTAATACTGTCACATTTACCAACAAACCTTTGTGCCTGTTCCTATGCATACCAATACTACCTTGTACATATAAAGGATGATATGCTAGACTAGTGGTTCTCAAACGTTTTTCGTCCTTTCACCCTTACCGGGATAAAAAAAATTCATGGCACAACAACGCTTGAAACTATTTGAATAAGCAAGAAAAGAATAGACCCCTGGTAGCTCAGTCGGCAAAGGCAACGCTGTCGTAACGGGAAGCTATGGGTTCGAAGCCCGACAAGGCCTAAGGTCCGCCGTGTTCGTTAAAGGTAATTTGGGCACGTAAGATATGTTCGTGGGCACAATGTCCTCCAAGTTCTCAATCCATACCTCTGGAGGTGACATGCTAAGCCTATGGGACTTCTGCTTGGTCCCTGCTTCAAAATTGTGAGGATCCACTTGAGCGTAAGTTGTACTTTTCACTTTTGCGGTGCTCGATAAAACGTTAGGCGTACTCCTTTGTCTTAATACGAGTTGCCTCCGGTTCAAATTGTGCTTGGTTTGAATAAGTGGCATAAGACAACAGCAATATATAAAGGATAATATGCTAGATTAGCGATTCTCAAACTTCTTTCGCCGTTTCACCCTTGTCTGGATAAAAAAAATTTCATGGCACAACAACGCTTGAAGCGATTGGAATAAGAAAGAAAAGAATAAAAACTGGGCAAATTTAATACACATTTGTGTTTAAGGCCGTGAATGAAACTGTTCGGATGAATTTTTCATTCTTTCATCTATGTTTATCATAAGTAGTTAATATTATTCTCAATTTGCTTAACCTTGATTATTGCTGCGGCACCCTTGACACACTCTAGGGACACCACAGGGTGCCGCGGCATTCAGTTTGAGAATCGAGGCGTCAGTCCAGTCGTATCCAAATTCTGTTAGTACGCGGATTCCATTTATTTCTAAAAGCAACCTGTAAGCATCTACAAACCACAATTTGTTTTGTTTGTATTCTAACAAACAATATTGTAAGTATCAATATTGATATTCCCGACCAATGCTACCAAACTTTTTTCAGTTCGCAGAATACTTTATATTCTAAAAATATTTCTGGTGCTAAAAAAAGTTCATTAAAGTACTAAATAGCTTTATTAATATATTTTATTCACTCGGTAGACATTAAAATAAAATAGTTTAGAGTTGAGTTGTATGGAGTTAAATGGCCTCATTCCTCGTGGGACACATTATGACAGTTAAATTTTTTGAAAATGTAATAAAAATATATGCTAATTTTCAATGAACCGTATTTGGACGTAATTGTTGGGCAATACTTTCAGTGTACTCTTATATTAAATATAATTAGTTGCAAGTATTAACAGTTGAGTATTTTTAAAATTGTTTATTTTAACATTCCGAAGCACGTCTTTTAATAAATTTAGTTGATTATAAAATAATACGATTTTAAAATTTAAATTGTTCATACATTTTTTGTCGTTTGGATCATCAAAAATATTTTTTGTTGTATCTATCAGTATTAATAAACTTATAATTAGCAGCAGAGAATCTTTTTTATGTTTAATGAGCTTTTACCAACTTTACCAAATTCAAAAATCTGCTTCGGAACTCGATGCATAGTTAGTACTTTCTGTCGGTACTCAAAAGATTAAGTTAAAATTTCCAAACATTTTTTTTTCTTTTTTCATCTCTTGTAAAAATTTATTTTTGGGATTTATGAAATTTTCAATGTCAGAGCCACAATTAACTTCAAAATGTGGGTTAAATTGTCCCCACATCTCTCTGTGTGTGTGCTGAAGGGTTAAATAATAGTCCCTGATTTGTCCGTTGGAGGGAATTAACACAGCCCTTCCGCTGAGTGTTCTCGAAAATTCTGTCGGAAATGCGTATAATCTGATTTAACCAGTCATGACGCATACTGCTGGATACTTCACCCTTTGTACACCGGTTATGCTGCAGGATTTTTTGTGCCTGCGCTGATCCCCTTATGAAAAGATATAGGTCAGGCAGCTGCATTATAGTTCTATTGTCATAACCATGAACTTAAAAGTAACAGAAGTATAACAGCTTTTTTAAAAGTACCCTAGATTTTTATAAATTATTTCAAGCTTCCGGTATTTGACCAATGAGGGAAGTAATTTTCCCTTATGAACACTCTCTAACCTTAATGTATTAATGATCGTGTCATTTTTAGGCTCCTTGCATTAAGAAAAGTATGTAAAGAAAACGTGTAACACAGGTGTATGTCTTGGGAACTGGCAGCAGCAGTTAAACGTTTATCAGCCCCTGAATTGCATTAAAAGTGTTGAAACGAGGAGTACAACACTGCTTCGATGACTTTAAAAAACCTTATGATTACGAACAATTTATCAATGAGCTTCTTAGAAAAAATTGTAGACTGTCAACAATTGATCAATTTTTTAAAATTATGTATACAATTGTTATGTTTTAAAGGATAATATACAGTACATAAATATAAGGTGTGTTTTTTCATTTTGTCTTGAAATTTAGTACGTGAGAATTAAATGGGGGGGGGTAAATTTATCTAATTTTGCATATTGTTAATTGTTATCAATCGGTTATTGTTATTGAAATCACGATGTCCCAAACTGATTACATTAAGCGAAGTCCACTGTATAATATTCCATAAGAGGCCGTCTTAGGGGCTTTATACAAACTTTCTATATTTGTTTACAGATTTAGTTTACCATTTCCTTAGAAGAACAGATTTAGTTTACTTTTCCTTAATACACACATATTTGTATATACATGTCTGTGTGTATGTAGAGAGAGAGAGAGAGAGAGTTTTAACACGTTTAAGATATTAATGACCTACCTGTTCTATGTATCGGATTGTACCTAGTGACGCATATCGAAACCGGCCTGGTGACACAGCTACTGTGTCGTTTGGCTGGCTCAATGATGGACAGGGGTCAAAAGAATTCAATCACCCGAGGAAGTATATAAAGGCCTTCTTCCGCTGCTACGACACAATATTGCAGATCAAAGATTTCATCGGGATTTTTTCGATTTTTTTCCCTTTAAGAGCTGTATCTGCCGTATTAAGTCGAAAATATCTATCGGAATTTTTATTTTGTTGTTGGTTCGATGGCTTTCTCTCCTTTGACTCCGCCTCTTGTAACACTTAGCGATTTCAGCCTGAGTGTCACTGTAGTTGCCGTTTTCTATGAATCAAGTCTAAACAGGGCTAGCTGTAGAGGCGGACACTCTTATTCAGGTTTGGTTTGGTTTGAGTTGGAGTGCTATGGTCTACATTTTTTCAACATGAGGGCTAATGAGATCGGGACCTACTGCTTAAAGCCGATTCCGAACGGCTACGGACATTTATGCCACAGTAGTATTCGAACCCACGACCACCGGTACTGAAGGCCAGCACCCCAACCATTCGGCCAGATCTTGGCGCTCCTATTCAGGGGAAGCGTTTTCGCTGTGAGTCCAGGCCGTAGGCAAGGAGGGGATTTAGGAGACCGGTCCCCCTCCAAAATTCTTAAAGACCATTTTCTGGAAAGAAAATAGACCATGTGTGTGGGTGTGTCATCTGCCTAGCTGGTCATAAACAACAGTTTGCTTAGAAGAGTGAAGCTGAGTTAAACAGTAGTGCAAATTGTATTCGAGAAGTCAGCGCAGATTAACTAACACTTTTTGCAACTCATCACAATATTGTCGCAGAATCGGAAGAAATTGTGAATTTTTTTTTTGACGAAAATTTCAAAAAGAGCACATTCTATAATATATAGGCAAAATTTTGAACATTTTCATTTTCTTTCAAAATTATTCTTTTCCTTTGGTTAAATTGGCATGGAAGACACATTTTATGTCATATATAAAAACTTCTTTGTTGTAATCCTTCTGTCCATAGCACTGCTGTTTAGAAATCCTTTGTTCTCACACTTCGCCACGAGAAGCGAGGAAGATACCGCTCAGAACTGTCTGTTTTGGCGTTGCTACCTAAGCAAAATTCCTATGTCTACATCTGCGTCAGCTCTTTTACTCTGTATAATTCCGCTACAGAATGTGCCTTTCGCCTATTACGTTGTTGTTAATGAGTTCTAACTATTTTTAATTATAACTCGCTGAATTCTTAACCCCCATTTTTAAATCTGATATATATATATATATACATATACATACATACATATATATATATACATATATATATACATACACACACACACACACACACACACACATATATATATATATATATATATATATATATATATATATATATATATATATATATATATATATATATATATATACGCGTGTGTCTGTGGAGTGTGTGTGTGTGTGTGTGTGAGAGAGAGAGTGAGTGAGTGAGTGAAGAACATTCTCAGGGGTTTTCAAAACTTAAATCAAGGGCTATAAATTCCTGCATCATTTTGCTTTCCCCTTTTTAACCCCTAACCTAAATTGACCACTAGGGCTACAATTTAAAACCTCAGAGAAGGGGCCTGATCAATTATAATCTTACATGATCCTAGCGGACAATTTAGGAAATTTCCAAATAAAAAGGAGATACACGCTGTCGGAGACAGATTTTTCTAGAGATATTTTCCCACAGATGTTGACCCAGGTGTTACGTGTCTTGTACATAGAACTTCATGCTAGCTGACCCTTTAGTTTGTCCTGTCCCTATGATGAAGTGGGAAACCGTCCTTCAACGTTATCTTAATAAAGATCTTTAGTTGAAACGGTTTAATTTTTAAGGCCATGACTGCAACCACCCATCGAGAAGTCAGTCTCATTACACACACACACACACACACACACACACATATATATATATATATATATATATATATATATATATATATATATATATATATATATATATATATATATTGTGGATATCAGTTGTCGATGATATCCTCAACTATCTTGATTTTATGTTTATAATGTTATAATTAATTAAAAATATTTTACATTTTTTGGATTTACAGCGCTAAAATAGGACAACGTCTGTAGGGTCGTCTAGTTCTACTATTAAAATCTATTAACCTCTTGTTTTCAATTAAGAGAAAAAATCTACGAGTGAAGGCACAAAAGTGTCCGAGTCAGGTCTGGTTAAGAGTTAAAATTATTTCGCTTTCCCAAGTTATAAAAAATAATAAAATTTTTCCAAACTGAGTAAATGAACTGTATCCCACGCCTAGTTTCGAGTCAAGGTAACTCCGCTGCTTTGTTATGGCATTACGATCTGATTGATAACTCCTAGGTTGTAAAGGTGGATCCTCATTGTTCTCATGTTCTTTTACACCCTACTGAAGTCGAATCTTTTCCATTACTTACAATCACAGGCCATTGTTCTGTCCCTTTCGCTGAATTTTCTAATCTCTTTCTGACTTTCGCTAATTTTCTATGGTCCATTTGCGAAACACAGAGTAATTCCCAAATATATGAGAATATTGGCACGAGAAATTTGAACGAGCGAAGTCAAAGTGCTTTAACTTTGAAGAACTTCGATAAAAGTTATACTTAAGAGAATAAGGAACCTTAAATCTTAATTTTTTAAATATCCAATTTTATGTGCATTTATAATAGAAACCTAGATAATGCTGTCATATAAATTATATGCGACACTAATATCTAAAAGAAAAGAATTTTTGATTAAAATAAAAATATTTTCATGAAAACTGAAATGTTTATCAATATTTATTCATTTTTTAAGTAAACTTTATATAATCCAACTGCTTTCACTTTCTTTACAATTCTCTAGCATTTATAAGCCGAAAGTTGACCGAATGGTTAGGTTGCTGATCTTCGTTACCGGAATTAGTGGGTTCGAATACCACTGCGGCATGAATGTTCGTAGCCGTTCGGAATTGGCTTTAAGTAGTAGGTTCCGGTCTCATTAGCCCTCGTGTAGCAAAATTAGTAGACCATAGTGCTCTAAACAAAACTGGGCAATGACTTTCTCTTGTGTTATTTATGTTAAACATTTTTTTAACTTATGCAATATTTTAGGAATCTCTTTTTTCGTATTTCACTTTATATAATTCGAAAAAATACTTAATGTTTTAAAAAAGCATATAAAGTATTAATACAAGTACTTCAATGGACATTCTTCGAAAATTTTAGAGAGAGATTGAGTAAAAATGCCTGGAATATTTCGAAATCCCCAATAATGTATAAATAATCAAACTGTGTAAAATGATCTTAAAGAGTTAGAACAAGAATATGCTATAAAACTGATTTTAATGAATAAAATAATCATTTTTTTCCAAAACTCTCTCTCGATTATGAAGTGTTGAGTATTTTGGTTAACGCTTTAACTGCTGCTTGTGAATACATACGCTTTGTGTAGTCAATGCGTTAACTGCCTCGTAGTGTGCATGAGTATACCTCTTATACATTAAAAGTGGTTTAAACGCGAGTGCTTAATGACAAGCATAAAATTACTAAGAAACGTATCGCAGGAAGGCTTAGATATAAGTCTAAAGCAGTGAAAGTATTGACTGCGGAGGCGTATATGTACGCCCGCGGCAGTTGAGGGGTTAAATTCTGTCCTTTTGAAGGACACCTTCAAAAGGAAAATTCGTGTTACGGGAATTCAAGATATCGCAAGTTGACTATAGACAAGATTTCTAAACCATAAATTTCGTATTTAAAACAGTTAAAAAAAATGGCCGTTTTATGTAACTTTAGCGTTTATAAGGTTTTTGTTAATTTTGTGTGTTTGGTTTGTTTAGTATTATAACAACCTACTTAAACATATCAGGATTTGATAGTCATTACCAGTGATAGGTAGTGACTTCAAATCTTAAAGGTGCTGCAACTCTCGAAATCTTTAAAAAATATATATAAATGTGTATTAGTAAAAAAAATTAAAGGGAAAAAAACCATAAATGTATATTTTTAAAAAAAATTAAAAGCAAATAAATAAACACAAAAATTGTTTTTATTATCCATAAAATTATGTTTTTGATACATCTTATTTAAAAATTACAGATAAAATCGACTCTTCTTTCGTTTCTAGCGAAAAGGTTAGTGACATTTTCTTTAATGTCTATGCGACTGTAGAGCAGTTTTTCCCTGTTGAAATCGTTGCAAGTGCATGTAGCTTATCTTGATTTATAACTCTTGTTTGAAATGTTTTTCTTTAACATGGAAAAACAGCGCTCAAGCTCTGATACAAATGTAACAAAATCTATGGAAATTTTCATATCTCTTAATTCTAATGTACAAATAAGTAAAGAGGGAGTAAGCACTATAAACATTATGAACATGCTAAAAATTGAACAAACCTGCTTGAATGTCGCTTCGTGCATATTATTAGTGTTTATGATTGAAATTTTTCAAAGTGCTCCATGCCCTGCTCGATTTTTTTAATTGTTAATGTGCACTGTCCTTTTCTGTATACATTTACTTTGAGACCTATATTTTTTCAAAAAAGTTCTTTATTTGGGAGGAACCCGTGAGTGCTTGAAAAGCTGAAGTTCTGTGTGATTCATCTGCCCTAAAGCCCAAATAATGGGCAAAAATTATATATCTTGTAACGAATTCTCGTTACATTAAATTTCCAGATACAGACTTATCTACAGAGAAAAAACGGCATAAGGTAGAAATAGCGAACGTGCTTTTTGTGAGCACTTCAACTGAGCTCACCTTTACCTAGTAAAAGGACGTTGTTTCGTGCAGAATAGGTTGCCGAATAGAGGATTGTTAACACCGAGGACCATCTCAATCATTCTGTCTGAGAAATTCATTAGGATGCCGGTGAAGTGCATCCAGTGTTAGTTTCAATGGCATCCCGAAGAAAGAATCTCACACGACAGAAATCCTCTATATTGTAAGGGAAGCAGCAATACTTTCCTACCTTGTTCTCCAAACGTTTGTCCAGAGGCATCGATTAATGATCGGCGAGATTGCTCCCGATTACTGCAAATCCACTTGGAACTGGGCTTACACCTGTCCGGCTATAGTTCTACAAAGCGGTTTCTTACCATGTCATCAACCAGATGTTCGATCAGCTGAGATGGAAATCTACGGGCAGACGACGAAATAAAAAGACCGGAGTTCATGGCTCAGGGTGATTTTTTGACCGATCGAGTCTTCTGTGAACTAACTCATCGGCTGATAGCGTCGGGGGAGCGATTGAGAGTGTCCCCCCCTTTTTTTCTCACTGAACGACTAGTCCTGCAACGATCATCACTGTAAATATCATATTTCATCAGTGCCTTCATCATAACTTTAACTTTTTATGTTTCTAATAAAGATCTTTAGTCTTACGTAGGCCACCGCTATCCTTTTTCCAGCTTATTTAGAGCTGAGTGCGCTACAATCTCCTTTTAAACATGGGCAGAGTAAAAAAAATGTATTTATTGTAAATTTATTGTCGTAATTTATTGTAAAACATCAATTAAATTGTCGTTTTAAATCCATTTTGTATTTGATTTATTAATTAAATTAGTACTATGTAATTTGTGTTTTTTTATCCAGAATAAATTATTTTCTGTGATATGCTGTTACGGGTATGACATAACTGTCACACCCTTAACAGCATATTTATATTTTTTTGAACATATAAAGAAGAATCGGAAATTTATATTTTGCAAAAATTTTTCCTTAGGTGTTATAATTGCTTCAAAAAATTATATATTTGAAATATTATATTCTTTATAGAAAAAGTGATAAAAAGTAGTTTAATGTGTGACACTCGTTTCTATGGAATGGCCGATATCCTACGTTTGAACATTTATTATAAAGTGTTCTGTTACTGTCTGTCATTTTGAAATGCCAAATCTTGGTTACCAAATATTGCTGTCTCGACAGAATGAGTTTATATGTTGTTGAAATTATTTGTGACTTTACCGACAGAGATTCGTGAAGAAAAGAAAAAGGAAAATTAGAAACTAAACTGATAATAAGAATAAAAAGAACTGTTTGTAAGTCACAAAACGGATGATTCAGGCTATTTAAGCTGAGTCACCTGCTGACATCAGCTTGTTATGTGTTGCTTTAAAATCAGCTCATTGTTGGGTGTAAGTTTGTTTCCGTTTGTAGAGCTGCAGTTACATTTATTTGCTACACGAGAATTCATCACAGTAGGGAATTTTAATGACGATAATGATGTGTTTTAATCTATGGGATCACTTACCGAAAGTCAGAGTGAGTTTGCTGTGGTAGCTTATAGTAGGATGACGCAAGACACTTTGCTAATCCCTATCGTTGAATTTATATTTACTAGATATATGAATGTATACATGCAAGTTATTCTCGTCGATTACACATGAAATTATCCCCTATATTTTAATTGCCCAAGCTTACGAGGCAATAAGAGAGCCTAAGTGATTTGCAGTCGTGGTTCTATTAAAAAAGATGACCAGCGTTGTGGAACTTTAAATTTAATGAGCTAAAAATAAATGTCTTAACAAGCCAAAAGCTTTACATCGAGTGCCTAAGAATAAATACATCTTTCAAATGATTTTCAAACCCAAGAGCGAGTTATTGCGTGAATTTTTACCAAAAGAGACCAACATATTACTCAGCGTTATTTGAGATTCGAAAATAAACTTTTATCATTTAAGTTAGCTCGAAAACCACATAGACAGTAATTTAGTTATTGGAGGAGTGAATCTATTTTCCTGGGACAGTTGAAAAATGCAACCAGTGGACAGAAAATTAGCATTTTTTAGCGTTAGTTTTGGGAAATGGGTAAAAAGAATTAAAAAAAGAACACTTCTTCATATCTGACAATTACGACTGGAAAATTAGGTATTAAATAATCAGAAGGGGGAAAAGGAGAATTTTAGATATATATTTTAGGTATAATTGTATTGATATATTGCACACACACACTTACACACACATATGTATATATGTATATATATATATATATATATATATATATATATATATATATATATATATATATATATATGCATGTATATATATGTATATATATATTTAATGTTAAAATCCCTTGTTTACATATTTTAATATTAATTTAATAACTTCTATTCATACATTACGTTGGGATATGCGAGGTAATTCTGATTTTTCCCTCCAGACAAGCTATAGACTTAATGCAGCCTCTGTCTGTGCTTCCTTAACCAATAGTAAATGCGTTCTCTAAAAGGCCCCTCCACACTATGGTCCACTGCAAGCCATCACCACCGTCTGGAGGGGGTATGGTTTATCAAGGTCGATGGTGACAGACGATACAATAGCCTTGGCGGAAAATGGCTTCGAAGGCGGTTTTTCTCGAAAGATCAGATGCGCAACTAAAGTGCGCAGTATACCCTATGGACTAATCCACGCGGACGGCTCATTTAGTGGCACAGCGTGTGGATGCAACCTGTGAACCATCGTTCAAGTTCACTATCAGGAAGTGGTGAACAATTGGTCATAGTGTAGAGGCTACATTAAACATGGGTATTTTTTATTATATGATCAAATATGCTTAGGGATTATTCATAGTCTTTTTACCTGAGAAATCCCTACTTAAAAAGAGTGTGTGCACGTTGTTCTCGAAGTTTTTGACTGTTGTATCTATTTGATGCATCGTCATCAGAAATAAAATGTGTTGTTATTTTGATGAATCTCGCCCATCTTACACACACACACACACACACACACACACACACACATATATATATATATATATATATATATATATATATATATATATATATTATATGTACTATATATGTATATTTTATATATAATATATATACTATATATATACTATATATATATATAATATATACTATATATTTATTTTTTAAACTTAATGGTGTAATTACTTTATTTTGTAAAAAAATGCTTATCAAATTCCACCAGTTAGAAATTTTTATATAATATCTATTATAATTTTTATGATTTTAAATCCACAAATATTTCTTATAATATTTTCTCTGGGTAATAATACTATTTTTAAATAATATATTAATATGAAATGTGAAAGCACGCGTTTAAAACTAAATTTTGCATCAATTTGTAAAAATTTTAAATTTTGGAGAAAATAAAATATCTTTGTAACTTTATTTAACTCGCTCCGGAAAAATTATATATATAGTAATATTCTTTAGTTGGGAGGGGCGAAAAATTTAGACTCTTCCCCTGGCGACAGAAACCTACGTACGCTACACCACTGGTTCGTGGTACGGCTTTTTATACGGTTCGAGACAGTAGCAGAAATTTTCCGAATCCATACCGACGTGGTCGAATGAAGACAGATGTTAAGGTGACGGAAATTTACATTGGAATGGATTGTTTGCTTGAAGCACTACAGTCATTTCAGGAAATATACAATGAAAAATAATCGCATTTCCAGCAAATGTGAATGGTTTAGTTTTCTGTATACATTTACTTAAAAACCTATATATTTTTTAAAAGGTTCTTTTTTTGGATTGGGGAGGGGGAACCCGTGAGTGCTTCAAAAGCTGAAGTTCTGTGTGATTTATTTGTCCTAATGCCCAAATAATGGGCAAAAATTATTTATCTCCTTTTAAACATGGGCAGAGTAGAAAAAATGTATCGCATATTTTTTCCGTAATTTATTGTAAAACATCAATTAAATTGCCGTTTTAGATCCATTTTGTATTTGATTTATTAATTAAATTAGTTCTATGTAATTTGTGTTTTTTTTTAATCCAGAATAAATTTTCTGCGATATGCTGTTACGGGTATGACATAACTCTCACACCCGTAACAGCATATTTATATTTTTTTAAACATCTAAATAAGAATCGGAAATTTATTTTTAGCAAAAATTCTTCCTTAGCTTATCATATATTCATACAAAATGCTTATCATATTCCACCAGACAGAATTTTAATAGTATATATTATAATTTTTATAATTTTCGATTAACAAAATATATTTTTTATAGTATCTCTGGGAAATAATACTTTATAGTTTTTATAATTTTCGATTAACAAAATATATTTTTTTATATTTTCTTTGGGTAATAATACTTTAGTATAATTTTTATAATTTTCGAATAACAAACTATATTTTTTATATTTTCCCTGGGTAATAATACTTTAGGTAATTCATTAATATTAAATGTGAAAACATGTATTTGAAATTAAATTGTGCTTCAATTTGTAAAAACTTTAAATTTTGGAGAAAATAAAACTCTCTCTGGAAAAATTTATATTTATAGTAATATTCTTTAGTTGGGAGGGGCGACAAATTTAGAGTCTTCTCCTGGCGACAGACACCTACTTACGCTACACCACTGGTTCGTGGTACGGCGTTTTAAACGGTTCGAGACAGTAGCAGAAATTTTCCGAATCCATACCGACGTGGTTGAATGAAGACAGATGTTAAGGTGACGGAAATTTACATTGGAATGGATTGTTTGCTTGAAGCGCTGCGGTCATTTTAGGAAATATACAATGAAACATAATCGCATTTCCAGCAAATGTGAATGGCTCAGTAAACGTATCTGTTGTTTCGTAGCGAACGCTGCGGACAAGATTGTTTTTTATATATGGGTGCTCAGTAGACCGGAGCTGCCGAAAGCCCTTTTCGAATGGATACAAAGCCAGCAGATGTGTTTGTAATCATGAGGACTCTATCGTTTTACTACCGTTAGGTAGTGTGACGTAGTAAAGTGATGACAGGCATCAAAGAAAAAATATTAAATAAATGGTGGCGTAAACAACAAATATTAAATGGACGACTCGCATAATGCTTAATAGCGTGGCAGGAATGTGAAATGTAAGTAGAATTCACACGGTTTTGGTATGAAGCTCTACGGTCTACTTTTTTTTGTAACACAAGAGCTAATGAGACCAAAACCTACCTCTTAAAGCTGATTATTCCGAACGTCTGTGAAAATCCATGCCACAGTGGGGTTGGAACCCACGAACTGTGGCACCGAAGATCAGTAAGTACACTAACCATTAGGCCATCGTTCAGCTACAATTCACATGGAGAAGTATCCCTTATATAATAATAGCCTAAGTTATCTGTTCGTCGATCCTCGAATTTAAGAAGCGGATAGATACTTACATATTGGATTCTTAATGAGTGAGTGTTAGCAAAATTCAAAGCGAGTTCGAAAACCACCCCTTCCTCCTATTTCGAGCGTTTAATGTTGTTATTTCAAGCCCTATTTTCCCCGGTTAAGAGCAGGTGATTAAACTTATCAATTTGTCACATAATAAATAGGTAAGAATAACAATTTTTTCTAGCATGATGACATTATTCCTTTAACCATCTCATTTAATCATTTCCTATTTTAAATTATTTAAATATCGTCTGCATTATTTTCATACGTTTTATCACTGAACTTAGATATTGTGCAAATAATTTTCTTTTGTATTTGGCTTAACTAATAGATTAGTTATATATGTGATAGTTTTAAATTTAATAATCGATTTTTTTTTGTTGCAATGAAAATTTTATCCCTAGTACTATCAACAAATTCTATTGACCTCCAGGGTGTAGTGGAAATGATAGTTTCATTCCTTTACTTCCATTAATTACTGTGGAAAAAAAATTGGGAAGAACTTAACGATAATTTCGACGTAGCTAAGAAAACTTTGAATTATCTTTCTAAATGAATTCAACGTGATTCTAAACTGCATTCACAGTATTGGGAGACTTTAGGAGTATGAAGATAAACAAATTATTAAGCGTATATCAGATAATTCTTAGTCAAAAAACAAACCATTTTTTTACCAGCCTCATAGGATACTTTACAATTCTGGAAACTTAAAAATTTTACTGATCCCGTCATATGACGGGCTATAAGCTAGTTTTATTTTGTAGTCTCCACACTATGGCCAATAGTTCACCCCTTCCTGATGGTGACCTTGAACAATGGTTCACGGGTTGCATCCACAAGCTGGGCCACTAAAGGAGCCAAACACGTGGATTCGTCCATAGGGTCTACTGCACATTTAGTTACGCATCTGGCTCCCTTTGATCTTTGGAGAAAAACCGCCTCGGAAGATATCGTCCGCCAAGGCTATTTTATCGTCTGCCACTATCGACCACTATAAACCATACCCCCTCCAGACGGTGGTGATGGCTTGCAGTTGGCCATAGTGTTGAGGGGCCTTTATATGTGTGCACCATAAGCCAGCCAACATCACTTCTTATGAGGGGATAACACAAGTAAATCCAAGCCTTGCTTGGGATTCAAACCGAAACCCATCAAGTGGAACCACACAACGCTAGTTACTATACTATCTGTGCTCTCGTGGATGGAGAAAGACAGATGGTACACTGATGAGAAATTAATAACAAAAACCACTTTCTTTTCCAAACAAGCAAAAAAATATTAATGGGTTTCCTAAACGGATGGGAGGAGGTTTCTAAACAGCTTCCCGTGCGCGTTTTCACTGCTGTTCTTTCCTCGAACAAGTTCTCGGACACCGCGCGAAATCACCCCTTTAGGCAGCGGAAGACGTCTGCCAGGGTCACCGGAGGCGCAAGAGACGTTTCTCCGCGGCATTGTTTCGAAACAGCGGAGGCAGCAAAAAGGAAAAGAGAAACACGTGGACGGCGGGTCTTCTGCCCAGTGAAAGGTGAGTCACGTGGCTCCCGTTTTGATCGGGTGAAAAGAAAGTCTCTCCTCCTGGTTAATAATGTCTCCTCGGACATCCGCTCTTCCCCCCCTTTTTTTCCATCCACTTCCCGCGGTGTTTCATTTCCTGTCGAGCCAAAGAAATGAAAAGCATTTATTTTCTCGAAGATTGACAGATTACCAGTCGTGTGAAATCGGTTTGCCGTGAAATGTTTTCTATTTGTCTCAGTGAAGCCGTAATTTTCTCAGCCGCCTGTGGGAATCGTCGGGAAAAGGGGAGTCTGCCACCCAATCCTATAAATTATTACTTATATGGTTAGACCTGTCTGTTTCGAAACATGTGTATCTGGAAAGAGTGAAAAGAGATGTATTTATTAGAGTACTAGCATATAGCTCGTCATGTAACGTAATTAGTAAAGATTTAAATTTTCCAGAATTCTAACCCTATGAGCGTGTTAAAAAAATGGTTTGTTTTTTGGCTGAGAATTATCTGGTACACGCTTAATAGTTTGTTTTATCACCATACTCTTCTAGTCTCCCGATGTCACCAAGTCTCCCGATGCTGTGACGGGATTTTAGAATCACATTGAATTATTTGTCTCAGTGAAGCCGTAATTGTCTCAGCCGCCTGTGAGAATTGTCATGAGGGGGAATCTGCCACCTAATAATATAAGTTATTACTTAAATGGTTAGACAAGTCTATCTCGAAACCTGTGTATCTGTAAAGAGTGGAAAGAGATGTATTTATTAGTGTACTAGCATATAGCCCGTCGTGTAACGTAATTAGTAAAATTTAAATTTTCCAGAATTCTAACCCTATGAGCGTGGTAAAAAAATGGTTTGTTTTTTGGCTGAGAATTATCTGGTATGTTGAGATCGATAATAAAGTGGACTGTATTTAAAAACTTAACAAAAACTTTAATTAAGAAAAATATGAGAGGGGTCATACAAGAGCATGGGCTCTGACAATAAAAATATATATCAGGGGATATATAAGAGCAATGGGCTCTAAAGAAGCAATCTCAGGGGAGACGCGGACAACGGTTCGACCTTCCTAGACGGGGTCCGAACGCTCACACTCTGGTTACAATACAAAAAAGAGGAAAGGGACGCGCTGGACACAACCATTGCGCTTAAGGGGTGGGGGGAACGTCGATATGTACCGAACATGGTACATGCTCAATAGTTTGTTTTATCACCATACTCTTCTAGTCTCCCGATATCACCAAGTCTCCCGATGCTGTGACGGGATTTTAGAATCACATTGAATTATTTGTCTCAGTGAAGCCGTAATTGTCTCAGCCGCCTGTGAGAATTGTCATGAGGGGGAATCTGCCACCTAGTAATATAAGTTATTACTTATGGTTAGACAAGTCTATCTTGAAACCTGTGTATCTGGAAAGAGTGGAAAGGGATTATTTATTAGTGTACTAGCATATAGCCCGTCGTGTAACGTAATTAGTAAAGATTTAAATTTTCCAGAATTCTAACCCTATGAGCGTGGTAAAAAAATGGTTTGTTTTTTGGCTGAGAATTATCTGGTACACGCTCAATAGTTTATTTATCACCATACTCTTCTAAAGTCTTCGGATACTGTGACGGCATTTTAGAATCACATTGAATTATTTGTCTCAGTGAAGCCGTAATTTTCTCAGCAGCCTGTGGGAATAGTCACGAGGGGGAATCTGCCACCTAATCCTATAAGTTATTACTTATATGGTTAGACATGTCTATCTCGAAACCTGTGCATCTGGAAAGAGTGGAAAGAGATGTATCTCTTAGTGTACTAGCATATAGCCCGTCATATGACGGGATTAGTAAAATTTTTACTATTCCAGAATTGTAAAGTACCGTATGAGCCTGGTAAAAAAAATGGTTTGTTTTTTGGCTGAGAATTATCTGGTACACTCTCAATAGTTTGTTTATCATCATTCTTTTCTAAAGTCTCCCGATACTGTGAAGGCATTTTAGAATCACATTGAATTATTTGTCTCAGTGAAGCCGTAATTTTCTCAGCTGCCTGTGGGAATCGTCAGGGAAGGGGAATCTGCCACATAATTCAAAAAAATTTTACTTATATGGTTAGACTTGTCTGTCTTGAAACCTGTGTTTCTGGAAAGAGTGGAAAGAGATATATTTAATAGTGTTCTATCATACAGCTCGTCATATGACGGGATTAGTAAAATTTTTAATTTTCCCAAATTGTAAAGCACCTTATGAGCCTGGTAAAAAATGGTTTATTTTTTGGCCGAGAATTATCTGGTACACGCTCAATAGTTTGTTTATCTTCATACTCCTCTAAATCTCCCTATACTGTGACGGCAGTTTAGAATCACATTGAATTCACTTAGTCAAACCATCTGGTTAAGTATAAAACACAAACACACAAACGAAAACAAACTTCTTAATTTTCAAAACTATATAACCTAAACGCTAGATATGTATTAGTCTGTGAAATAGGCTCATAGACTTTTATGAAAAGAATTTGTTGTTAATACTAGTGATAAAATTTTCATTGCATCAAAAAATAATCGATGATTAAATTTAAAATCCCACATATGTACCTAATCTATCATTTAAGCCAAATATAAAAGAAATTTATTTACTTAATATCTAAGTTCAGTGATAAAACGTATGAAAATAATGCAGATGATATTTAAATAATTTAAAATTAGAAATGATTAACTGAGATGGTTAAAGGAATGAAGTCACAATGCTAGAAAAAAAATGTTATTTTTGAAGGGGTGGATTTCGAACGTTTAAAGACATTATTTTTCGCTGTGATGTGAAGCATATTTATACGAATTTATTTTAGAATCGGATCAATAGGAAAAGGTAAACTTTACTCGTTTTGAAATTTGCTAACCCTAACTCATCAATATTGCAATATGGATGCCTCTATCTATTTCAGGTCAACCGCTTCATAAATTCGAGGACAGACGGATAGATAACTTGGACTATTTTTATATAGGGAATGGTTAGACCTGTCTATCTCGAAACATGTGCATCTGGAAAGAGTGGAAAGAGATGAATTTATTAGTGTATTACTTGCGCATCTATTAGTGTCTCGGAAATCCATCTCCTATGTTACGAGACATCATCCATTAGATTAAAAGTTAGGATTTGTTCCTTCTTGGGATTAATAGATTTTAAAAATTGAGTCATTTGTAGAATGACATTGACAGAGTTGAGTTTGATTTACAAAGTTTCCTCAGAAACTGGTCTACAATCTGAAAATACATTAGTATTCATGGTGTGCAATGTATATGCAGACACTCTCCACTTTCTTTTTTTCTCCTGTTAAGTAGGATGCACGTAGGTACAGTAACTCGAATTGTTTTATTTTCATGCAATAGTAGTTATTTTGTTTCTGCCTTTTTTATCTGTATATCTCAAATATTTTAAACCACTATAACTCGAAATACGTACCTTTTGTAATGCAATCGAAAATTTGTAGTAATTTGTGTAAATGTAGATGATTCTCTTGCTATATACGGAGTCTAACAGACAAAAGCATAAGGAAATATGGAGAGTTCAACTTTGATTCTTTTGATGACGAAGATGAAACAGGGAAGTATACGGATATTCAAAAAAATCCCCTCACAGAAATTGAAACGCTGAGAAATTTTCTGGAATCTCAGAAGGGCGTTGGTCAGAGAATGATTTCTTCGCCGTTGCCAAATTAAGAATTCTAAATCAGTCGAAAAGATGTTCAGAATGAAACTGCTTTAACATACTTTTTCACTTCAGATATGTAACTGTAAATTTTATTAGTTTTATTGTACTATAATTTTTGTTCGATAAAAATGTAGTTAATACTTGAAAAATTTGTAATTATTGAATGAAACTTAACGAAAAACCGTAAAACCTTTATACTTCACAACCTGTCTATCTGAAAGTTTTTCTTATCCCATAACATTCTAGATAGATAGGCTTAACTGTAGCCCTCATCTGGATAAATATTTAATATAGATATTCAAATCCGCATTAAGGTGCAATTGAACTTTCAACATTCATGTATTTTGCACATAATTGATATGTAAGAAAACTTTACAGAATATTAGCAATATATTTAAATGAGAAGAATAAGAACAGGGCCCGATCAAGGCTAATTTGGGCCCAGGGCCTGGTAGACTTTCGGGGCCCTCCTACCCCCCTTTCAAGGAAAAAAAATAGTTTATAAAAGAGAATACAAACGAATATTTTTGGAGGAAAGTTTATATTAATTTTTTTATGTTTACATACCTTTTTAAAAAGTGACAGGAGTGATCTAGATAAGTAAACTGGAGTGTGTTTCAGATAAAATTGTCAACTTTTTAACTGTTTTTATTTAATTTCTAAATAAAATTTCATGAAATATCACTTGAAGAATTAACAAAATACATTTACATATTTTGTTAATTAAATTATTGAAAATTTAATAATTAAGTACCAAATTGCCTAGGCCCAGTCGGACCGTGCTTTAATCAGGCCCTGAATGTACTATATTATATTACTATACTATACTATATTATATTTCTTAATTAATTAAAATCTCAATGTAAGTTTTATTGATTATTTAATGTGATCATTACTAAGACTATTACTGATGATGTAAGATTGCCGCAGGCAGTGTCGGAGTTCTTCAAGTAGCAGAAAGAATTTTACCAAAAGGGAATATTCAACATGTTGAAGTAGTGGAATGATTGTTTCAATGCAGAGGGTCAGTTTGCGTGACTCAAATATCAAATCTAGACTGTACAGCTTTGGAATGGAAAATTTTTCGTCGCTCCTTATATTTATCGTTTTCAAATCTAGACTGTACAGTAATATTCATATATTTTGCACATGATTGATATGTAAGAAAACTTAACAGAGTATTAGCAATATATTTAAGTGAGAAGAATAAAAATATATAATTAAAATTTCAAAGTAAGTTTTATTGATTATTTAATGTAGCAGTATCGTAAAGTTGTGATCATTACTAAAACGGTTCCTGTCAAATGTAAAATACAGCAGGACTTTTACCAAAAGGGTATATTCAACATGTTGAAGTAGTAGAATGATTGTTTCAATACAGAGGCTCAATTTGTGTGACTGAAATATCAAGTCTAGACTGCACATCTTTGGAATGGAAATTTTATAAACCTCAAATAAGTTTTTTTTGGGGGGGGATAGTCGTATTAATTATTTTTAAATCGCTTCCTGTCCAAAAATGTGAAGACCAACTTAACCTAAAGAAAATCCTTAGACTAAGTACCAAGAAAGAATTTATTTTAAAAACATGTTTACAACAGATACCTACATTATTTTTCTACACTCCCTTCTTAATATCAATACTTTGTATAATCTACACTCTGTATCTCCTATCTATCTCTATAATCCGGCGAGATATTGGTATTGAATTATCTGTCAAATTTCGTCTACCTTAAAGTCTACTGTCGCTTTTAGGGTTTTATTATTGATAGCTCGTAATTTTTTTATTGGTTATATTCTATAAAGAAACCTGCTTTTAACATTAATTTGCTACTTGGTTATAGTGCAAATATTATATTTTGTGCATTGTTTTTTTATACTTGATTAAAAGAAGCATCATTTATTTGGTACAAAACATAAAACCCAGCCTAATCTTGCACACGCATAGAAGGACGAATAAGGGTTAATGTAATCAGTGAATTGCAAATAAAGTTTATTAGGCTAAATGTTTAAGTACTTGTCAATCCGAATAGCAGCAAAATACCTTGTCTTGATTTTGATCTGAGAAATACCTAATTGTAACAATAAGTTACTGCTTCAACTTTTTTTACCTCTTCTCGTAAGCCTTCGTCACAGACATACAGAACAGCACCGGTTTGAATTAGGAAGAAACTTCGGGCTTTTCCCAACCAATAGAAGAACCTGTTGGTTTGGCGGGACTCTGACCCCTCCATTCTTGAGAGGACTGTAACGATCCGTTACATGACCCTAGCGAAAGAAGAGCGGAAAGTGACCTTTCGCAGCGGACAATTACGGTTAGCGGCAGGTAGAAACGGGCGGTCCTAACAATATCTTTTTGTGTACTAGGGCCCGTCAACAAACACACGACGTACGCTTAAAGAGACGTAATTGAAAACTGCCCGTGCGCTGAAGCCAGCGATTCTGAGCCATTGTAAGGGCTATTTGAGTGAAAAGACTCGGGTAATGATTATTAATAGAGCGACCCTGTAGTGCCCGTTAGCGGTACCGAAAAAGAAATTTAAGTGGTTTGGGGTCGGTTTACTTAAAGACGACCTTTCGGCCACACCTGGAAACGGATCAGCTGATCCAGGCGGAAAGTGACCGTAAGATTGCGTCATCCTGGTTCTGGAAGATTCCAGAAGAATCACGTGAAAGGAACCGGGACCCCTGTAAAAGAAGATTGGTTGAGCCAAGAAAGAGGCTTTTTCTTGAGAGTTGCTTTGGGTGCTGTTTTGTGGAGCTCGAGAGGAGTCCACTCGTCTCTCCGATTTCCGGAGTTTGCTTGTTTTAGAGACCACCAGCGTCTCTGTTTTGCTAAGAAGTCGACATTCGACTTTGGGATCTCATTCCCGTTATCTTAATATATTTTTTTCTACTTCGTGCATACAAGCAAGTCGTTGAGAGTGACCCTTACTCTCATATTTGTATCGTCTTGCATCCTGAGTTTCTTCAAAGAACTCCAGCGTGATACGCACTCTGAGCGTTTGAACCTTAGTGTGGAAGCTGACTGTACTGATCGTCAGCCGGGGGTTATAGCGAACTGTTCCAGTGATTTAGAAGAACTAGCTTCACTGTACCCACGCATTGTAATTGTGTGACTGTTATCTCAGCACGAGATCCCAGAAGATTTCAAATCTACTGAACCTGTACATAGTTGTACATAATTTATTCACCTGAATAAAATATTTAGTCCAGAGTAAACAATTATCCAGCCTGTTTCATTGACGGCTTCGCCTACCATATCTCCAGTACGTTACAGGATCCCTGTTTTTTCTCCGCGGGGCACTCTGATTTTTTTAGAGGACGAGGTTGTTACCAGAGGAAAGAAGAAGGTAAAAACGCTGCTGGTATCCGCTGCTTGTGGAATAGACCTTTTGGAGCGACACGAGACAAAGGAATATCGACACCATTTTTTTTACGAGACCGACGCCGAGTCCAGAGTTCCACATCTATAAGCGATAAGTTGTATTCCTGATGTATTCCTTAGGCATTTAATTGTATAAAATTATTTAATCAAGACATATTAGTCAAGGTGTGTTTTTTAATGAGTTTTAATATCTTATTCTTAAACATTAAATCAACGTAAGATTATTCCCACACTAATAACCTTGGACATTTAACTTTCAAACATCCAGCTTGTAATGAAGACTTTTAGTTTAAAAAGATTCTCTTAGTCTAGAGAATTTATGTCCTATGTGATTAGTTTGCAAATAACTATTTTTCAATAAAGTATGTTTTGCCAGTCTAGTTTCACTTTTATTTCCTTCCTCTCAGCAGAACCAAGAGATAAGCTTTGGACAGGGAAAACTCACGGATGTCCTCTTCCACAAAAAAATCTGGATTGAGGTAGATTAAACATAAAATTCTTCACACGGAATCTTATTTGACGATCACGTACATTTATGTAAGTAGTAATATTTTTGAAGTCTAAAACTCTAGCTTTAACCCCTTAACGTGCACGCTCGAGTTAACTCGTGTGTGCTAAACTGGCCAAATTGTCCACACTCGAGATAATTCGAGCGGCGTTGTACTTTACGTTGCTATAATTGCGGCGTTGTACTTTTTTCACTCGAATGCAATCGAGAATTGAAAATAACAATGTGAAGCAAAAAAAAAAAAAAATCGTTTTATTGATATTTATCATTTTACATGGGATTGTAAGCTATAACACTTATTACACATATATACACTTATTCAAGTATAAAAAATATATATTTTTTCTACTTATCATTTACTTATCTCTTCCTTGTGAGCCTCTTTCCGACAGCGTATTCATATTCCAATTCTGATTCGCTCATTTTTCAATATATATTTTACTAAAATATAATATAAAATAAAATTTAATTGTTAACTATTTTATTACTAAGCTCTGGCTGTAAAGACATCTTTGATTCGAGGCGTCACTTTATATACTTTATTCTTGAGATATGAAACATAAGGGTTTCATATTTGATACCTACGAATCAAGGGATGACACATCATACTGTCAATTGGTAGATTTTTTACATTACAAAAAAATTGATTTTTTTATCGACCTTTTTCAAAAAACTGTGCATTAAGGGGTTAAGTCAATCGATTCTCTTAGGAAATTTTTTTAATGTTACACAACTAATCCAGTCTAATCTTGTACACACAAAGGACGAATAAGGGTTAATGTAATTAGTGGATAGCAATTAAAATTTATTAGATTAAAGGTTTTAAGTGTCAACCGAACTGCAGCATAATACTGTGCCTTGAATTTGATCTGATAAATACTCAATATCTTGGGCCGCCTAACTTTCTTTTATCCAGCTTGTAATGAAGACTTAAGTATCCAAAGATCTTCTTAGTTTAGAGAATTTATGTCCTATGTGATTAATTTGGAAATGAACATTTGGAACAGACCGCCATGTTTTCTTTGGCGACCAACAGAAAAATGCGTGTTTTGAAAAATCGCCAAGTAAAAAAAACATGGCTGTGATCACATGGCATATTTGAAACACAATTAACAAAACTAAACTTAAAAAAACATATTCTTAATTTACAGCATTATTACAATAAAATAAGCATAATAATTAATATTTTTTACGCTATTTAAAAAGTAAATAAAAGATTAGTAATATTTATATAATATTTCAACACTGCATAAACACAATATATAGCATTTTAATAAGCACCAATATTATAAAAAATTCTAACATGTGAGGGGTGTGCCCCCTTTAATATTATATGTTAAAAGCATTACTTCTTTCATTGTTAATTTAAATTATATTGAACCATGAACTCTCGCCATACCCTACCACTAAAGTCGAAGCAAATACACCAACCCACTCATCGCCCCATAAAACCACAAAAAAATCGCCAAATTTGAAAAAGAAACAAACAAAAAAACACGGCGTCTATAATTAACGTGACCAGATGTCCCATTTTGAACGGGACTATCCCTTTTTACAATTACGAGTCCCGGTGTCCCCGAAATAAACTGTGGGACGCAAAATTGTCCCGTTTTCAGAAACAGCGCGAAAATTTGAGTAGCAGACGGCCACGTACCGCCCTGCTTTTCTATTGTAATTGAATATATTTTATGTTTACCTGCTATAAATGCTCCAGTAGAAAGAGTATTTTCTAGTATGAACAAATTGTGGACATCCGAGAAAACCCAGTTACAAATTTCAGTTCTGAAGGCGATGTTGATAATTAAGATGAAAAAAAAAAAAAAAAAAACGTGCTAAGAGTTTCATTCTTACTTGAAATCGTCACCAGCTATATTAAAACAAATTTGTTCTTCTGATAAATATAAATATACCTAAACATTTTGGGGACCTATATTTTGTGATTCGTAACTTTTAAGCCAACTAACTTTTTCTAAATAAATAACTTTAAAAAAGTGTTGTTTTTTCACTGACTACCTATGATTTGACCTAAATAAACCAATGTCCCGTATTGAGTCAAAAAATAAATGGTCACATTATCTATAATGAATGTCCCGAACATTTTTCAACAAAGTAGGACGTGATAAGTTAGAAATTTTCAAAAATTCAGTCGGTATTATTTCAATATTCTTTTTTTTTTCTTTTTTCAGAAACACTTTGCTAGTTTAATTTTCAGTAAATAACTGTCAATGTTTAAATAGATTTATGTGTTTATTGAGAACTACGCATCCGCTTTAGCATCTGTTAGTCAAAACAAAAACATACTAAATGCGTAGTTAGGCGCCAGTGCGAGTAGCTGGTGACCATTTAAAGCAAACGAATCAAATTTATTGCTTCCAAACAAGGAATCAAATATACTGCACCATGATTATTGGAAGCAAATTTATAGCTTCCAGTAATGATGTTGCCGCTAATATGTGTATATTTTTGCAAATGTGAGTCACATTCATTATACCACTGCGATAAATTCTAGCGTGAAATTCTGAACGGTAAAACGGATTTAATAAATTGCGTTTCCATTGTTAACCCATAGAGCATTCTCAAATATATGTAAAATGGTGGTAAATGCAAAAATTTAATGGAAGGCATAGTCATAATACATTATTGCATGAAACAGAAACTTCACTCTGCTTATAAGTAGTAATTAGGAATGCAAAGATTCGAGTTCGATGGTTTTAACACAAAAGGAATTTATTTACATTATTTATTAGGTCAGTGGTTCAGTTCGAAGATAATTCAACGTAATCGAAACATTCTTACGAATAGATAAAAAGCGACATGAATGAATCAAAATGAATTAATTATTAGACCAATATTAATCCAAAAGGAACTTACTTGTTCCAGTTGGAAAAGGAATGAAATCGTTATGTATACGAAAAGTGCAGTTTGGGAGCCTGCTGAAATTTGAATGCGTGGTAGTATAGCGCCTTTTATGTTATTAAAAATAATTTCTACAGATTATAAAAATGAAGTAGCTCAGTCGGCAAAGGCTACGATCTCGTAACTGAAAGGTTACGGGTTCGTTGCTGGAGCCGGCTTAAGATCCACCGTGTTCCCTAAACGTGACTGGGGCCCCTAAAATATGTCAGTGGTCCAGGGCCGTAGCCAGAAATTATTTTCGGAGGGGGATCAAGGGAGAAAGACATCTTTTGTCTGTGAATGTTACTTCAGTTAATGAAAGGGAAAGCACTGTATTTCCGGAATACAGTGCTGTATTTTCGGCCAGCTGCCCAGCAAGACTTTTATGGTCTCAGCTATTTTTTCTAAGAAAATAACTGTCCATGTTCATAAACAACTAGGCAGATAACACATACACATACAGTCGTGGGACATTGTCATCTACAAAATAGTCTTTCAAAATTTTGGGGGGAAACAGTCCCCCAAATCCCTCCACCTGCCTACGGCATTGCTGTGGTCACAATGTCATTGGAAAACGTTCTGAAGTAAAATACACGAAACCTTTGAAAGGGTTTGGGAGGACTATTTTTTATTCTACATACACTCCAAACGAAGAAGGTGGATGTGTTGTAAGATTAATTTCTCAAGATTCGGTGATATATTCGTGTTCACTTGAACGACGTTTAAAAAAAAAAACGAAGATAATTCTTTAAAACCCACCCCAAAAAATGAAATCATACCTGAAATTCATGCAGCAATATATAAAGATGGAATTTCACAAGTTTGATAAAATATTTTATCTACCTCACAACTCTGGAATCGACCATTGCACCGTCGTAGGCACTCTTTTATATTCTTTTCTCAAGAATATAGCAATGATTGCAGACATTGTACCGCAGTAAAGAAGCATCTAGCAATAACACCTCTAGACTATGACCCATGTTGGGCCATTGCAAGCCATCCCCACTGTGTATAGTGGTTGATGGCAGCGGACGGAGATTTACTGAGAAATTAATTTTTTTTAATATTTACAATATAGAACCATCTAGTAATAATATGGAATGGCACTTGTACACTATGGCCGATATTGGGTTATTGCAAGCCATCACCACTGTATAGAGGTGGGATGACTTATAGTGGATAATAGACTACAGATAATGGATCATAGACTTATTTACCTAGAAATTAATTATTTTAAATAGGAGAGGGGGTAAGAGGCATATCTTCATTCTCATGAAAGATGTAATTTCTTTAGAATTACTGACTGATTAAAAGCTAACGATGCTATCTTATTTCTTCTATTTAAAACTATTCAGGAATTGATATAACTGATATAAGTTGTCCGATTCTTAAAACTGTCTCAGTGGAACGATGGTCGAATGGTTAGGGCGCTGATCTTCTGTTCCGGAGTTCATGGGTTTCAATCCTACAATAGCATGGATATTCGCAGACGTTTGGAATCGGCCTAAACAGTAGGTTCCGGTTTCATTACCCCTTGTATTGTAAAAAAGGAGACCATAGCGCTCTAAAACAAACTAATTCTGTATCACGGGCAACTTAAAAAGGGACAGAATCGAATACAAGAATCGATGTATTCGCCTTCTGGCCTGATTTTATTTATTTTGGAATTCCCATTTTTGAACAGTTGTAATTCGAATAGATTTTGAGATAAGGTGCCTATGTGCGCCAAATACCTCCCCCATTCCAAACCAGCCCTGGTTATATATACTATAAAACTACACACTACACAGCGTTTAATTGTAAGAGCAAATAAATCTCTTATCATGCAATTTGTTTTTAAAAATAAATGATCATCTTTGATGTTTCAAATTTCAGTTCATCATTAATGGGGAGGAGCTGTATTATTCGCAGTTGCTTGAATTGCATATTTAGTTTACTTCCAGGAGTCGAGGTTCATAATAAATAGATTTAAAATATTCATCAATATATATTAGAAGAAATGTATCAGTCACTAGGAATTTAAAGACCACTAACTTAAGAGTTCTAAAGAAAACAGAGTACAAGATTAGAGAATTACTAAATTTGAATTGCAGAAGCACGCGAATTCACGTTTTAAGTATTATACAAGAGGGAAGGCGTACTAAATGATTCTTTCTTTAATTACGATGTTTGCAAAAAATGTTTTCTCTGGCTGAGTGAAAAAAAGTGATAATAATATTCACTCGAAGGTCACGTGGGTGCCCACCTCTTAGACGCGTGCTGTGCGGGTAACCACAGGGTGTGAGTGCGACAGGATGCGGGTGCAAGGGCTCAGCTGCTCTTTATTTGCGTAGGCACTCGCACGATTGAAAACAAAAGTCGAAATCTCAAGGTGCATCTTCCGCATGAGATGCCAATAAACGCTGTTTATCATCAGTTTAGCGAAGTGATAATTTTTTGCATATTTTTTTTCGTTATGCGTGTTTATATTCTGCTAATTATTATTTTTATACTTAAAATGACACATTGCCCCCACCCCTTTCTTTTTATTAAAAAAGAGATGGGAAGTGAGGAGGAAATAAAAGCGGTAAAATTCTGACTCTTCCATAACGAATAGTTTTTCGTTTGTACAAAAATTTGAATCTTTAAAGACACACCACTCCTATACAAATTTCTTTTTCATCTAACCGACACAAAAGACTACTTTTTATATCGGTTACATGAAAGAACCCTAGGATTATTTTTGTTTTACAGTCACGAATATGTACATTGTTTAACACTAGTTACTGTTACACTAGCATATAGCCCGTCACATGATGGGATCAGTAAAATTTTAAATTTTCCAGAATTGTGAAGTACACTATGAGGCAGGTTATGTCAGGCTCCTGGACTCCCAAACAAGATTTTTGTCCTATCTTCTATTTATTTAATTTTGTAAATAAAATTTGTGTTGTCCGTTTAAGCTTTAGAAGAATTATTTGCTAACTAGCATATAGCCCGTCACATGACGGGTTCAGTAAAATTTTTAATTTTCCAGGATTGTAAAGTACTCTGTGAGGCAGATAAAAAAAGGTGTGTTTTTTGGCTAATAATTATCTGATACACCTTCAATAATTTCTCTACCTTCATACTCAACTAAAGTCTTCCGATACCGTGAATACAGTTTAGAATCACGTTGAATTCATTTAGTAAGATAATTCAAACCTACGTCTAAATTATCGTTAAGTTCTTCGCATTTTTTTTGTCACAGTAATTAATGGAAGTAAAGGAATGAAACTATCATTTCCACTACACCCTGGAGATAGATAGAATTTGTTGTTAATGCCCGTGATAAAATTTTCATTGCAATAAAAAAGTAATCGATGATTAAATTTAAAATTATCACTTATGCATCTAATCTATCATTTAAGACAAATATAAAAGAAAATTGTTTACGTAATTTCTAATATTGGAATTAATAACCGACCGAATAATAATTGAAAAATCGGAAATTAATAACGTTGGTTATCGGAATAAATAAACAACGGTTAAATAAACGACGTTTGTTACATAATAGTGCGTTGCTCTTTACTGAAGTTCGTGGGTAAGAATCGCATTGTTGGCATGGTTGCTCAAAATAGATTTTAAGTAGTAGGTCCTGTACTCATTAGCTAGGATCGAAGCGTTCCAAACCAAACCTTAAACAAAATTCGATACCTAAGACCAGTCTCTCCAAAGTCGTTTAACGGCTAACCGCGATTAACCCATGGCTCCAACTAATAAGGCGATTTCACGCAGTAGGGCAAATTCTGAAATTATGACAATTCTGGCTTTAGTTTCAAACGGAAGGGCAGTTTATTGTTTGTCTATTGGCTGTTGTAAACATGAAAATGGATGGGAAGGGCATTATAGTAGTTCGTGACGTTACGACAAATTGCCTTATGGAGGGACACAATTTTCAGTTTAAACAGAAATTAATCGCAGTTAGTCGTTAAACGACTTTGACGAGATTTTCCCTTAATGTTATTAGTTATAATGTTTAACACTTTGTTGGGTTCTAAAGATAGATAAAAATTAGATGTGTGTGCAATACAGCGACTAGTATGATCTATCTGCTCTCTGCCTTTGCGCAATTTTTAGACCGAATCGATTGAGCTTCTGTTATTAAATATTTTTACCGTGTTCTAAAAACAAATAAAGAACAGAAGCTTAAAAAAATCTAGTATCGATAATATTTAATATATGTCAGCAAAATATCAGTTTACCTTTTATCTTAAAAGCACAGGCGAACAGGTATACAAATAATTAATTAAAATAAAGAAAAAAAATTCGAATTCTTTAAAACTTAATAGTATAATTTTAGCTTCCATGCAAAGGTATTTTTTATCCAGAAAATAGTGAAATAAATAAGTGGAATATTAACTCTGTGGGGTTCCAAATGCGTTTAAGATCTGTGTACAGTTTTTCAAAACGAGAAGCTCAGGGATAAAATTTCATTGTCTTTTACTTCATCCTTAATGACAAATAAAGATGTTAATTTAACCTAATTTTCTTTTTTTACACCTTTTACAATAATCAAGTGGTATATAAATATTATTTTTGTATAAATAAAAGTTATCCATTATATGTGTTTATAAAAGTATATTAAAACTTTTCTAGAATAATTTAACATGAAAAAAATATTTTTCTGTGATTAAAAAAATTGAACGGCACCTATATTAAGAATTTCATTGTTGTACAAGTCTGACCTTACATAAAGAAAATTTTAAATGCAAATAGTTGATAAAAATATCTTTTCCTATGAAGTTTTGCAGGAACTTACGAATAACCTGACCGGGTATTTTTATCACATTTTTCTAGTCACGGGTTAATAAGTTACATTTTGTTTCTCTGGGAACAAAACTAAAAATAAAAAATTAGTTACAAAAATGAAAATCTTTTTATAGGTTTCATGTGTGCATCAATATAGCTTTACCATATACCGTTAAAAAAGAAATAATTTTTAGACGTATTGTATTTGAATATATGTTTGAAAGAGTACAAAAGAGAAATAATGAATTTGCAAATCCGAGGTTAGAAAAACCTCTCGCGGAAAATATAAGATCTTGCAGGTCAACTGCTACACAACGTTAACTAAGCAATAAATTAAAGTCTGCAGCAAGATGGGTGCAAGCGATATATTATTCTGGATTTATTTTCAGATTTCCTGTTTCGGCCGGGTTCAGTCTTTTGTGCCTTTTTTTCTGGAATTTTCTGAAACGTGCCCAACAAACCACGTCACGAGTGGAATATGAAACGCAGGTGATAAAAGAGAAGCCGATAAAATGCTATCATTGTCCTTTTAAGTAGTGATTTTTGTTTGAACAGCAGTTATGTAACTATTATAATTTATTCGATTCTATAAATAATTTTGTATCGGGAAAATATAGATAAAATAGGAAAAAATTTAAAAAAATTTCTTTGGCTTGATATTAGGAAACGAATGATAAAATAAATAACCTGATATTAAATCGATTGCATTCGAAACATTACTTCTACAAGATATGAGCTATTTACTTAATTTATATAAGTTATAAAAAAAGAAATGAGTAATTTTAAGATTTAGTTAGGGTTATATAAAAGAAATTTCACATATCAAGTTTATATAATGAAATATGACACTTTAAAAATATTTTTCTTAAATACAAAACTTAAAAATTCTTTAAACTCAAAGCATATTTTACTGACTTAACGTTCGTCATCTAAATTTGTGAAAATACATTATTTAGAAAACTGCAATTTGTATCCGTACCTCAGTTGATTTTGGAGTGCTTCGGTCTACTTTTTGCAACACGGGGGCTAATGAGACCGGGACCTACTGCTTAAGCCGATTCCGAAAGGCTATGAACATCCATGCCATAGTAGGCTTCGAACCCACGAACTTCGGTTCCGAAGGCCATCACCTTAACCTTTCGGCCATTGTTAGGCCCTTACCTCAGTTGAAGCACGTTTTTATTTTTGACATACCATTATAGCTCTAACTGCAAATTGTAAACTTCTAAAATTTGAGTTTTTACTAATTTATTTATATGTTGACAATTATATAGGAGTATAATAAAGTTTTAATTATTATTTAAAAATAGCCTATTAGATATCTATATAAAAATAAAAGTATTAAAATTTAAAAACTAAATAGAAAAATTTTAAAAAAATTGAATTTTTTTAATTTTAAAAGTTAAATTTTTATTAAGTATGCAGTTATAAAATATTTTATATGTGAAAATGTACTTCTATTCAAAGTTAAAATGCACTTTAATAAACTCAAGAATTTCAGGGGGGGGTAAGCTTCAGTCTATCAACCCCCCCCCTTCCTCCTTCCTTTGCATTAATGACGTTGTAAATTACAACTAGTAACGTTGATTTATTTCGTTACAGGAAGCCTTAGATTGAAGTAAAGCAAAATATGGATAAAGGAGAGGCATGCAGTGTAATTATACAACGATAGCATTCCGAAGGTTTAGGAACACTAAGAGAAATATATAACTCGAAATGATGACTCTGTTGATGAAATGTGAAGAGAAATATATAACTCGGAATGATGACTCCGTTGATGAAGTGTGAAGAGAAATATATAACTCGGAATGATGACTCTGTTGATGAAATGTGAGAAAGTCTATAGAGAAGAATAACAACTAAAAGTTCAGATTCTACAAGATTTTTTAAATAGAAATTTAAGCTTTAACACCCCCCCTCCACTCCGTACCTTATGCACATCTTAAAATTTAAATATGAGGATGTATAATGAATCTTTAAATTAATCTACTATTATGCTAATCTTGTAATAAAAATGAAAATGCATTGAAAATAACAAGATTGAAGTTTAATAAAAAACATTTAGATAATTTTTTTAAGTTGTCTAAATTAACTAAAATTAATATAAAAGACTAACCAGAAATAAATGATATTCATTTTATACTAGGGCATTTTAAAAGTTTTTTTAATGTTTATTTTAAAATTATGGAAAAAATGTGCATTTTTATATAAGTATAAATATGACAAGTGCACAATCGGAATAATTTTGAAAAAGAGAAAGAATGATTGAAATTTTATCAATTTTTAAATATTTTTCTGGTGGAGAGAAAAAAGTTTTGAGTCCCTATATCTAAATAATTGGGGTTGAAAATGTATTTCCGAATAAAATAAAATAATTTTCATAGTAATAGCTAAAAGTAAGAATATGTTTATTATTTTTTGTATGTTTGAAACGGCACCTGACTCCTTATATAATAAGAATTACAAAAACCTTTAAAATATAAAATCAGTTAATTTTGTAATAAAACGGGAAATGTATAGAAAATAACTAGATTGAAGTATGATTAAAAACATTTAGATAATTTTTTTAAATTGTCTAAATTAACTAAAATTAATTTAAAAGACTAACCAGTAATAAATGATATTTATTTTATACTAGGCCATTTTAAAAGTTTTTTTGAATGTTTATTTTAAAATTATGGAAAAAATGTGTATATTTATATAACAAGTGCACAATCGGAATAATTCTAAAAAGGGAAAGAGTGATTGAAATTTTATCAATTTTCAAATATCTTTCTGGTGGAGAGAAAAATGTTATGAGTCCTTATATCTAAATTATTGGGTTTGAAAATGCATTTCCAAATGAAATAAAATCATTTTCATAGTAATAATCAAAGCTCAAAGTAAGAATATGTTTAATATTTTTTGTATACTTGAAAAGGCACCTGACTCCGTATATAATAAAAATTACAAAAACGTTTAAAAAAAATAAAAGCAACTAATTTTGTAATAAAAAGGGAAGTGCATAGAAAATAACCAGATTGAAGTTTGATTAAAAACATTTAGATAATTTTTTAAAATTTTCTAAATTAACTAAAATTAATTTAAAAGACTAACCAGTAATAAATGATATTTATTTTATACTAGGCCATTTTAAAAGTTTTTTTAATGTTTATTTTAAAATTATGGAAAAAATGTGTATATTTATATAAGTATAAATAAATCAAATGCACAATCGGAATAATTTTAAAAAGGGAAAGAATGATTGAAATTGTATCAATTTTCAAATATTTTTTTGGTGGAGAGGAAAAGTTTTGAGTCCCTATATCTAAATAATTGGGGTTGAAAATGTATTTCCGAATAAAATAAAATAATTTTCATAGTAGTAATTAAAGATCTAAGTAAGAATGTTTATTACTTTTTGCATGCTTGAAAAGGCACCTGACTCCTTATATAATAAGAATTACAGAAATCTTTAAAAAAATAAAAGCAACTAATTTTGTAATAAAACGGGAAATTATAGAAAATAACTAGATTGAAGTTTTATTAAAAACAGTTAGATAATTTTTTAAATTGTCTAAATTAACTAAAATTAATTTAAAAGACTAACCAGTAATAAATGATATTTATTTTGTACTAGGCCATTTTAAAAGTTTTTTTATGCTTATTTTAAAATTATGAAAAAAATGTGTATATAAGTATAAATATGACAAGTGCCCAATCGTAGTAATTTTAAAAAGGGAAAGAAGGATTATAATTTTATCAATTTTTAAATGTTTTTCTGGTGGAGAGAAAAAAGTTTTCAGTCCCTATATCTAAATAATTGTGGTTAAAAATGTATTTCCGAATAACGTAATATAATTTTCCTAGTAATAATCAAAACTCAAAGTAAGAAAATGTTTAATATTTTTTGTACGCTTGAAAAGGCACCTGACTCAGTATATAATAAGAATTACAGAAATCTTTAAAAAATAAAAGCAGTTAATTTTGTAATAAAACGGGAAATGTATAGAAAATAACTAGATTGAAGTTTGATTAAAAACATTTAATAATTTTTTTAAATTGTTTAAATTAACTAAAATTAATTTAAAAGATTAACCAGTAATTAATGATATTTATTTTATACTAGGCCATTTTAAAAGTTTTCTTAATGTTTATTTTAAAATTCTGGAAAAAATGTGTATAATTCTTTAAGTATAAATATGACAAGTGCACAATCGGAATAATTTTATAAAGGGAAAGAATGATTGAAATTTTGTCAATTTTCAAATACCTTTCTGGTGGAGAGAAAAAAGTTTTGAGTCCCTATATCTAAATAATTCAGGTTGAAAATGTGTTTCCTAATAAAATAAAATAATTTTCATAGTAATATTCAAAGCTCAAAGTAAGAATATGTTTATTATTTTTTGTATGCTTGAAAAAGTACCTGACTCCTTATATAATAAGAATTACAAAAACCTTTAAAAAAATAAAAGCAGCTAATTTTGTAATAAAAAGGGAAACGTATAGAAAATAACCATATTGAAGTTTGATTAAAAATGTTTAGATAATTTTTTAATTGTCTAAAATAAATGAAATTCATTTTATACTAGACTATTTTAAAGGTTTTTTTAATGTTTATTTTAAAGTTATGGAAAAATGTGTATATTTATATAAGTATAAATAAAACAAGTGCACAATCGGAGTAATTTTAAAAAGGGACAGAATGATTAAAGTTTTATCAATTTTCAAATATTTTCTGGTGGAGAGAAAAAAGTTTTGAGTTCTTATATCTAAATTATTGAGGTTGAAAATGTATTTCCGAATAAAATAAAATCATTTTCATAGTAATAATCAAAGCTCAAAGTAAGAATGTTTATTACTTTTTCTATGCTTAAATAGGTGCTTGACTCCTCATATAATGAAAATTACGAAAATCTTATAAAAAAAAAATAAAGTTGTAAAGTTGAACAATATAACTTTTTCATTGAATTTTTTCCGAGAAAGTATTTTAAAAAACATGAAATTTTAAATCACAATTTTCCCTTTCGACATCTAATAGAGAATTAAATAGACTGAGGGAAATTTTATTCTGATAATTGGAAAATAATTATCTCTACTTGTTATATCATTCGCCAGCTTTCTCAATTTTCTCGCTAAACTGTGGGAGTAGAATTAAATCACAATCCTTGGTCAAACACCAGTCATCACTTGCAAAGAGTCATCAATCTTTTTCCCGGTCAGATTTCCCTGAGCTGCATTAACTACGCAGGTCAATATAATCTTTCTCGAAAAGAATCTCACGATGACTGAAAAAAACCCGAAGAGGAATATAATTTTGCATATAATCAATGCCTTAATCTCCTCTTGAAAGCAACAAAAATAATAACCGAGAAATTGAAAATATTTAGCTTATGAACAAACACAATGTTAAGTAATCAAAACATATTCTCGTTAACAATAATGTATGAAATAATTTTAAATGAAAAAAAACGAATAGAAAATTACATTATTCTGTAATTCATGCAATTATTTTATTTCTGTTTCTAAAGATATTGAATTCGTTATAAGAAACCATCTTTCTGATAACAGACTCAGAACTGTCACATGTTATTTTCCTGCTTAATGGATTTGATATGTAATTCAGCTGGGTAAATATTTAATCGCACATATAAAATGGAAACAATTTTTATTGCATTTCTTTTTACTTTTATATTTTTAAAATGCTTGTCTGCTTGTCGTTTAATGGTATTAAGCGTCGCCACATCGAGTTCAGTCTCCCGTCTTAGTAGCTAAGCCTAAATAAGTAGTAAATAGTATTTCATAGCACTTAAGATATTGCTTTAAATATCGTTATAATCGTTTATTATCGTTAACTACATTTACGCAATTTATCGTTTAACCCTCTGGTGTATATCACATATGATATAGACATCTAATGCTTCATTTAATACACAATACACTACATTTAAGCGGAATATAATTTGGTTTAGAGTCTTTAATTTAGCTATATTTTTGAGTTCGACATGTGAAGTACGAAAACATATGGAATATGTACGATATATAATTATTCTCACATATAAGTACAGTCAGAGTTAAAAATTTCTTACAATTTCTTTTTTTTAAGAATAAAAGTCTACCTTTAAAGGCCCCTCCACACACTATGGCCCAGTGCAAGCCATTAACACCATCTGGAGGGGGTATGTCTTATCGTGGTCGATGGTGGCAGACAATAAAATAGCCTTGGTGGACGATGGCTTCGGCGGCAGTTTTTCTCCTGTAGCCTCAACATTATGGCCAATTGTTCCCCACTTCCTGATGGTGACCTTGAACGATGTTTCACGGGTTGTATCCACACGCTGGACCACTCAATGTGCACTTTAACTGCGCATCTGGCTGCCTTTGATCTTTGGAGAAAAACTGCCTCCGAAGCCATTGTTTGCCAAGACTATTTTATCGTCTGCTGCCATCGACCACGATAAGCCATACCCCCTCCAGACGGGGGTAACGGTTTGCAGTGGACCATAGTGTGGATGGGACTTCCAAAGATCAAAGGCAGCCGAATGCTCAACTAAAGTGCGCAGTAGACCTTATGGACGAATCCACACGCTCGGCTCATTTGGTGGCCCAGCGTGTGGATGTAACCCGTGAACCCTTCACCATCAGGAAGTGATGAACAATTGGCCATAATGTAGAGGCTACATAATAGCGATGATTCCGGTACGACCATCTCGAAATAGCATGTAATGTAGCCTCCACACTATGGCCAATTGTTCACCACTTCCTGATGGTGACTTTGGACTATGGTTTACGGGTTGCATCCACACGCTGGGCCACTAAATGAGCCGAGCTCATGGGTTCCTCCATAGGGTCTACTGCGCACTTTAGTTGCGCATCTGGCTGCCTTTGAGTTTTGGAGAAAAACCGCCTCCGAAGCATCTTCCGCCAAGGCACAAAAATCACTCTGCCCGAACAGAGTGCATCTAAGAGCGAAGACAAAAAGAACTTTCCCACTTACTCAGCGAATTTAAGTGTAAGATCAGAAAAAATGAGGAACCATTTGCTGGCGACAGCTGGGAAACTTGATGAATAGACAGAAAATTTACATCTATAGGATAGAAAGATTTGGGAAATGTATCAAAAGAATTTAAAGTCGAGAACGCTCTTTTGATTAAGACATTTAGAGGCTGGGAAAAAGATTTTAATGAATTAGAATGGGCGAGAGGAGGTTTTTAAGGAAATATTAAAGTTAAAAACTTTGATATATTACATATATGTATGTATGTATATATATATATATATATATATATATATATATATATATATGTGTGTGTGTGTGTGTGTGCTATATATATATATATATATATATATATATATATATATATATATATATATATATATATATATATATATATGTGTGTGTGTGTGTGTGCTATATATATATATATATATATGTATATGTAAGGAAAATTCTCAGGGGATTTCACAACTTAAATCAAGGGCTAAAAATTCCCTCGTCATTTTGCATTCCCCTTTTTAACCCCTAACCTAAATTGACCACTGGGGCTACAATTTACGGCCTCAAAGAAGGGGCCTGACCAATTATAACTCTATATGGCCCTGGCGGACAATTTAGGAAATTTCCAAATAAAAACAAGATACACGCTGTCGGAGGCAGATATTTTCTCCACTGATATTGACCCAGGTGTTAAGGGTCTTGTACATACTAGCTGACCCCTTCAGTTTGTCCTGTCCGTATGATAAAGTGTGAACCCATCCTGCAACGTAATCCTAATAAAGGTCTTTAGTTAAAACGGTATAAGTTTTATAGCCATGACTGCAACCACCCATCGAGAAGTCCGTATCATTACATATATATATATATATATATATATATATATATATATATATATATATATATATATATATATCAGTTAGTGTTACTTCCATTAGTTACAAAAATATATCACATAATTAGCATTAAGTTCTTTTTTTTTCTTTTTTTTTAAATAGCTTGTTCTGTTGATTATTACGTTTGGATATATAATTTTTTTAATGTGCTGGAGACACATTGAAAAGAAAACACAAAATAAAATTACTACGGGAATATTTATTACAGAGCTACCAAACATAATCGATTAATATATTATAATCGAAGTATGTTTTACGTGCATCGTTTCAGGGCGCATCATCGGATGATTCCTATCGGATTTATCAACTTTCAACTTCGTTCCTTAGCTAGAGATATGTAACAGGCTTATCTGTTTGCAGAGACAGGTCACGTGACCACTTTGTTTACATTGCTCACTTCAGAAATGTCAACAATAGCAAGCGTGTTTGTTCCTGACCTGGAAAAGGTTTTGTCAACGTCGCGAAGAGAAAGCCCGAAAGGGAAATAATAATAATAAAAAAAAGAATAAACTCAAACTGCGTTCGCAACTGATGTGCCTGACCTCCAGACAGGAGAAAACATCACGTTGAACGATTAAAAAGGGAAAAATAAAAGAGGATTTCCCTCTCGCTTCAGTTTAAATGTGCGGAGACTTTGATTCATGGACGCAATTAGAAAACACATTAGACTGCAAAATCTCGGAATTTAGAAAATTGCCAATGAGGATGAGAAATACGAGGTAGAAGCGAGGTCAAAACCTTCGCCAATGAAGCATCGTAAAGAACAACGTGCGCATTTTGTGAAATCGTTTGCTCTTTTTATTTTTTACATTTTTCTTCCTTTCCGGTGTTTAGATAAGTAGAGAAAAAATCTGGCGAGACCTTGTTCTCTGCGCATAAAATGATCAAATGAGTCTTGTTGCCAACGTTTCATTATAATTAATTAAAACCATTAAGTTTCTTTTTATTTTGTTGCACAGAATAAAATATAAGTGTGTAGGTGTAAAAAAGGTTTGATGGATGATTAAATGCAGTAAGTTATAAAACTTAAATGAAGTAATAATGAATTCAATATCAGTTAGTTCTGTGGTTCCTAAACTATTTTAGTTGAAGTCTACATAAATCAGGAATTATTCTGTGGCCTCTTAAGTCATATCATTGGTTCATTTCATGCAATTGAAGTGTTCAACTTATATGGTTAGTTCGTTTTTAAATATACCAAATTATCTTTTCCACAATTTGTTTCTTTGTTATGGCCCAATGTGTGTGTGTGTGTGTGTGTGTGTGTGTGTGTGTGCGTATATGTCTGTTACTCTACGGCTACTCGATATACAGTCAGTAAACTTATATATATAATAACGTAATATAATTTTCCTAGTAATAATCAAAACTAAAAGTAAGAATATGGTTATTATTTTTTGTTTGCTTTAAAAGGCACCTGACTCCTTATATAATAAGAATTGCAAAAACCTTTAAAAAAAATAAAAGCAACTAATTTTGTAATAAAAAGGGAAATGTATAGATAATAACCAGATTGAAAATTAAAAACATTTAGATATTTTTTTAAGTTGTCTAAATCAACTAAAATTAATTTAAAAGACTAACCAGTAATAAATGATATTTATTTTATACTAGGCCATTTTAAAAGTTTTTTTTTAATGTTTATCTTTAAATTATGGAAAAAAATGTATATTTATATAAGTATAAATAAAACAAGTGCACAATCGGAAGAATTTTAAAAAAGGAAAGAATGACTGAAATTTTACCAATTTTTAAATATTTTTCTGGTGGAGAGAAAAACGTTTTGAGTCCCTATATCTAAATAATTGGTGTTATAAATGTATTTCCGAATAAAATAAAATAATTTTAATAGTAATAATCAAAGATCAAAGTAAGGATGTTTAATATTTTTTGCATGTTTGAAAAGGCACCTGACTCCGTATATAATAAGAATTACAAAAACCTTTAAAAAAATAAAAGCAACTAATTTTGTAATAAAACGGGAAATTCATAGAAAATAACTAGATTAAAGCTTGATTAAAAACATTTAGATATTTTTTTAAGTTGTCTAAATTAGCTAAAATTAATTTAAAAGACTAACCAGTAATAAATGATATTTATTTTGTACTAGGCCATTTTAACCCTCTAAGCGGTTCGCACGTACAATTCCGCCAAACCGATGCTGTCTTCAAAGCGGTTGTCAGTACAATTTTCGACCTCCAAAAACGCTCCGAAAATGGATGTAATGTACATTTCTGCCAGTACTTTTCCCCATGGAATTTTGCGGTAGGAGGATCAGGTCGATTGTTTAGAAATTGCACCCCTCTTTGACTAACATTTATTGAGGTATACACCTCTACCTCCTGGGGTACAAAGACGCTGATAGCTTTTCATGACTTTGTAAATTTCTATTTCGAAGTATTTCGTTTGCGGTACCAGATGTATCTCTAATTGCACCACTTAAATATCTTGGAAGACTTTCGTAAAAAATATAAATAAGTCTCTCAAAGAATATTTTTATTTGTACTTTTAGAATCTATTATTTCTTATAGGATGATCTTCGAGACCTGACGAACTTTTTGTGTATTAAAAATTAACAATCTATTTATAACCTGAAGTAAAGGGACAATAACGAGGGTGGATTTCCCATATTCCATTCTAGGCGACTAAAGGTGAAGTAAAAAATCATAGAACGCTTTGGTCACTGACACAGTAAACCTTCAGCGTATTTTTGTAGACCTTTTTTTTCGATACGTTCCACTCGGAGGGTTAAACAGTTTTCTTAATGTTTATTTTAAAATTCTGGAAAAAATGTGTATAATTCTTTAAGTATAAATATGACAAGTGCACAATCGGAATAATTTTATAAAGGGAAAGAATGATTGAAATTTTGTCAATTTTCAAATACCTTTCTGGTGGAGAGAAAAAAGTTTTGAGTCCCTATATCTAAATAATTCAGGTTGAAAATGTGTTTCCTAATAAAATAAAATAATTTTCATAGTAATAATCAAAGCTCAAAGTAAGAATATGTTTATTATTTTTGTATGCTTGAAAAGGCACCTTACTCCTTATATAATAAGAATTACAAAAACCTTTAAAAAAATAAAAGCAGCTAATTTTGTAATAAAAAGGGAAACGTATAGAAAATAACCATATTGAAGTTTGATTAAAAATGTTTAGATAATTTTTTAATTGTCTAAATTAACTAAAATTAATTTAAAAGACTAACCAGACATAAATGAAATTCATTTTATACTAGACTATTTTAAAGGTTTTTTTAATGTTTATTTTAAAGTTATGGAAAAATGTGTATATTTATATAAGTATAAATAAAACAAGTGCACAATCGGAGTAATTTTAAAAAGGGACAGAATGATTAAAGTTTTATCAATTTTCAAATATTTTCTGGTGGAGAGAAAAAAGTTTTGAGTTCTTATATCTAAATTATTGAGGTTGAAAATGTATTTCCGAATAAAATAAAATCATTTTCATAGTAATAATCAAAGCTCAAAGTAAGAATGTTTATTACTTTTTCTATGCTTAAATAGGTGCTTGACTCCTCATATAATGAAAATTACGAAAATCTTATAAAAAAAAAATAAAGTTGTAAAGTTGAACAATATAACTTTTTCATTGAATTTTTTCCGAGAAAGTATTTTAAAAAACATGAAATTTTAAATCACAATTTTCCCTTTCGACATCTAATAGAGAATTAAATAGACTGAGGGAAATTTTATTCTGATAATTGGAAAATAATTATCTCTACTTGTTATATCATTCGCCAGCTTTCTCAATTTTCTCGCTAAACTGTGGGAGTAGAATTAAATCACAATCCTTGGTCAAACACAAGTCATCACTTGCAAAGAGTCATCAATCTTTTTCCCGGTCAGATTTCCCTGAGCTGCATTAACTACGCAGGTCAATATAATCTTTCTCGAAAAGAATCTCACGATGACTGAAAAAAACCCGAAGAGGAATATAATTTTGCATATAATCAATGCCTTAATCTCCTCTTGAAAGCAACAAAAATAATAACCGAGAAATTGAAAATATTTAGCTTATGAACAAACACAATGTTAAGTAATCAAAACATATTCTCGTTAACAATAATGTATGAAATAATTTTAAATGAAAAAAAACGAATAGAAAATTACTTTATTCTGTAATTCATGCAATTATTTTATTTCTGTTTCTAAAGATATTGAATTCGTTATAAGAAACCATCTTTCTGATAACAGACTCAGAACTGTCACATGTTATTTTCCTGCTTAATGGATTTGATATGTAATTCAGCTGGGTAAATATTTAATCGCACATATAAAATGGAAACAATTTTTATTGCATTTCTTTTTACTTTTATATTTTTTAAAATGCTTGTCTGCTTGTCGTTTAATGGTATTAAGCGTCGCCACATCGACTTTAGTCTCCCGTCTTAGTAGCTAAGCCTAAATAAGTAGTAAATAGTATTTCATACACCTTAAGATATTGTTTTAATTATCGTTATTATCGTTTATTATCGTTAACTACATTTACGCAATTTATCGTTTAACCCTCTGGTGTATATCACATATGATATAGACATCTAATGCTTCATTTAATACACAATACACTACATTTAAGCGGAATATAATTTGGTTTAGAGTCTTTAATTTAGCTATATTTTTGAGTTCGACATGTGAAGTACGAAAACATATGGAATATGTACGATATATAATTATTCTCACATATAAGTACAGTCAGAGTTAAAAATTTCTTACAATTTCTTTTTTTTAAGAATAAAAGTCTACCTTTAAAGGCCCCTCCACACTATGGCCCAGTGCAAGCCATTAACACCATCTGGAGGGGGTATGTCTTATCGTGGTCGATGGTGGCAGACAATAAAATAGCCTTGGTGGACGATGGCTTCGGCGGCAGTTTTTCTCCTGTAGCCTCAACATTATGGCCAATTGTTCCCCACTTCCTGATGGTGACCTTGAACGATGTTTCACGGGTTGTATCCACACGCTGGACCACTCAATGTGCACTTTAACTGCGCATCTGGCTGCCTTTGATCTTTGGAGAAAAACTGCCTCCGAAGCCATTGTTTGCCAAGACTATTTTATCGTCTGCTGCCATCGACCACGATAAGCCATACCCCCTCCAGACGGGGGTAACGGTTTGCAGTGGACCATAGTGTGGATGGGCCTTCCAAAGGTCAAAGGCAGCTAGATACACAATTAAAGTGCGCAGTAGACCTTATGGACGAATCCACTCTATCGGCTCATTTAGTGGCCCAGCGTGTGGATGTAACCCGTGAACCCTTCACCATCAGGAAGTGATGAACAATTGGCCATAATGTAGAGGCTACATAATAGCGATGATTCCGGTACGACCATCTCGAAATAGCGTGTAATGTAGCCTCCACACTATGGCCAATTGTTCACCACTTCCTGATGGTGACTTTGGACTATGGTTTACGGGTTGCATCCACACGCTGGCCACTAAATGAGCCGAGCTCATGGGTTCCTCCATAGGGTCTACTGCGCACTTTAGTTGCGCATCTGGCTGCCTTTGAGTTTTGGAGAAAAACCGCCTCCGAAGCATCTTCCGCCAAGGCACAAAAATCATTCTGCTCGAACAGAGGTGCACCTAAGAAGGAAGACAGATATAACTTTCCCACTTACTCAGCGAATTTAAGTGTAAGATCAGAAAAAACGCAAATCCATTTGCAATCGACAGCTGGGAAACTTGTTGAATAGACAGAAAATTTACATCTATAGGATAGAAAGATTTGGGGAATTGGATCTAAAGACTTTTAAGTCGAGAACGCTAACTAGATGAAGACATTTAGAGGATGGGAAAAAGATTTTAATGAATTAGAATGGGAGAGAGGAGGTTTTTAAGGAAATATTAAAGTTAAAAACTTTGATATATTACATATATGTATGTATATATATATATATATATATATATATATATATATATATATATGTGTGTGTGTGTGTGTGTGTGTGTGTGTGTGCTATATATATATATATATATATATATGTATATATATATATATATATGTATGTATGTATATATATATATATATATATATATATATATATATATGTATATGTAAGGAAAATTCTCAGGGGATTTCACAACTTAAATCAAGGGCTAAAAATTCCCTCGTCATTTTGCATTCCCCTTTTTAACCCCTAACCTAAATTGACCACTGGGGCTACAATTTACGGCCTCAGAGAAGAAGGCCTGACCAATTATAACTCTATATGACCCTAGCGGACAAGTTAGGAAATTTCCATATAAAAACAAGCTACACGCTGTCGGAGGCAGATATTTTCTCCACTGATATTGACCCAGGTGTTAAGGGTCTTGTACATACTAGCTGACCCCTTCAGTTTGTCCTGTCCGTATGATAAAGTGTGAACCCATCCTGCAACGTAATCCTAATAAAGGTCTTTAGTTAAAACGGTATTATATTTATAGTCATGACTGCAACCACCCTTCGAGAAGTCTGTCTCATTACATATATATATATATATATATATATATATATATATATATATATATATATATATATATATCAGTTAGTGTTACTTCCATTAGTTACAAAAATAACTTGCATAACTAGCATTAAGTTCTTTTTTTTTCTTTTTTTTTAAATAGCTTGTTCTGTTGATTATTACGTTTGGATATATAATTTTTTTAAATGTGCTGGAGACACATTGAAAAGAAAACACAAAATAAAATTACTACGGAAATATTTATTACAGAGCTAACAAACATAATCGATTAATATATTGTAATCGAAATATGTTTTACGTGTATCGTTCCAGGGCCCATCATCGGGTGATTCCTATCGGATTTATCAACTTTCAACTTCGTTCCTTAGCTGGAGATATGTAACAGGCTTATCTGTTTGCAGAGACAGATCACGTGACCACTTTGTTTACATTGCTCACTTCAGAAATGTCAACAATAGCAAGCGTGTTTGTTCCTGACCTGGAAAAGGTTTTGTCAACGTCGCGAAGAGAAAGCCCGAAAGGGAAATAATAATAATAAAAAAAAGAATAAACTCAAACTGCGTTCGCAACTGATGTGCCTGACCTCCAGACAGGAGAAAACATCACGTTGAACGATTAAAAAGGGAAAAATAAAAGAGGATTTCCCTCTCGCTTCAGTTTAAATGTGCGGAGACTTTGATTCATGGACGCAATTAGAAAACACATTAGACTGCAAAATCTCGGAATTTAGAAAATTGCCAATGAGGATGAGAAATACGAGGTAGAAGCGAGGTCAAAACCTTCGCCAATGAAGCATCGTAAAGAACAACGTGCGCATTTTGTGAAATCGTTTGCTCTTTTTATTTTTTACATTTTTCTTCCTTTCCGGTGTTTAGATAAGTAGAGAAAAAATCTGGCGAGACCTTGTTCTCTGCGCATAAAATGATCAAATGAGTCTTGTTGCCAACGTTTCATTATAATTAATTAAAACCATTAAGTTTCTTTTTATTTTGTTGCACAGAATAAAATATAAGTGTGTAGGTGTAAAAAAGTTTTGATGGATGATTAAATGCAGTAAGTTATAAAACTTAAATGAAGTAATAATGAATTCAATATCAGTTATTTCTGTGGTTCCTAAACTGTTTTAGTTGAAGTCTACATAAATCAGGAATTATTCTGTGGCCTCTTAAGTCATATCATTGGTTCATCTAATGCAATTGAAGTGTTCAACTTATATGGTTAGTTCGTTTTTAAATATACCAAATTATCTTTTCTACAATTTTTTCTTTGTTATGGCCGAATGTGTGTGTGTGTGTGTGTGTGCGTATATGTCTGTTACTCTACGGCTACTCGATATACAGTCAGTAAACTTATATATATATATATATATATATATATATATATATATATATATATATATATATGTCAGGATTTAAAATATAGAGTAATTTAAGAGATTTAATTAGGGATTCTTTTAATGGGAGTAACGCGCCTCGCGTTATTAGTCACATAAATAGCGCTCACGCGCAGTGATATGGGCAGAGAGCGATAAGCAATTACTATAGGCAGACCTGTGGCTCCCCGAAGCAGTAAAAACTGCCTTTGTTTGCAGTTATGCGCCAATATGAGACGTCATTATTGAGTATAGTGTTAGTGAGCTCTAAATAAAGGATGAAAATGATTTCAGGACTCTAGTGTGTTTACTGGGACCATGTCATATATATATATATATATATATATATATATATATATATATATATATATATATATATATATATATATATATATATATATATATATATATATATATATATGTATATATATATATATATATATATATATATATATATATTATATATATATATATATATATATATATATATATACTAGCATATAGCCTGTCATATGACGGGATCAGTAAAATTTTTAGTTTTGCAGAATAGTAACGTACCCTATGAGGAAGGTAAAAAAGTCATTTGTTTTTTGGCTGAGAATTATGTGATACACGCTCAATAATTTGTTTATCTTTACTGACAGTATGTTGGTTGACAACTTTATCTTGGCATATTACGTGATAGGATGGACAGCAGATGTTTTAATATTGACAGTGATAATTTGGGAGTATATATGAATATGACCAAAATTTAGCTAATCGATTGCTAATTGTGGGGTTATGTATAAATAACAAACACACAAACGAACAAACTTCTTAATTTTCAAAGATATATAAGTTTAAAAGCTAGATATTTATTAGTCCGTAAAATAGACTCCTAGACTTTTATAATTTTTTTTTTGTTAATACCAATGATAAAATTTTCATTGCAACACAAAATAATCGATGATTAAATTTGAAATTATCCCATTGGTAAACAATCTATCATTTAGGCCAAATATAAAAGAAAATTATTTACTTAATATCTAAGTTCAGTGATAAAACGTATTTAAATAATGCAGATGTTATTTAAATAATTTAAAATAAGAAATGATTAAATGAGATGGTTAAAGGAATACTGTCATAATTATTTAAGTAATATCTAAGTTCAGTCATAAAACATAGGAAATTAATACAGACGATATTTAAATAATTTAAAAAAAGAAATAATTAAATGACGTGATTAAAGGAATGACGTCATAATGCTCGAAAAAATGTTATTTTCATCTACTTATTATGTGATAAATTGATGAATTTAATCACCTGCTCTTAACCGGGGAAAATATGAATTGAAGTAATGGTATTAAACGATCGAAAAGGGGGGATGGTGTGGATTTCGAACGTTTTCGAACTCGCTTTGAATATCACTAACCCTAACTCATCAAGAATCTAATATGGATGCCTCTATCCATTCCAGGTCCAACCACTTCATAAATTCGTGGACAGACGGATAGATAACTTAGGCTATATTTATATTGGGGATTCACAAAAAATACTGGTTCGGAGCGCTACAATCCCTTGTTTTGCTACACGGGAGCGAAGGAGACAGGAACCTACATCTTAACTATTTACAGCACCATTTTTTTATTTTCGAAAAAAAAATGGTAAAATATGATCGAGTTAATTTTTGACAGAAAATAAATATATAGGTATAAGTTTTGGTATTGCTATAGTAAATAATATATTGATATAGTAAGTTATTTTTTTTAATTTCAGTGATGGTGGTGGAGTAAAAGTTATAAAATAAGATATAAAAATTATTATACAAATAAAGTGTAAACGAACAATTTGATTACAAGTTTATTTTGAATTTCAAAATATTAAATTCTAATCAAATCAAATTATCATATTTATAATCATAAAAATGGATATATTACATTTTCTACACAACTGCTTTATAAGAAAGAATCTCTAATAAACTTTTGATCAATTTAAATGCACCACGTGGTTTGCATAAGAAAAATACTGTATAGTGTTATGGTAAATAAGTTTAATTATAGTCTAGCCTGTTTATTTTTACTAGAACGGATATCAAACGGGATTCAGAAATAAAATAACGCGAGGTACAAGTTCGCACTTGTGAGACATGGGCAAATGCGTTAAAGGTTTAAAGCGGATTCCGTATGACTACGAACTTACATACCATCAGCGGGATTCGAACCCGTGAACTTCCAAACAGTACATTAGACAGATTTATCATTAAAACAATTTATGGGTAATATGAGCTTGTTTCCTACACAATTTTCGACTTTCGAATACTTTCTCATAAGTATAGTATAGGGAAAGTACTGTAATTGTTCAAAAATTAGACCTCGAGATTTTGATCGATCTTCTAGTTTTGGAATTCTTTGAGTCCGAAAATACCAGTTTTGGAATTGTGTGTTTGTGTGTGCTGTGTTTAATCGTCTGTGTATGAACACGATTCAAGTACATTTTGAGGTAGTGAAACTAAATTTTAAATAAGATAATCATAGCAAAATTGTACATATTTATTTTTAATTAACATTGTGGTTACTTTCGGAAACTGAAAGTAGCTTCTGAATTACTCGTTACTTTTCGTCATGATTTCTTGGTAATGTGTGGTACAAGTTCATAAAATAACGTTAGCGTAGCTTGCGACCACAAACCTATTTTATATGCAATGCATTTTACTATTTATGTCATTGTGTTCATATGTTTTGCAAATGTAAAAACAAAAATGACAGTTCTTTTCTATTAGTATACGAAAAAATCAATTTAAGGCTAACCCCGATTTTTTTATTTTAATTTATCCTTCAGCATATTACGAAGTTGTTGAAGATTGCAGTATCCTTTACATATAATTCTACCTTTTTGTTTTAAATTCATTCATTATAGTAACAAATAAAAAGCAAATTAAGCTTACAAATTGACCAATACACTACTGATAGTAGACCGATTCGAGAAAATCCTACTGTTATCTAAAAATTACCGTTATCTAAGAATTTATCGGGAAAGTGCACACGTGCTGCAAAATACGAATTTTAATTTCCCTGTGCTAATGTGTTTGTTAATAGGCTTACCTACCGGTATCCCGAATAAGGAATCTGCAGTTATTCTTACTGAAGTTTTAATAATGTTACAAATTCAAACATGCATTACTATTTCGGTACATGTTAGACTGTTCTAATTTGGTGAGGAGTGTCACATCGAATTGTTTGGCTATATGACATTGCTGTCGTATAGCCAAACAATTAGATGTGACACTCCTCATAAAATACTGACCTATAGGAATAGGAAATACTGACCTATTACTTAAAGATAATCCGATTGGTTATCAGCACGTATGCTAGACCGGTCAAAGATTTACTGTGTTTATTAATGGCTGCTGTGACATGTAAACTAGGCTTGTGTGTCTCAATGTCCTCGAAGTTCAAATAATACCTGTGGAGGTGCCAGGCCAAGTCGCAGGGGGGTCTCTTCTGCTTAGTCTCTGCCTCTAAATTACGAGGACCCATTTTGAGAAAAGTCGTTTTTTGCCCCTAGCAGTACTTTTAAAAAATAAATAAATTATATTATATTAAACTGCAAACCTTGTAGCCTCTGGTTACAAGAGTTCAAACAATTTTCGTAGCCTCTGGCTCACATGCAAGTGGCATTTGTAACAACATCATCTATGCCAGCAACGGGATTTGAACGTCTGGACTTTGATAAATATATACCAACGGTTTGGTAAATATATACCAACGTATATATATTTATTTAACTCTTCCACTTAATAGTTTAAAATAAGGACTATTTCATATTTTATTATTTTATGTATATGGTCGAAATGCAGCAAAATTTTTAAAACAAGTACTTAAAAAAAAATACCCAAAAGAAGAATAAACACAGTGAAATGTTTAAATTACAATTGCTAAAATTTTCAAGCATTTTAGATAGTTATACGAAAAGACATGGTAAGTAAAAAAGAAACAAAACTTCTTCCTTTTATAGTTTGCTTAATAGTAATGACTTTCCTTTAAAACAATTAAAATATATTACCTACTCATTTATTGTAAGAATGAAGTTGATTTGTGAAAGATTTATTTCGTTTTGAGTTACCTTCTTTATCAGCTGTAAGGTTATCCATAATCTCATCTATTACGTTAAACAACTTGATTGGATTGCCTTCAAACTGTATGAAGTAAATATACCATTGTTTACTCAGTTTAATTTTAAAGAAATAATTACACTTTTAGTGGAAAATTTATATGCTACTTCAGATGAAACATTTTTGAGTTGAATGGTAACATACTACCCTTTGATCATCATTTAGCAAACAAATATGTCGGACTTCTTTCTTTAGATTTCCACCTTTTTACTTTTCTGAAATCGTTTATGTGTGAAAAAGGTTTTCGACCCACGATAAGTCCAGAATGCTATCCCAGCTGCCTTCAAACTGTATTCGCCACGCACCCTGGTATAAGCTTGGAACACTTCAATATGTTTTACTATAAAAATCAAGAAGTAGAGAATCAGCCGCACCTTGCAATAAATAAAAGGATAACTCTTAGGACGTCTCGACAGGTTGGGGCAGTAGTGACAGCAGAAATCTTAATAGAAGGAAGATAAGAAATTTTATCTCAGCGATTCTCAAGCTTTATTCATCGTGCATTCGTGGCATATCCTTGGAGTACTCCAGGATGTCGTGGTATCTAGTATGAAAACCACGAAGTAGAGAATCATTTGCACCTTGGATTAACCCTTTATTTATATCCTGAATTAATTTACTATCAAGTTTCTTACTGCATTTTTGTATCATGAGATAAGTTTTAATCGAGAATAATCATCGAAAAAAGAAAATTAATTTTTACTGTATTTTAGTAGTTAATTTTGCAGCTGGTACTTTCTAGTACTAACATATATTTTTGTCTCTATGACAGAAAATAAAACATTAAATTATGAATAAAACAAATGAAATGCTTACCAGTGAAGTATAGAAGTCTCTAAAAAATAATAGAACCGAATAACTGGCAATAAACCACTAAATTTACTGAACTACTAAATTTATCAACTCTATCACAAAATGACCTTCGAATGCAGCACGCCAATTATAAAATCCCTACTATGCGAATAAAAAGGATTCCTGGTTGGTGCTGTCATTTCTTTTCCGTTGTAGGAACTGCATCGTTCATGTCCTTGTGTGTACCGTCAGGAAAAACGGTTTTATTAGGAATATATAGGTGTTTGATTGAAGTGGTACTTATAAGTACCGCCAGGATAAAAAAGGTTAAATGCAAGGACAATCATACCACATTTCGATAGTACTACAGCAGTGAAAGAAGACAACTTAAGTTTTTATAACTCCATGCCTTCAGAAAAATTACTAAATTTTTAGGCAATTTTATATAATGCCGTGGCATCACTAGGAAAGGCTCTTGAGACACCAGAGTACTTTAGCGCCAAAAATGAGATTCATGGAAGCGTCAAACAATAAGAAAAAGAAGTCTTTGTTTTTTTAAAATTCTTTTTAACGACAGTCTAGGGAAGTTTATCTCTCGGCTCACGAACTACATTGACCAAGAAGTAGGCGACTAAATCAAAAAATGTTTTTGATTTATTTTAAAGATTTCTGAAAAATATGTTGTTTTTAGATTTTTAAAAAAATTGAATGCTTTACGTTTCTGGTGTTGTATTGCATTTTTATGATTACAATTCTTACTCTGTACTTCTTATATGTCGAATTAAAAGTTATCGATATCAGTTTACTGTTACACTAAAAAATAATTTTCTAGGAATATTTTTAATTTTATTTCGTTTTAAATTTCATACCACACGTTGCGATTGGAATCGAATATTATTTGATCCCGCACTCACTCGGTGATATGCGATATGTGGTTCCTAGATTGCGATCTATAGAAAAAAAAACACCTTGCTGGATACCGCCCCAAAAAAAGAGCAGCTGAAAATTGGACGCAATTACTTTTTAATTTAAAACGCGAGAACTCCATCTGTCGGTCGGTGACACGTAAGTCGATTTGTGATTGGCGGGAGTATCAAGACATTTCTTTTCAGTCGCTTTTCCTGCCTACGTATGTCGCAATTATTTTGCCAATAAATCGATGGAACTTTGCTGCATGTGGCAACTTCATCGGAATTAAAAAAGTAAGGGCGAGAGTTTAAAAATGTATTCTGCCAATTATAACCGAGGCAGACGCGAAAAGGGGATTTCGTTTCGAGAATTTAAATGATTCTCTTATGCATATGGTGGCAATTTATTTGGTTCCCGGGAGATCCCGTCACTTCGATTTTTCGATGATAGGGTACTTATTGTGTTCCATGGAAGTGTGGAAGAGAATAAAACAGCTCAGCATGATGTTAAAAATATACTTAAATTTGACTTCTATGAATAACTTCACTCCAAATCTGCGAAATATTTTTAACGGTCCAATAGATTTTAATCTCGATTTTTAAAATCTTCAGCTTTTAACTGTATTTTTAATGCGAGTATAAATTATGCTGTTACTTAAAACTTACTTGATACGGAGTACAAACTTCTTAAAACTTGAATCGTCCAATAACATTACATGCATATAATTTAGTGCATTTCATATTGACTGTCTTAATATCTTCATTGCATTTATTGTATTTTTAGCATCGACATAGAAGCACAGCTGGATGAAGAATGACACTTATGCTAAATACAGTGTGAATATAACAGTTGTTTAAACTGATATATATATATATATATATATATATATATATATATATATATATGTGTGTGTGTGTGTGTGTGTGTGTGTACATATATATGTATATTAAAATCCCTTATTTACATATTTTAATATTAATTTAATAATTTCTTTTCATAAATTACGTTGGGGTTTGCGCAGTAATTCTGATTTTTCCCTCCAGACACACTATAGACTTAATTGAGCCTCTGGCTGTACTTCTTTAGCCAATAATAAACACGTTCTCTTTAAACATGGGTATTTTTTATCACGAGATGAAATGTGCTTAGGGATTATTCGTAGTCTTTTTACTTGAGGAATCCGTACTTAAAAAGTTTGTGTGCATGATGTGCTAAAATTTTTTGCCTGTTGTATGGATTTGATGTATTGCCACCATAAAAAAGAATGTGTTGTGCTTTTTGACGAATCTTGCCCATATTATATATATATATATATATATATATTATATATATATATATATATATATATATATATATATATATATATATATGTGTGTGTGTGTGTGTGTTTGTGTGAGTGTCTGTGTACACACACACACACACATATATATATATATATTCCCCCGTATGGCGAAAGCTGGGTCGGGTGTAGAAGTTACTTATATATATATATATATATATATATATATATATATATATATATATATATATGTCGTAAACTGGAGTGTTCGGTAGAGGGTTACTTTAATTATTAATGATTTAATCTTAATCTTAAGGACTTTATATTGTAATCTTATTTTTACCAGCTAGGAATTTAAAATGTTATCCAAGCTGGATAAGGTGCAGTTGTTAGGCTAAGAAAAAATGCACAAAAATTTGGATAAAAGAAAATGTTTATTTTATTTTCACATATTACTTACAAAATCCATCTGTACCACGCTCTTACTCCATACACAAAAAAATTACATTTGCTTATACAGTGCTATAAGGGCGCAAGGGACACAGCGAATCAGAGTGTTAAGATTAATCATAGGGAGAATGCTAGAAACGAAACTAAGTCACGTAAAGGAGATAAAATGAGTTGAGGTAAGCAGAAATTCATTTGCTGTTCACCAAGTCGGCAAAGGTTATATTTTTTGAGATTGAATCGCCAGAAATTTATTTTAGAATATAATTATAATCAAGTTGTTTAGTTATTGTAAAATATCATTACATATATATGTGTATATATATAGGAATGTATATATGTATATGCTTGCACAACACTTACTTCATGCGAAGTAAAGATGAATTCCAATTAACTTTAAACCATAAAATTGAATGAGTTAACATTTTATTTCAGGGAGATTGAAATAAAATAAAACCACAAATTAAACAGTTACGTGAAACCTTTAGTAAGATTAAATATATTTTTAGTGAAATAAGCAAGTTGTTGAAAAGTAACAGACTTAAACGTTTAGAGTCAAATAAAATCGATAATTCGATTATAAAATAAAATATATAATTCGATTGGGCGTTTTGTGAAGTACTAAAAGAGTCATTTAACATTGACAAATTATAGGAATTCTTTCACGCTCAAAGTTAATATTTTGTGGAGAATATCATACACAATACAGCCTTCTGTTTTATAAAATTTAAATCCTCAATAACTTTTTTAATGTTTGAAAAATCCAGATTAAATCTTATAAATGATTAGTTTAAACTAAGCTGGCTATACGTTCTAAATTTGGGGATGGTTCCCCAATTTATATATATATTTTTTTTTTATTTTGTTCTCCAAAATAATTTGACAAGCTGTAGGTTCCGGTCTCATTATTCCTCGTGTTAAAAAAAAAAGACTGCAGCGTTTGAAATTAAACTTTTACTCATTTCAACCCTCGGCCGAACGATGGCTGATTGGTTAGAGAGCTGATCGTCAGTATCGGAGTTCGTGAGTTCGAATCCCACTATGGCATGGATGTTCGTAGCCGTTCGGAATCGGCTTTGAGCAGTAGGTCCCGGTCTCATTAGCCCTCGTGTGCAAAACAGTAAACCGTAGCGCTCCAAACCAAACCAAACCATTTCAACCCTCGAACGATGCAACAAAAAGGGTGAGGGTTGGTTTGAGGTATTACAAACTAATTTTTACCTATATGAGAGCTTACAACTTACAGCCGGTTCCGAACGGCTACGAGCATCCATACCAGCAGCCGACATATACCGGTACAGAGAAGACCTACCCTACCCATTTGGGCATAGTTCGGTGCCACATAGGCCGAACGATAGACGAATAATTAGGGTGCTGGCTTTCGGAACCGGAATTCGTGGGTTCGAATCCCACTATGGCATGGATGTTCCTAGCCGTTCGGAGCTTTAAGTAGTAGGTCCCGGTCTCATTAGCCCTCGTGTTGCAAAAAGTAAACCGTAGCACTCCAAAACCAAACCAAATCGGTGCCACATAAGTGGGACTCTGACACTCAGTTTCGGAGATTGTGGGTTTAATTTCCTATAGTAGGAGAAATTTCAACAAATTTTCAGAAATGTTTTACCTTTTCTGTTATTAAAAAAAGAGCACTGGACATTCTTCACATACAATGAATTAGAACATAAATTTATTTATCAAATTTGTTTATTACTGGGCACTGTAAGGCCGAAAAATAAAGAAACTGAAAATTGGATAACGAGGTTAAAAATGACTCAGTATTAAAGTGGGATGCAGTCGGGAGCTGATACGAGACGGAAGCGAGATGTTTACTGTTATTTATTCCAGACGAACTAAGGCCACCACACTCTCTTATCCTATTTCTACCCGTCGGTCGATCATAAAGCAGATGTGAGATATAAATATATATAAATTAATCAGCACCGCAGTGATGTGGCCTTCGAGCCCGATGTATCGAAATTTTTGCAAATGGCTTTCAATTTCGATGAATCATCGAAATATAACGAGCCTGCTCGCACTCCGAGAGGGAACATACATATACTAGTTCCCGATGATTTATTTATTCTCTGGCAATTTGTTACTGTTGTTCCGGTTACGGCTATCTCTGTTCGCCCACGCTCCATTCTCCCGCAGAGAGACATAACTTGGCACTTCAGTTTGATTTAGTGGCTGTCGATTGGACGGAAAGGGTTTTTTTGAAAAAAAAAAAAAATCACCAGTTCCTGTCTTTCGTCGAAGGAGTATTATTGACTTCGCTGGGAAAAAAATCTGTGCATGGTTATGATAATTCTCGTAGTTTCGGTAGCTAGGGATATTGATATGCTTTGCTTAGTTTATATGTCATATAAATATAACGATCTGTGGCGGTCAATAATAAAAAACAATCTTTAGCACAAAACACATTTTCAAAATCATTTTCGGCTGAACGATGGCCGATTGATTAGAGTGCTGGCCCGCGGTACCGGAGTTCTTGGGTTCGAATCCCATAGTGGCATGGATGTTCGTAGCCGTTCGGAATCGGCTTTAAGCTGTAGGTCCTGGTCTCATTAGCCCTCGTGTTGCAAAAAGTAGACCGTAGCACTCCAAACCAAACCAATATCATTTTAGGCTGAAACATAAAAATTTTCATTAACATATCAGTAAAGCGACCGTCAAACAGCGTTGGGCATATGTGAATCAGATACACATATCTGTACAGGGGCGTACGCAAGGGGGGTTAGGGTTTAAACACCCCCCTTAAGCTCAAACAAAATGGCAAAAAAAATTTAGTAGAAATTATGAGGGCGATTATTTTTTAGAATTAAGAACCACCCTTGAAAATTATGACCCCCCCCTTGAAAAAATTCTGCGTACGCCGCTGTATCTGTAACATGCGTTTTGGTGCTGTGACGGCTTTATTGTTCTGGAGCAAAGAAGTAGCGTAGAGAAGGATCACAGTCATATAAGAATTGGAAATCCCTTTTATTTTTTCTGGAGTAAATACTGTTTATATACTAAGGGATTCTAATTCTCCCAAAACAAATCGAAATGTAGAGGATTGGTGCTTGAATAAAATTACCACGACGATCACAGTAAAAAAAAAAGATTAAATAAACGTACAAAATGGGGAGGCCTTTTCAGAACGTTCACCAATTCCTCTTGCATCATCATTAGTGGTATTTCTTTTGCACAGTTATTGTAAAATAACAGCTAAAATTATTTTTCTAGCGCATTTGTTTTATTCTTGCTTCTCCGATTTTACTATGCTTCATCCTGTAGCGTATTTGTATTTGATTTTAGTTCACGCATTCTTTGATTTAAAAAAAACTCTTTGTATTAGTCTGAACTATATCCTGTTAAAGTTTTTTTGCATATTTCTTTAATCATCCCGTTTATCAGTGATCTTCAAACTGATTTCTGTTGTGACGACTTCAATGATCTTGAGTGAAGAAGTAGCGTAAAGAAGGATCACAGTCATAATTGGAAATCACTTTTATTTTTTCTGGAGTAAATACTGGTTATATACTAAGGGATTCTAATTCTCCCAAAACAAGTCGAAATGTAGAGGATTGTTGCTTGCATAAAATTACTACGACGATCACGGTCGGAAAGAAGATTAAATAATCTCACAAAATGGGAAGGCCTTTCCAGGGTGCTATGCAAACCCAATCTATTCCCCGTTCTATCTCCGAGACCCTGCCTTTCCTTATGTGTGTGGACTTTACGAGTCTCCCGAACGTAATTACCAAAAAGTTGACTCCGTTCAAAAGTCGCGGAATCCTCCACAAGGTCAAAGCACCTACGTAAAAAAAAGTCGAAAAGCCCCAAATTTAAAAATTCTAGGCTTTTTATACCTGGGGGTCAGTTACGGTCCCGCCAACCATTTTTTGGTCAGTTACGATTCCAGTTACCTGAGAACTCCAGCTAAGATTACAGCTAGTTTTTTTTTAGTTGAATTCTCATTCGCTAGCTGTCCCGATTCCGGACTTCTCCAGGGAATCCTCCGAGATCATCACCGACAACTGTATGTTTTAGGACAGCGATGACATACTGTACAAATGTCTAAATACTGTAAATAAAAAAATTCCTTCACATTTTAAAAAGAGCTTTCTCTGCGGTCGTAGTGTTTGGCTGTGAAGCGCTACGGTCTACATTTTTGCAGCTCAAGGGCTAATAAGATAGGAACCTACTGCTTAAAGCCGATTCCGAAAGGCTAGGAACATCCATGCTACAGTGGGTTTCGAACACATGAACTCCGGTACTGAATACTATGGTCCTGAATTTTCGGTCATCATTCGGCTTAGTCATCACGGAATTTTAGGAGTATCACCACTCCACCGATAACAAAATATTAACTGTTCATGAGCTATGATATTACAAGGGATTTCCGAGATATGAGAGTTGGAGGGCAGCATTGGAAAACTTATGTATGAATAGTATCACACCTGAATAACTGTGCACTTTTCGTAAAATTATGCAAATAGAACAGAAATACCAATATGAAATTATATGCATAGTTTAATTTAATCAAAACTTTAATGGTTTTAGTTTCTTGAAACATTTGGAAAACCATGTGTTTTAAACCCCATTTCTGGGGACTCGTGACTATTTGTATGTTTTAAATGCATGAATAAAAATAAACATGAGAAAGTAGGAAATCAAAATAGAAAATAGATTTTTTTTTAATATTTAAGGAAAATAATGGAAGCTCTTATCAGGGCACGGTCAAGGCAAAGTTGGGACCAGGGTCTGGTAGTCTTTCGCCCCCCCCTACCCTCCTTTCAAGGAAAAAAAAAAGTTTATAAAAGAGGATACAAACGAATATTTTTGGAGGAAAGTTTATATTAATTTTTTTATGTTTACATACCTTTGTAGTACAGTCGAATGCCAAAAATCTGTATATCCTCAAGGATGTAAACTGTAACACTTGCAATTAAGTTTTTATATAAAAAATAAAATAAAATAGCATAGGTTAGATTAATAAATAATAGCTATTCGTAGATTTTAAGACAAAATTAATAAGAGAAAAAAATAATAAAATAATAAAATTCTTAAGCAAATAACAATTGTATCTAAGTTTCAGAAATATAATAAAAAGTGCTAATATTTCTTTATAACTGGCTGAAATTTTTAATTTGTTACTAATGTATATTATATAATATAAAAGATAAATGATATATAAGATTAATAAGTAAACTGGAGTGTGTTTTAGATAAAATTGCCAACATTTTAACAGTTTTTATTTAATTTCTCAATAAGGTTTCATGAAATATTACTTAAATAACAAAAAACATTTTCAAATTTTGTTAATTAAATTATTTAAATTTTAATAATTAAGTATCAAATTTTAGGGGGTTCATGGTCTAGGCCCAGCCGGCCCGTGCTTTAATCAGACTCTGTCTCTTATAACAATAATTATTTTACAACTTCATGAAAGAGTGAAAGCAAATATAAAGAAAAAGCTGCTATTAACCAAACTAACGAAACATTAGGACTATCATTCAATCTCTCAATAGTGTCAGTTTATTTAAATTAATATAAACAATATTTTAAAAAAAGCAAATATAAACTTTCCAATTGACTGCTATGCTATTTTTTAAAGAATTTCATCAAAGAAAAAACTAAAGAGTTTTGAAATATTTTGCTTTATAAATAAAAAAGAAAAAGAAAAGAAAACATTTTCTGAACCGCATGTGGCTTGCATGTCACCAGTTAGAAACACCTGTTCAAGAACAACAGCTTGTTAAATCAGGCTGAATGATAGAAAGCAGTTATTAAGACTGTAATTTTAAAAATATATATATACTCATTTCTACATTTAAATTACTTAAAACATGTTATTAATTATATTCATTTCTGTTATCTTTCAACTGCTTCTAACCAAGTTATTTGTATTAGGACTTTGACAAATTTGAAGACTAACATATTAGAATGATGACAAGAGGAAAAGACCACCCTGATTGTTGACAGAAGAAAAAAGTTTTCTCGTCATAAAAGGTATAAATAGGAAAGCTAAAATCCCGCCAATGTCATTATTTTCCATATGAGTAGGTAGTCATTGCTGGCATTATGCCATGTCCTTATCTTGGGAGAGTAAATTATACATCAAGTTAAAGAGTTAAATATGCATAGAAAATGCATCATCATCGTCGTTTGTTCAACTCTAAATTTACCATCATAAAATGGCAAGAATTTAAGCTTCAGTTAGATGAGACCTTTATGACACGATGAAATAAAGACTAACATTATTAAAGCTTCTGCTTCTATCGGTAGAATTATTTTTATTATTAGTCATTGCTGAAAATTGTAATGAATAGAAAAGTAAGTGGAACTTCTCATCTGAAGGTTATTATATACAATGATTTGAAAACCGCTGGCTACAGATGGTCGAGCAAGTACCACACTGAAGGGCTGAGCTTCATATTGGTAGAAGTCTGAAAACAATTTTTAAATATTTTATGTAGCCTCCACACTATGGCCAATTGTTCACCACTTCCTGATGGGGACCTTGAACGATGGTTCACGGGTTGCATAAACACGCTGGGCCACTAAATGAGCCAAACACGTGGATTCGTTCATAGGGTCTACTGAGCAATTTAGTTGTGCATCTGGCTGCCTTTGATCTTTGGAGAAAAACCGCCTCCGGAAGCCATCGTCCGCCAAGGCTATTTTATTGTCAGCCCCCATCGACCACAATCAACCATCCAGACGTGGTGATGGCTTGCAGTGGACCATCGTGTGGAGGGGCATTTAAAGATTATGAAAAATAATAAAAGATTCCTGATCTTTGAACATATCTGTTTTAGATAGTGATTCGGATCATTCCTAAGTTGATAAGTAATATAGTCATTCTTCCTCAACATGAAAATGAATCGAATATCTGAAGCTCTGATTCACAAATATTTGATTTATTTGTGAAGATAAAAATACATTGGCAAAATAAAAGTTATTATATTCTGAAGACCTTGTTCAGAACACTAATGACTGAAATCGGCTGAGCTGTGTCCCACCTGCTTAACTGGACTACAATAGCGCGGCTACGCAATTCGATGGTTATTCTTACGTATAGAGTATATGATACCCGTGACCTGCTCATGTGGATAAAAAAATAATCCGTCCGAAGGGTTAATCTATCCGACACGTTTAGAACATTTAACCTTAGTTTCTTGATGATATGATAAGTAATAAAAAATGACAGATTAAAAAACAACCATTTTTTTCAGTGTCTTTTGTAATCTTTTTAGATATTCCTTTTAAGTCTCTATCTCGCTTCAATTTTAACGCTCGAATTCTTATCATCTCTCTGGTTTGCGTCAAAAATAATTATTTGCTTTTCCACCTCTGGGTTCAAGGACAGATAAACAGAAACCGTAACTTTGCTTTGTTTACTTTTAAGCTAACTCAGCTCTTTGATGTTTTTTTCTAGGATTGTGTTTTAGTTCCGAGAAATGAAAGGAGCTTTATTAGTTTTAGGAATTGAAAGATTGAACTAAGCGATTACAAAAATTAAGCATAAACTATTTTTGAAATGCATTTTATGTTAACAATAGTATTTCCTATAACGAATATAAGAATTTATTTTGTATTTTAATTTATCATTAAAGCACCTGTTATTTCTGTACAATTTCACTGTTATAAAAGTGCATACACCAAATTTATGTAAACTACAATTATTTACTTCGAAATATGCGAATAGTTAATGCATTGATGTTTATAGTACTTGAAATAAATAAATTTTCAAATGTATAAATTTTCGAATGTAAACCTGTTTTATTTTTTAACATCTAATTTACTTCTTGTGATAAGGCCGAACGATGGCCGAATGGTTAGGGTGCTAGCCTTCGTGGGTTCGAATCCCACTACGGCGTGGATGTTCGTAGCCGTTCGGAATCGGCTTTAAGCAGTAGGTCCCGGTCTCATTAGCCCTCGTATTGCAAAAAGTAGACCGTAGCACTCCAAAACCAAACCAAACCAAACTTCTTGTGATAAAAAGTTGAGTATTGATAAAAATTTAATAATTAACATACTACGAATAACATATAATAAATAAAAAAAATTAAGAGTCATTATATTATCAAAATTTATTATATATAATTTACAAATCGATTCTGATTATAATTTATTAAAGCATGGTTTCAAAGCTATATTATAACATTTTTAAGAAATATTTTTAGGTGTAGAGATGCATTAAGTATTTTGAAATTATTGTTTTACGAAGTCCTCTATATGTTGCAATTTTTTCAGTAACTGGTAAAATGATATCAATTATTTCTTGTCCCTGTCGTGAAAAGTAAATATACTTATTATCAATATTAACACAGAAACGCGACAAAAATATGAATTTCAACTAACTTACAGGCTTATATAGATATTTAAGGAGACAAAAGACCTTCAAACTGACAAAATTCGTCCAAAAATATCAACTTTTATTACTGTTACTGTTGTCCTGAAGTCTAGCTATATTCCACGTTTACCTAGGTATAATTTACATCATTAATACTCAACATACTAAAACCAGTGTAATGACCGGTAATGTATGTGTAAAAAGTGCGATAGGTAATGAATTAAAAATTCTTTGAGTTTGTAACACATAAAAATTGATATCATACAATCTTGTTTAATTATAATAAAGTTTATTTGTTTATTTCCTTCCCAATATGCATAATTCAATCAGGGAACATAAATCCGGTCATTTGACCACCTACAATAGAAATAGATATGTATTAACCCTCCGAGTGGAACACATAGAGGAAAAAATCTCCAAAAATACGCTAAAGGTTTACTTTGTCAGTGGCCAAAGCGTTCTATGATTATTTTCTTCATCCTTTGTCTACTACAATGGAATACGGGAAACCCACCCTAGTTATTGTCCCTTTACTTCCGGTTATAAATAGATGTATAAATAGATATTATAGATTGTTAATTTTTCAAACACATAAAGCTCGCCAAGTCTCGAAGATCATCCCATAAGAAATGATGGCTTCTAAAAGTAGAAATAAAAATATTCTTTGAAAGACTTATTTATATTTTTTTACGAAAGTCATCCAAGATATTTAAGTGGTGCAATTAGACATACATCTGTTACCGTAAATGAAATACTTCGAGAGATTTATAAAGCCATGAAAACCTCTCAGCGTCCTTGTGCGTCAAGTGGTAAAAGTGCATCCCTCAATAAATGTCAGTCAAAGAGGTGTACAGTTCTTAAACAATAGACCTGACCCTCCTACCGCAAAACGCTATGGAGAAAAGCACTGGCAGAAATGTACATTACATCTATTTTCAGAGTGTTTTTGGAAGTCAAAAATTGTACGTGACAACCGCTTTGAAGACATGATCGGTTTGGCGGAATTGTACGTTAAAGAAAAAAAATTAAAATTCAAAGATTATTTTATTTTTGCTGTAAAACTTATTTTATTTTTTTAAATTTCAAATTATTTTTTCAATTTTGATATGTTTGGTATAGTATTAGTTACTTCAAAATGTTCCTGGTGCATTACTTTGTGTATTAGTTGTCAAGTAATGTGTGAGAAGGCATAAAAAATATTCACTTGTAACTCTGTAATGCTGTTTCTTGAAAATGATTATAATGCTAAATGTTTACAGCAAGAGTGTCAAATTTTGAACGTAGGTTTCATGTGAACATGGACAAAGAATATTTTGCTGTCCTCTCAATCTAATGTGGCAAAAGTATTAATATAAATTTCAAAATTAGCTTTGCCGAACAATGGCCAGTTGGTTCGTGGGTTCGAATCCGACTGTGGCATGGATATTCTTAGACGTTCGGAATCGGCTTTAAGCTGTAGGTCCAGGTCTCATTAGCCCTTGTGTTGCAAAAAGTAGACCGTAGCACTCCAAACCAAACCAAAATTAAATTTTAAAACTTCTTTCAACGCTGCTATCTTCATTTTATTAATTCTAGGTTTGTTACACCTACCACACACATTTGCTGATGCACTCTTACTCACATATTTTTCACATACTATAGTGGGAATTTGCTGATAAAACAATAATGTATCAGGAAAAGAAACTGATAAGCCTTGCAAATGAATTAGAAAAAGGGTTTGCAGATTTTAAATATTTAAAAGACAAATTTCCTTTGTATTCTTCGATTTTCCTGATAAACGTCGAAACTGTACTTAATTATATGCAAATATATGTAATTGAGATTCAACACAATTCAGATTTTAAGGAAAAATTTCAGTAAATTTTGGGATGACTGAATTTCACAAATATTTGCCAGGCAAGTTTGATGAAATTTAAAAATTCACATGCGATATAATTATTGGGTTGTAAAGAATTTGCCTGAGAGTAGTTTTTTACACTTATGAATATCTTTTTTCAGATCTAGACTCACTGGTGTTCCTCTGACGTCAGTTTTAAGAAGACACTGAGGACAATTTTTTTTCCTGGAGTAGAAAGGATTTTGGCAGAGGAGAGGTTCTAAATTTCAGGTAGAAAGTATTAATTTGTTATTTTGTTCTTAAATTACTTAATTATTTTATTTTTGTTACTTCTTTTTTTATATTATATCGTACCCCCCGAGAAAAACCTTATTACAGTGGGCTCCGCTTAAGGTATCCGTCTACGTTCGGAGAACTTTTTCCTTTAAACGTAGAAACTAGTTCATGTCTTACATTTTTAGATTTATTTTTAATATTATCATAGAGAATTGCACTTAAAAAATTTATTCCTGGAGAAGATTTTAATTAATTTTTAATAAATGAAAAAAATTTAGTAAAAAAATGGGTTTTTTTCAAAAGGTCTAATTTTTTAAGAAATTAAATTATTTCAATGTTTTTTGACGCAATACATTTATTATACACTGGACTAGTGAATCACCTAAAATCTTTGCTTAATTTACATTTGGTAAAAAATTTTGGTCCTTCAAAATCATACACATTGAATTTTTAACGAATTTTCATTACCTTTATATCTAACTATGAGAGTAACATCATTAAAAATTATCCAAATTTAAAGCTTTTACGTCATTCACTAGTAAATACTATCAAAAGCATTCATATTAATTTATTCCTGGAGAAGATTTTAATTAATTTCTAATAAATAAAAAAAAATTAGTAAAAAAATGGGGTTTTTTCAAAAGGTCTAATTTTTTAAGAAATTAAATTATTTCAATATTTTATTAAGCAACACATTTCTTATACACTGGACTAGTGAATCACCTAAAATCTTTGCTTAATTTACATTTGGTAAAAAATTTTGGTCCTTCAAAATCATACACATTGAATTTTTAACGAATTTTCATTACCTTTATATCTAACTATGAGAGTAACATCATTAAAAATTATCCAAATTTAAAGCTTTTAGGTCATTCACTAGTAAATACTATCAAAAGCATTCATATTAATTTTCAACAAAATATTTTAAGAACTTTTTGAGAAATCACATTTCAAGTTTTCACATTTTATTAAAAATACCGTTCTGAAAAAAAAAATGCATTTGAAGTTTATGAAAGCAACTTTAACTATTAAAAAATTAAAATACATGTTTAAAATTTCCCACATTTTCTTGCTTCAAAGCTTTCTAATTGCCAAGTTGCTAATTATTAAAAATACTAGAAAAATGTTTAAACTAATCTTCATGAAAATTAAAAAAGTTTTGTCCAGAAAATGCTCTTTAAAAGGCTTTAAATTCACAACTTCCGGTTCTGAAGACGCTACTTCCGTTTTGTTTTGACAGCTGTCACTGATGTTTAAACAGCTGTAACCTTTCTTTAAATGTCTTAAAGACAAAACAAAAACAGATTTAGAAGCTTAAAAGTTAAAATTTTACAATAAAGAAATAAAAAAGAAAATTACGATTTTTGGCAAAAAATGACGTTTTTAACGTAAACGGATATCCTAATTCACAGTTTAAAAAAAAAACTGGCCAAAACATCAATTTTTTTAATGTAAAAACTCATCAATGATCATTCTCAGCCAAAAAACAAACCATTTTTTTACCTGCCTTATAGGGTTACTTTACAATTCTGAAAAATTAAAAATTTTGCTGATTCCGTCATATGACGGGCTATATGCTAGTACTGTAATAAGTTTATTTAAAAATATTTGTACTTTATTAAGTAACTGTATTACTTTATTACGTAAGTTTCTATAGCTTGGGCTTATTTATTTCTAAGTCTCTACTTCCGTTTTGTTTTGACAGTTGTCACTGATGTTTAAACAGCTGTAACTTTACTTTAAAATGTCGTAGAGACAAAACAAAAACATATTTAGAAGCCTAAAAGTTAAAATTTTACACTAGAGAAATAAAAAAAAATTATGGTTTTTGGCAAAAAATGAAGTCTTCAACGTAGAGAGATACATTAATGAGATCAGTTTGGGACACCGTGATTTTGATAATAATAACCGATTGATAACAATAAACGATATACAATATGAGATAAATTTACTCCCCCCCTTTAATTCCCACGTACTACATTTCAAAATAAATTGGAAAAACTCAACTTATATTTATGTACTGTATAGTATCCTTTAACACTTTGACTGCCAAGCCAAAATTGCAGATGTTCACAACGGGGCCAAACTTTTTTTTGTGTAATTTGTATTTTTTCAACATAAAACTATATATAAAAACAATATTTCAAAACAAACAATATTTTAAACCAAAATTTTATCTTGTAAACCATTTAACATCACCTAACTAGGGATTCGTTCTAGTTTTGGTTTATTTTTAATCTTCTTTCGCTAGTTTTAACCTTTTTTTTTTCTTAATATTAACGGCAAGCATAATGATACCTTCTTCCAGGGTTTCGTTTTAGTTATTTAAACTATGGACTTTTTTTAAATGATAAATCACGACTATATTTTCTAAATTTTTTTTTAAACTTTTTTTTCTTTTTTTTTTTTTGTTCTACTGTTGCGGAGTGAACTGTTTCGTGGTAAACATTTGAAAGCCTAATCCTTAGGGAAGGCTGTTTGCCACCGAGGAAGAAAAAAAAAAAAAAAAAAAACTCTCTTTATTTATATATATTCCCTTTTTTGTTGCATGTTCCAAATATTTAATTTTTCATAAAACTTAGCTCATAAAATCGTCACATATACCAATTTGCGCAAACCACGTATACCTAACACATCGTAGGGAGCCCAACAATCAAACTCTAATACGATTTTCATGTAACTGATAACATCTTTGATAGCCATGGCCTGAAGTGTTAAAACACCATGGCTATCATATCGGATAGCCAGTGTCTCAACGGAAATATCACTGGATATCACATATGATAGCCATGGCAGTCAAAGTGTTAAGACATAAAAGCTGTTTACATAATAAAAATAACTGATCAGTTGTTGAATGTCTTCAATTCTTTCTAAGAAGCTCATTGATAAACCGTTCGTAGTCATAATGTTTGTTTAAAGTCATCAGATCGGTGTTGTGCTCCACGTTTCAACACTTTCAATGCAATTCAGAAGCTGAAAAGTGTTTAACTGCGCTGCAGTATTGCGCTGACTCATATTTGGTTACCTGTCATAACGATCTAAAATTTCGATATTTAGTTTTAATTTTAAATCATTTCGCTTTCTGGCTTCCATAGCCACAAACTGCATTTAAGCGAGCAAGGCATAAAATGTGAATACGCTCCTTCTCAGTTCCGATAATAATGTGTTGTCTTCTGCTTATCTGACAACCATTGACAACCAGCAGAGTGTCGGTATTTCTAAAAAATTCCAGGAAGTTTCCCACTCCTTTGTTTTTCAACTCCTCTTCTTAGCCCACTCTCCTGTTTCTAATCATGGATCTTGTTGGTGCTTCAACCACATTTGGCGAAATTGGCGTGCTTGCAGCTTGCGTGCGTGGCGTGCTTGCAGCGTGGCGTTTGAAATCTGGCGAGGGGATCGTAACTCAACAAATTGATACATAAACAAAAACAACATTTTGAGGAAAAATTTTACAAAAATTGAATATTTAAAATCTAATTGAATTAACAAAGAAAACACAAAGGAAACACATAACATTCATACTAAATAGACTGAAACATTCACTTAATCACAAATTAAATAAACTGAGTGTGATTTTCATCACAAATTTGTGATTTAGTGTAAATTGTAAAATTAATTTAAACAAAAAAAAAAAAAGAAAAAAAGAAAACTGTATTTTGAGTGGAAGTTGAAGAGGAGTTGTAAAATTGAAAATTTTTTTTTCAAATCTCTTATTTTAAAGTCATCAGAGCGGTGTTGTGCTCCACGTTTCAACACTTTCAATGCAATTCAGAAGCTGAAAAGTGTTTAACTGCGCTGCAGTATTGCGCTGACTCATATTTAGTAACCTGTCATAACGATTTAAAATTTCGATATTTAGTTTTAATTTTAAATCATTTCGCTTTCTGGCTTCCATAGCCACAAACTGCATTTAAGCGAGCAAGACATAAAATGTGAATACGCTCCTTCTCAGTTCCGAATAGAATTTGTTGCGTTCTGCTTATCTGACAACTATTGACCACCAGCAGAGTGTCGGTATTTCTAAAAAATTCCAAGAACGTGAAATTTCCCACTCCTTTGTTTTTCTCCTTTTGCCTAGGTGCAAGAGGGAGAATTCACGTAAATTAAAACAAGAACGAAAGAAAAGAAAAGAATGGGTTCCTTCTGAATACATTGTGGATATTTTTTACCTTGATTATTAACCCTCCTAGTGGAACACGCCGAGGAAAAAGTCTCCGAAAGATACGTTAAAGTTTTATTGTGTCAGTGACCAAAGCGTTCTATGATTTTTTACTTCACACTTTGTCGACTAGATTGGAATACGGGAAACCCATCCTCGTTATTGTCCCTTTACTTCCGGTTATAAATACATATATAAATAGATATTATAGATTGTTAATTTTTAATACACATAAAGCTCATCAAGTCTTGGAGATCATCCCATAAGAAATAACGGATTCTAAAAGCACGAATAAAAATATTTTTTAAGAGAAATATTTGTCTTTTTTACGAAAGTCATCCAAGATATTTAAGAGGTGAAATTGGAGATACATCTGTTACCGCAAATGTAATACTTCGAAATAGAGATTGGCAAAGCCATGAAAAGCTATCAGCGTCTTTGTGCCTCAGGAAGTAGGGGTGCATCCCTCAATAAATGTCAGTCAAAGAGGGGTGCAGTTCCTAAACAATCGACCTGACCCTCCTACCTCAAAACTCTATGGGGGTAAGCACTGACATAAATGTACAATACATCCATTTTCGGAACATTTTTGGAGGTCGAATATTGTACGTGACAACTGGTGGAATTGTACCTGCGAACCGCTTAGAGGGTTAAAAATATAGACCTTTTAGCTTTAAACTAAAAAATTAGAAATACAGTGTACTCCGATCAATGTGATCAGTTTGGGACACCGTGATTTTGGTAACAATAACCGATTGATAACAATAAACGATAGGAAAATTAGATCAATTTCCTCCGCCCTTTAATTCCTACGTACTAAATTTCAAAACAAAGTGAAAAAACACACTTTATATTTATGTACTGTATATTATCATTTAAAACATAAGAATTGAACACATAATTAAAAAAGTGATCAATTGTTGACTGTCTACAATCTTTTCTAAGAAGCTGATTGATAAATTGTTCGTAATTATAATCAACCTGTCATAACGATTTAAAATTTCTATCTTATGTATTAATATTAAATCACTAGCATATAGCCCGTCATATGACGGGATCAGTAAAATTTTTAATTTTTCAGAATTGTAAAGTACCCTATGAGGCAGGTAAAAAAATAGTTTGTTTTTTGGCTGAGAATTATTTTGCAACAAAATATTACCTTAAGAAAATTATTTACGTAATATCTAAGTTTAGTGATAAAACGTATGGAAATAATGCAGAAGATATTTAAATAGTTTTAAATAAGAAGTAATTAAATGAGATGGTTAAAGGAATGACGTCATAATGCTAGAAAATATGTTATTTTTACCTATTTATTATGGGATAAATTGATAAATCTAATCGTCTGCTCTTAAGATGGGGCTTGATATAATAATAGCAATACGTGAATAAAATAAAAATAATAAAAATTTCAAAAATGGTAAAAATTTATTTTAAAAATAATAAAACTTTAAAAATAAAACTTTAGGAATAAGAATTCAAAAGAAAAAGCAGAAATTATTAAATTAATTAGACATTTAGAAAAATTCGACTACGTCGGGGGCAGAACCACGAATCCGAGAAGTGCGACGATCAATGGGCAGACACTCTACCCCATGTGCCAGCTTACAGGAGTTAGATGAAATGGTTCGAATATATAAGCATCAAGTAAAAACAGTCCAGAAATTTAAGTATAGCGCTCTGCCCTCACGATCCTATCAATAATGAATTTAGTATAGAATAAGAGGGATAATAAGGCTTGAAATAATAGCATTAAACGCTCGAAAAGGAAGAGATGAGGTGGATTTCGAACTCGCTTTGAATTTTGCTAACCCTAACTCATAAAAAATCAAATATGGATGTCTGTATCCATTCCAGGTACAACCGCTTCAGAAATTCGCGGACAGACAACTTAGGCTATTATTATATAAGGGATTTCGCTTTTTGGTTTCCATATCGACAAGCTGCATGTAAGCGAACAAGGCATAAAATGTGAATACGCTCCTTGTCAGTTCCGATAATAATATGTTGCCTTCTGCTTATCTGACAACCATTGACCACAAGCAATGGTCGTCAGATAATGAGCAATGGTTGGTCATTGCGTATTTCTGAAAAACTTTAGGAACATGTAATATCCCACTCCTTTGTCATTCCCCATTTCCCTAGTTTGAAGAAGAGAATTCTCGGAAATTCAAACACCAGCGAAGGGAAATAAAAGAATGGGTTGCTTCTGAATACATTGTGAATATTCCTTTGCCAGTTAAAATGAGGTTCGAAAACTGATAACATTAACCGATGTAACGATCACAATAAGCTCTAATTTTAACATACAAATGAATAGAGAAAATCAGGATCAAGTGGTTTCGATAACAATAAGCGATTGATAATATTAACCGCGATCACATTAAGCCCACTGTATTTTGAAAACTGAACTATTTACTAAATTTTGATTCTCTTTATTTAATCCTTATTAAACTTTTAGTATGACATGCTTTGTCATGTGCTTCCTGGAAATATCGTACCTAAAGGAGATTTGCCTCCTGAATATCGTATTGGTCTTGGAAGCTAAATGAAAAAGAATCCACGAAGTATATCCTCTCATATTTTCGCAAGGTCTGTTGGACGAATTCTTCCTATCATTTCTGGTCATCACTGGTGTTTGTTCATGCAGGTATTTCCATCTAAGCGTTTAAAAGACACTCGTTAGTTATTCTTTGTTTTTTTTAAACGTGCTTGCACCTTTCACCGCTTGGTAACTGCACAATCATTGCAACCATTTAGGATACTATACTTATCTCAATATCACGGCACTATGATAACATCAAGACTACAGCTGCGAAGGCGATCATCGGAACAGCTACCAGTTTTACCGAAACGCTGTATTAATTTTTATAATGATTGGGTCTTAGAATTCATTCCCCACGTTTCTGCGTAGCGTATATCCGTAAGAATATTGTAGCCAATTCACTGCTCATAATAAAATCTTATCATCAACGTCTAATCTCCCAATGTCATTACTACTTTTATAACAGACGTAGCTATTCCGTTCACTCGCATTGCTAATAATAAATAACCCGTCGGTCATGTCTAACAAGTTTCGGAGTTTAAAACAAAGGCTGATAAGCTTATCTCCTTTGTCTTTTTTATTTATTATTATTATCATTATTAAGTATCCAAACTCCCGTACTTTTTATAGGTGCCGAAGTCTCTACGATGCAGGTATTTGCAAGGTTGTTCCAGGCATAAATATAGCGAATGCTCCTTAGAAAGGAGGCAAAATTTAGGGGTCAAATTCGGTTAGTATCCTTTGAAGAGGAAGTTACCCCTTTATAGGAACAAAATACATTACCCAATGATTGTTTCTGCAATATAGCAGACACAACAGACTCTTCGGTACCGGAGTTAGTGTATTCGAATCCCGTTGATAAAACGTTTGTTCGGAGCAGTTCTGAATTGGCAGTATGTCCCGGTTTTAATAGCCCTCGTGTAACAAAAGAGTAGAACACAGCTCATCAAACCAATTTCTAATCAAATTACCGTATTTTTGAATAGATAGTCGGGATTGTACGGGTTTAAAAGTTAAAACTTACTGTTTACGGAGTATTTGAAGAACCTTTTATTTCTATTTTTATTTATCTATTTTTTTTTTGATAATTCAAAAATATTTTTTTAACTGTTGGAATATGGTAATCGTAACACTACACTGCACCAGATTTTCTGTGAATTTTGTTATGTTATTTTATATTCTTGTTTGCTTAACTGTGATTGGTTCTGCTTTTAGATTTCTTTTAGGTACGGTTTTATTGAATCCTTCTAAAGTTATAAATATAGGATCATGATCTTTGTTCTGTACAGTTGCCTTGTAACCATTTAATATGTAACAATATATTATTTCGATCCGGCCTCGCAATCTTTTATTTTGTCTATTTATTATTAACTAAACACTTTTTTCAGATTTTTTTATTACGTGATTTAATCTTTTTTTTTCTTGTTACTGTGTTGTCAATTCCTATGCAAATGAAATCGGACGATGGCTGGATACTCGGGATCTGCTCTTCGGTACTTGAGTCTGTGTTTCGAATTCCGCTTCAGAAACAGATGTTCGAAGCTGTTCGGGATCGGCTTTAAGCAGTAGCTACTGGTTTGATTATCCCTAGGGTAGCAAAAACATAAACATTAGCATCCCAAATCAAAACAAACCCTATGCGACGGAGCGGACTTAGGCCATGGTCTGTGGAGATCATTGTGGGTTGCTCCAGCGGTGGAAATCTGAACAAGAATTAATCAGTTTCATTTGGTTCGTTTTGATCTCAAATGCCAATTTTTTTCAACACCAGTATTAAGGTAAACATGACCTACTGCATAAAGCCGACTTCGAGCTCGCACGAACATCAATGTAAGCATTATAATTCGAACCTACGAACTCTGGTACTGAAAGAAAGCAATGACCTATTCATCCATCGCCCGACCATTAGAAGAATTAGTGAAAATCCCAATAAAAAATTCTATTAAAAAGAGGAGAATGAAAAATTATTAACTTAAGTGGCATAATGATGATCTAATTAAATTTTATTTAGTTTCAATGAATTATATGTACGGTATATACGACGGGCTGCTCATCCTATGAACTCCCATTTATTTAAGTCAGTTATAACGTGTGCGATATATATAACTGAGTGGAATTATAGTGCGTATATTATTATCACATTTATGTAGAAAATAGGATTTAAATGTGTATTTTAAAATTATACAGCTACTCACAAAAAAGTTGGACGAAAGCGGCGGATTTCTTCTCCACGAATGGGCCGAGATGTTTGTTTTCATGTTGGGAATTCAAAAACTAATTCTTACGGGAATTCCTGACATTCTGGAACATATAAACGCTTTTACCATTTTTGTAAAATATGAGGTATGAGTAATGTTGGTAAAGTATAAAGAAGTCGAAATATATCTAATTAAACTTTATTCTTGATAATAATTTATGTCACTTCACATGTACTTTACCCTGCGGTAATTATACTTTGATTAACTATTTTACTTTAGTTTAATTCTGATAAGATGACACTAAAATATTTACCGTTATTATTCAGCGCTTGTTAGTGCAATTGATTTGCATTACTGTAAAGATTTCATTAGATTATAGTGTTAATCAAAATGGCCTCTGAAATAAACAATTTATTATTCAATGGTTGAAAAATTTTTGTCGTTTAATGATGTCAATCTTAATTAGATATGCACATTCTCAGGAAAGGTATTATACATATAAATAGCTATAAATATAAATGTAAAAATTTTTTATAAAGTGGAGTTGATCAGTCTGTGCAGTGAACGATTCATATTATATGTGTGTATTTATATATATATGTCTATACATACATACGAGGAAATACACATTGAAAGGTATGTGTGTATATCTATATGTATATATCTGCAAAGAAAGTCAAACCTGGTAACATTGACGCAAATAGATACAATACCAATTCACAATTGAATGAAAAGACCCTTTGCCGACTGAAATGAAACGAAACGAAACGTCGTAAGCAGGTGTTACCCGGCGTATTCAGGGTTCAGCTGATTAACAAGCTGAATTGGAGCCGGCACGATTCCATTCGTTGTGTGCCATTCCCCCCGGTGGACCAGCTGCGAAACTTTTTCTTTTTTTCCCCTACAGAAAGCACATAAAGTTTGTTTTTTTTCTTTTATCCCTTTTTTAAATTTTAAACATTCATCTGCCTCTAGCACAGCTCATTTGCATGGATTTCGATCGCCGGCATCTGTTGATTCATCTGCAAGATACGGGAAAAAATTTGTAATCGCGGTCTCTGTTATTAGATTGTGTTTGATGAACCCTTGGACCTAGGTATGGTTCGCTATCATATGGGTATGAGGTGAGAAAAGGACATACTTCAAGGGTAGATTATTTAGGTAACCCATAATCAGATGGAGTTTTTCGTTTGCTATCTCTTATCACTTTTCTTCTACGGCATATTTAAAAATCGAAAATTTTCGCATTTCTTTTTCTTATAAACTCACTCATAACCAGCTGTATTCCTGTGGTTCTTTATAAAGGTATTTGAATGAATCTTCTATCCTCCTTCTATAAAATATCACTGATCCTCTATAAATATATATAGTGGACTACGCTTAATGTGATCGCGGTTATTGTTATCAATCGCTTATTGTTATCGAAATCACTGGTCCCGATTTTCTCTATTCATTTGTATGTTCAAATTATCTCTTTATGTGATCGTTACATCGATTAATGTTATCAGTTTTCGAGCGTCATTTTAACTGTCAAAGGAATATTCCCAATGCATTCAGAAGGAAACAATCTTTACTTTCCTTTCGCTGCTGTTTTAATTTAACGAGAACTCTCCCTCTTCCACCTAGGGAAATAGGAAATGATCAAAGAAGTGTGAATTTCACGTTCCTGGAATTTTCCGGAAATACGCACACCCCGCTGGTGGTCAATGGTGGTCAGGTAGCAGAAGGCAAAACATTCTTATAGGAACTGAGAAGGAGTGTCTTCACAGTTTATTCCTTGTTCGCTTAAATGCAACTTGTCGATATGGAAGCCAAAAAGCAAAATGATTGAACGTTAAAACAACAGATTGAAATTTTAAATCGTTATGAGAGGTTAAAAAAATAAGTCAGCGCAATGTTGCAACGCAGTTAAACATTTATAAAACTCTGAATTGCATTGAAAGTGTTGAAATTGTAGTACAATACCGCTCCGATGACTTTAAGAAACATTATGATTACGAACAATTTATCAATGAGCTACATAGAAAAAATTATAGACAGTTAACAATTGATCAATTTTTTTAAAATTATGTATATAATTCTTATGTTTTAAAGGATAATATATAGTAAATAAATATAAGGTGAGTTTTTTCATTTTATTTTGAAATTTAGTACTTGTAAATTAAAGGGGAGGGGTAAATTTATCTAATTTTGCATATCGTTTATTGTTATCAATCGGTTATTCCAAAATCCCGGTGTCCCAAACTGATCACATTAAGCGGAGTCCACTGTACGTTTATAATATTTCGCATCACAAGTAACTACAGCTTGTTTGACAAGGTAGCGGTCTCGTAACCAGAGGGGTGCAGGATCGAGGCTTCAGGCAGTCGAAGATTCACCGTATTCATTAATGGCAGCTGAGACACCAAAAATAACTTCGTGGTCGTGAAAGAAAAAATGCCAGATGAGAAAAGGAAAATAGAAACCTGATACATTCTATTAATTAGTATTATTCTCGCAATTTCGAGAAAACACGTTGACGGACAGTAGGAACAAGTGAAATTCGATAATTAACTCAACCCAGTTTGCTCATCTGGTCAGTACAAAAGAATTTATTTTAATTAGAAAATATTTATTCATCTTAATGTGGTATAATTATTTTTTAATTTTACTTAGTTTCTACTTGGGTATTGTTAACACACTGACGGACAGTGAAATTCGAAAATTAATACTATATGTTTTTGTAATTTTTAAAATATTAGAAATATAGTTTTACTATTTCTACTTAAATAAACTTAGTTTTGATTAATTCAGCACCTTTAATTAGGTTGCGGCTATAACCGTCATGGCGTCATCGGAATCAAGACACTAAGTAATTGGACGATGGCGGCTATAACAGCAAAATTTTTAAAAACGTAAATGACAGGTTTAATGACTCAAATAAGCATTTTTGTGTGTGCAACAAAGTATTTTTGGGAGTTTTACACGAAATGTTAGTTTATAATCAAACAAAAATAAATAAATGACAAAAAAATTTATTATAATTTTATAAATATTACACATTATTTTTGGTATGCTTTGTTTCAAAGCATGGTGCAAGACACAGTGCAGGTTTTGACATGCAATTGTTGCAGCAATATGATATTTCCGTCCTTATTCCCTGTTTTTAACATTGTTTACTACTGTTTCGTTTTGGACGGCTGTTGCCGTCATGCCACATAGTGAACTTCAGTTTAACGGCTATAGACGCAAGTGTCTGCCAAAGTGTTAATCTTGCGTTTTGACTTTGAAATTAAAAAAAAGTTATCTCTATTTGATATAGATTTTACGAGTCAATTATGTTAGCTACATTCTTGAAAGAGAGAAACATTCAAGGAAATAGTTAAATGAGGAATTTAAGTTGGTTTTTGTGTATGTTGTAGATTTTCAATACGTAGATACAAAGATACTAACGAGGACATACACTATATGGCCAATGATGACTGGTAAGCTGTGTGCAGCTTAGTCATCAAAGGCAGCGATCTCATATCTCAAAGGTTGTGGAATCGAAACTTGACCGACCAAATATCTGCATTCATTAATGGGAACTGTGGAACATAAAATAGGTTCGTGGTTGCTATGTCCTTCGAGTTTCCGAAAGAATACCTCTGGAGATGGCAGGCTAAACCTGGGAGGGTATTCTGTTTGGTCTCTGCTTCTAAATTACGAGAACCCTTTTGAGCAAAGTCGGTCTTTCACTCTAGAGCTGCTCACCAAACGAGAGGTGCACCACTGCTTGAAGTTTAGTCAGTCTTTAGTCCTGTGACGTCGCTACACTCCATTGGCTTCACAAAGAGGTTTTGTTAAAATCCAGACCAAGACGATTTTCGGTCTGGAGTTTTGACATTAAACCACAAAAGATTTTCGGTTCGACACGCCTTCAGACGTCCGAGGTGTTCAGAAGGTCGGACGGGGTACGGGAAGGACAGACTATCAGGCGCCAACAAAAGGATCAATCGGAGGTTAGCAGGACGGTGACGCGGGAAGAAAAAGCCAATGGGAAGAGGCGAAATGTGACTTCAAGGGCTCGAATTTTGATTGACTACGGCCCTTACTCTGGACGTTGTGGTTCGTTTCGCGCCTTCATTGTAACATCATTTTGATGTCAGCTTGCGGACATTATGATAGCAAATGATCAAGCTGACGTCAAAGTGACGTCACAACGAACGTTCTACCCGACTCGCAATGTCCAGAGTAAGCCCCTACGAGAAAAGAGAAGAGAACGAGCAAAGGCAACGACAAGTTGCATTGGTGTTTTTTGGAGTTCCAATCTTCAGTTTTGTATTGGACTCAAGGAATACAAGTTGTACTCCTGTACAACCGTATATTTGTCGGGCACCTGACCGTTGATTGTGTTTTAGGTTAGCCTCGAACCTAGGACTTTTCGGTCCGTACCAGCTCACCTGAGCCCTGTGATTTCCATTCGGAAATATTTGTAAATAGTTTTATATTTTAGTCAAGAATAAAAGTTGTTATTGTTATAAGCTATATTTCGTGTTACTTCAACTTCGATACCCCCACGCTAACCGAGGCACTTATGGTTCCTCGATCAAGTGAAACTGCACATTATCTTTAGCCATGAACCAGTCACATATTGGAACAGGATCTATTGGATCTGATGTAGGCTTTTATACACTAGGGGTATGGGTAGCAACAGCATTTATTAGCATTTATAGATATACCATTAATAATTTAAAGACTATGATAAATGTTGCCCTCACACATCCTGCAGCCATTGGATCTGGTGTAGGCTTTTATACACTAGCGAGATGGGTAACAACAGCATTTAGTAGCATTTAGAGATATACCATTAATAATTTAAAGACTATGATAAATGTTGCCCTCACACTCCTGCAGCCATTGGATCTGGTGTAGGCTTTTATACACTAGCGAGATGGGTAACAACAGCATTTGGTAGCATTTAGAGATATACCATTAATAATTTAAAGACTATGATAAATGTTGCCCTCACACATCCTGCAGCCATTGGATCTGGTGTAGGCTTTTATACACTAGCGAGATGGGTAACAACAGCATTTAGTAGCATTTAGAGATATACCATTAATAATTTAAAGACTATGATAAATGTTGCCCTCACACTCCTGCAGCCATTGGATCTGGTGTAGGCTTTTATACACTAGCGAGATGGGTAACAACAGCATTTGGTAGCATTTAGAGATATACCATTAATAATTTAAAGACTATGATAAATGTTGCCCTCACACATCCTGCAGCCATTGGATCTGGTGTAGGCTTTTATACACTAGCGAGATGGGTAACAACAGCATTTAGTAGCATTTAGAGATATACCATTAATAATTTAAAGACTATGATAAATGTTGCCCTCACACATCCTGCAGCATTACAAACACTTATTTGTTTTCAATAAATGTGAAGTATTTGGGATTTATGTTAACAATGCTTAGGCAGTTAAACAACACATAGACATATTAAAGACATAGTGAATTACTATGGTGGGTGTAATTGTAAAAAATATTCATAATCACCAAAATTTCGAGGTCGAATTGTGTGACAATGACAATATTTTGGCTGTACTTCTATTCCAAAGAAATATAAAAGAATCGTAATATTTAATAAAACAATTTATACGTATAGACTCTCAAAAGAAAATGAAGACTGAAGTTAATTATAACCTGTATTTGTTAAATACAACTATTGATATCAGTATCTTAGCAAATGACATTGATAAATGTTTCAATTTACTTTTCATCTGATAACAGTATAACAGAATGTAGAAAACATCCTGCTAGTTTTTGTTATCTTTGTGATCAAGTGCCTGTGTATAAAACTGACTCTCGGATAACAGTTAACTGGACTGTAATATTTTATTTATTATATTTTACTTTTTCTAAAATTACTTTTACTAAAATTTACTTTTACTAAAATTGATTAATAATTAATTAAATAATTTGAATTTAAATATAGATAATTTTATGTACTAAAAAACGTATGTTAGTAAATTTATTTTATAGTTTTCGTCACGAATTTTTCAAGGTGAAATCGTACATTTCGAGACTTAAAATCCTTTTTATAACAGACTTTTTCGATTTATCACAAATAAAAGTTCTCGTTTTAGAATTACTACTTTTTAAAGGTCTTTAAAAATGCTGTAGCTTAATTTTTTTTTTAGTTTTACCATTCCAATAAACTTATTTTTTTATTGTAAAAGTAAATATATACTAATTAAAAAATGAAAATCACTTATTCACAAGAAAATTTTCTAAATATGTATATTTGAACTTAAATATTTATACCAAATTGAAATAAAATACCTGTTTTATTTGTAAACCGAAACTTTAGAGTTATCTGACATTTTGAAATTAAAAAATTAATAAGTGACTGTTAAGAAGTTGAGAATTAAAAAAAAAATTCGCCTTTATCATCCTTTAAAATAAAATATGCTGTATGCAATAATACACTGAATTTCACAGAATAAAAATTATCTTGTATTTGATATAAAAGATTAATTTCTCATTTATAAATTTCAAAGTTTGGGCTTAGGGAATTTCTTTTTTTTACTTGGTGTATATTAAAAATGTATTTGTATATGTATCAAAACTAATTATTTCTTACTAATTTGGACCATTATTAATGAATGAGAAAAAACGGACTATTACTGACTATAATGGATTTTTTATTGACAAATTTGGATTATAGTTTTATAAGAATTTTAAGGCTCCCAAACCAAGACGCTAGTTAATAAATCATTAACTTTAAGAGCAAATGTAAGATGATAAATTTTTTCTAAAGATTGTGTGAATAATGAGTCATCAACGATTATTTTACAAAAATAATTTTTTATTTACTTAAATTTGTGAAGTTCTTGAATTTATGAAAAATTTTTATAAATGAATAACATTTCAAAGTGAAATTAAACTCCATATTATTGCCTGTATTTCTCAGAAAACTGGAATAGAGTACTTACTAATTTTAAATAATTTTACACAACTCAATAAATAACTCGTATGTACTAAATAAATATTTCTACGCATATAATCTCTGCTAAATATTATAAAATAAAAGATTTCTGAAGCATTACACGACATTCTGAACAGAGCAGAATGTTTTATTTTATATTGAAACAAAAATAGATTGCTTTCATGAAAACGTTTCAGTTCGCAAGGTGCTATGTTCTCTTAAATTAAGTTTCATTTTTTCTGCAAACTTGTTGCATTGTTATACAATTTGATCAGAAACAGAAGTTAAATGGTTTTGTTTATATACATTTTTTTTCTCGAATGATTGTTAAAAAATTAATTTGCATAATAACAGTTCTTTAAAAATTGGAAATTTTGTTTTAAAATATTTTGAATTTAAAAATTTCATACACCAATTATAATGTAACTGTTAAACCAATAGCGTTTTCAAGTATTTTAAACTTTTAAAACGGAAAACATTTTACCCTTTTTCTATCATTCAACGTCGTATGATTCACATGATAAACGTCGTATTTTTCTATGTGGAATTATAAAAATATGAGGACTGTTCATAAAGTAAGGTAACAAATTCTCTCAGAGAAAAATTTTATTCACGAATTTTTAGTTACATGTAGTGGTAATAAAGAGTGATATTCACATAGTCACTGTGGTTATAGAATCATATGTTCCATCGGTACACCAATCTATACAGGGTGTCCCAAAACGATAGCGTAAACTCTGCACAACTAGATTCCTCTTTGGGAGTACATAAAAACTGCTCAAAGAAGAGTTCCTATACGATCCTTAGTTTACGAGAAAAATACGAAAAACAAAGTATGACGTCACTGCCGGTGCAAGAAAGAAAAGCACTTTATTGGACATATCAACAACAATGTCTGCATATCTTTCCAGACGATAATGCTTAAAACGTTCACCGTGTATATCGCGTCATGCATGCGCGCGCCATGGCATGACGTTAAGCCGCAATTGAACTGGTATTTAAAAGGCTGCATCTTGCAGCTACCGGTAGTCTTCGTATGGTGGAAATTAGTTCCGTTCGTAACTACTGCGACATGTAACTGATGTACGGTCGATGTAATGGAAATGCCTTACGAACTCTTAGGGAGTATGCCCATGCATACACTGCTGTTGATATGTTCAATAAAGTGTTTTTTCTTGCCCCGGAAGTGACGTCATACTTTGTTTTTCGTATTTTTCTCGTAAACTATGGATCGAACAGGAACGCTTCTTTGGGCAGTTTTTATGTACTCCCAAAGAGGAATCTAGCTGTGCAGAGTTTACGTAGTCGTTTTGGGACACCCTGTATAAATCGACATATAAAAATCAGATTCAAGACCGTGGAACCTCAACAAACCAGTCTTTTCTTCATTTTAGAATTTAGTATAAAATGGTGACTTTCCAAGGGCTTCTTCAACGATCCAAAGCGATGAAAATCCTTTGTTGAGTGTTATAGATATATAGTTGGGGTGATTTGATACTTTCACTGGAAATTCATCCATCTTCATGTGAATTGAAACACTGTGCTATTCCTCTTGACTGCAGTACGTCGTGATGGTTCTCAAACTTTAATTATTTCAGGTGAATTCCAGTGAACTTCCGATGATGTGTTGAAGACAGTTTAATATCAGGGACATTTTAATTAAATGCAAAGGCGTTATACCACTACGCACTGCAATCGATGATCATGTATCAATTAACGCCTTCATATTTCAAGACCTCGGAGAGAAATGCTATATTTATCTCCATTTTCCCATTGTCTTTCAAATGAAGTGATCATCTCATTTGTGTAGACAGATTATTTAATTCGTACGGGGAATTAGTGCATACGTCAGAGTTCTTGTTACCTCATTTTTTGAACCACCTACATATTTCCTTAAACGTCAGAATACATAATATGAAGCATGAGAAATACAGTTTAAACAATTTAAAACATAAAAATTTATATATATATATATATATATATATATATATATGTAATGTAAAAATTTAATACTTTAATCCTAAACTAAAATTACTAACACCTCTATTAAAAAACCACCAAATCCGCAATTTCATCATCTTTTTAGTGGCCTTTCGGCGTTAAACTCTTTTGTTTCCTTCCTGTTGGCGAGCTTAACTCTCCAACCTATTTTGATACTTAAGACACTTCTAATTTGCAAAGTTAACAAATTCCTTTCTTACAGGAATAGCGTACCCAAGGTTATATAAGGTTGTTCGACCATCCTTTGTTGGATTTTTGCTCTGTACGTTGCCTAATAAAGATGCTACAAAACTTCTCCTGAAAAATCGTATTCTTTTTCGGTGACGACTACATCTCTTCGACTCTGTTGCATCTTCGAAGCATAGCAGGCCACGCTATGTTACACACACACACACACACACATACACACACACACACACACACACATATATATATATATATATATATTTATATTTACGAAAAGAAGGTACTTATTTCTTATAAAAATTGTAAATTATCTTTAAAAAATATTATCTTTACATAAGGAATTCGAAACTATTTTTGTAAGACATCTACTTCTTATGTCTTTAGATTCTTTTGTTTAAAAAATCTAAATATTTTTTCAAGGATTGCCTCTTGAATCTAATCAAGCGATAAATGAAATTTTGGTTTCCAAATTTAAAAGCAAAATCTATAGAGTTGCTAATGAGACCGGGAGCTACTGCTTACAGTCGATTCCTATCAGCCATGAAGATCCGTGCCAGCAGAGGGTTTCACACCCACGAACTCGGGTACCAAAGATCAGCACCCTACACATTCGGCAATCAATGGCTGAAGCTGACGTAGGCGTGAGCGGAGAAAGGAAAATCCAATCACCTAATTTTCAGTGTGCAGGAGTTTGCATTGTTTGTAATTGTTTTGTCAAAATTCTTTTATTGTTTGTTATATTTGATTACTTTATTCGTATTATTCGTGCGATTTCCATTTTCTTATTATTTTTCTAATTGTTATCATATTTATTCCTATATATATTTATGTGAACTACTATAAACAGTTAAAGTACAACTTAATCAATGTTCGGAACTAAAGCCATTTTTTACAATTTCGTTGTAAAGAAAAGTTTAAATGATTTTAAAAGTATGACTGTTGCCCTTAGTCGCCAAAATTTTGTTATATCAACAACCTATAGACTACATATTCTAAGACTTACAAACTGTTGTTAATTATTGTTGTTATTCTAATGACCATTGCTAAAGCTGAGATATGTTCCTCAACTCTAAAATGAGTTAAGACATTTTAGACATTTTTAAGAAGCACTATGAGCGATGATAGGGCTCTAACCTCTTTTCAAATGCAAAGTTTATTGACTTGTTTGCTACAAAGGAAAAAAGAAAAGAGTGGATTAGTTAGGTGGATTTAATTTTCAAAAATTGTACTTCACTATTTTGTACTCAATGCTTAAAGGTATATTGCCAGCAATATTATGGTTTTAATACATTCTACTGTAAGAAATAAAGTGTTACAATATTTTTTTTAATCTATGAGAACATTTCGTTTAGTTACTTTGTTCTTCTTTACCTTATGAAAACGTATATTAACTTGTAAGTTGCTCTGTATCTGAAATTTAATTTTAAAAATTTGTTAAAATTCATTTTAATAAACCACGAGCTGCCTGTAGTTCTTTTTGTAGTTCACAACAGGAATAAAAAATTATGCGTTTGCTTAGAAATTTCATAAGTTTGGCAACCATTGAAATAAGAAGTTAAATAAGTTTATCTTAGTGTTCTGGAGAGCTTTTCAGTTCGACACTGTTCTAGTCGAAATACGAACCAAATGCCGTCAGGATATTTTTGGGAACAGATTGGCAGCTGTTCATTTGCATAGTTCTTCCTTAATGAAATTCGTGATACGCTGCAACTCTTTGTCGACCTTGCACAAACACCTGCACTCCGTTCGGACGATCCTAACTCAGCGATTTCAGCTCCATCCTTCATCAGAAGCAAACGAATCTCATAGTATCTTACTACTTTGTTCGTTTTAGATACACATTTAGATTTCGATTTTTCATCAAGAGTAATAATTTTAATACAGGATAAAACAAAAAACAATACCGGTATATTCGGTATTTTTTCAAACGTTATACCGGAATTTATTTTAATATTAAAGATTTTTCAAAAAGGCAATAAATAAATAAATAAATAAATAGAAATAAATAAATAAATTAAAAAAATAAAACTAGCGTTTTCCCCTCAGTTATTTATTTTATACAAAAATGTATAAACAATAAAAAAATATAAAAATTTGTTCTTACAGATATAAAAAAAGGAACATAGGTTATAATTAAATATTAATAATAACGGTAGTATAATAATAATTCTTAACAGTAGAAATAAAAAATGTAAAATATAGAAACTAAACAATTATAGTATTACAATACGGTAAAGGAACTGAACAAATAGTATTACTATTAAAAAGAATAAATATCAGAAAAAATCCTTATTGTATTGTCTAGTGCAGGAGTGATCAAGCTCCTTGATAGTCCGAGCCATTTTTCAAAATTTGAACTTTTTCGCGAGCCGCAATTAAATACGTATTTAAAAGATATACAAGAAAGAGTATTAATAAATTTTTTTTACAGAAATTATATTTATTGAATGTCATTTGGAAGTTCTTCGTCCTTTAATTTTTAAAGAAAATTTTTAATTGTCGATGATTTTTTGAATTAGTGTGAATGTAATTTACACTGTGTTACACTGTTTTCATAACATCAGGATATTTTAAATATTTTGTAACGAGATGTTCTCAATGAATTATGTAGTGAATCATTATGAATTGTGGAATTTGAGAATCATATCTTAAAAGCCTAGTAAGAATGATTTTTTTTATACAGCATTGCCACAGCTCCATCAGTTGTAATAATTTTTAAAAATATAATAACACAAAAATGAAAAGGGAACTCGGGTACATTTATCGAGAGCCACAAATAATCCTTCAAAGAGCCGCATGTGGCTCGCGAGCCGCACTTGGCAACCCCTCCTCTATAATTTTTCTTAATTGGGGATATTTATGACTCGGTAAAAATTATATCAGTTCATGAACATGTATTCTTTAGTTTTTACATAATTATAATATTAAATTAAAGAAATCTTATTTTTTCATGGCAATTATAGGTGCCTATATGAGAGAAATTAGGAGGGGGTCTAAGATAAAAATGTGTGTATGTATATGTTGTATTTGTATATTTAAGTGTTAAATTTAGTCTAAAGAAGTAAAGTTTTTTTTCAACAGCATTGACGGAGCTCCATCAGTTGTAATAATTTTTTAAAATATAACACAAAAATGAAAAGGAAACTAGGGTACATATATTGAAAGTCACAAATAATCCTTCAAAGAGCCGCATGTGGCTCGCGAGCCGTAGGTTGTCCACCCTGGTCTAGTATATTAACCATTTAATTAAAAAAATATTACATACATATACAAACTACATACATACATATATACATGCATCCTTAATTTTTTGCAAGCATACAGAAATATGCCAAAACACAGATCAGCAAAGCTGTATATAATATTATCATATGTTTAAAAATAGATTTACAAACACATTCAGCCTTTTAATTTACTATCTAAGTTATTACCAAGTTCAAATTTTTCTGGTAGATTCTGGAGCATACTTAATTATTTGAGAGAGAAATTATGAATAACTAGAAAGATGATAAAATATTACGAAAGGAAATATGGCATAACCTTTTATTTTACTTTTACAAACTTACTTGCCTTGCATCACAACAAAATTGGAAAAAATCTTTATTTATAAACTATCGTTTTATATTAGTAAATAAATTTTCTTAGCTTTTAAGGGCATTTTGGTTAAACCTTCATTTTCATTTATAATCATGTACATGTACCACGAAATTAACGGAGTAGCTGAATAATAATATAATAACAAAATTAACAATAAATAAAATGGAATAAATAGTAAAAAAATAAATAAAGAAATAAAGAATACAAAAAAAATAAAAATTAAGTATATATTTTAAATATTTTTAGTAATAATTAAAACTTTATGCTATCTACGTATATACATACACGCCCACACACACACACACACACACACACACACACACACACATATATATATATATATATATATATATATATATATATATATATATATAGATATATATATATATATATATATATATATATATATATATATATATATATATATATATATACTGAGTAAAGTAAATAATAATATAATAATAAATTAACAATAAATAAAATGGAATAAATAGTAAATAAAATAAATAAAGAAATAAAGAATACAAAAAAAAAATTAAGTATATTTTTTAAATATTTGTAATAATAATTAAAACTTTATGCTATCTACGTATATACATACACACACATATATGCATATATATATGGAGTAAAGTAGATAATAATATAATAATAAAATTAACAATAAATAAAATGGAATAAATAATAAATAAAATAAATAAAGAAATGAAGAATAAAAAAAAGTTAAGTATATATTTTGAATATTTTTAGAAAATACTTAAAATTTTATGATATCTACGTATATACATATGCATACACACATACATACATATATATATACATATATATATATATATATATATATATATATATATATATATATATATATATATATATATATATATATATGTATGTATATATATTATATATGTATTTTTATAATTTCGTAATGTCAGCACTCCTTTTTTCCTTAGTACTTTATGGTTTATATCTATCTCAAAAACACGTCTCATAATTTAAATAAGAATAATTAATATTAGTTCCCTTTGGGCTCAATCACTCATCTCATTTCCCTTTTAGCTTTTGATTACTGTTGCGCACATGTTTGATATGTTTACATAATTCGTCCCTAGATGGCGCCAATAAGAAAAAATTCTCTTCGGGATTTCTGTCCCTGGCGGTCATTCCCATACTTTTTGCATGGATGAAAATTAAATTAAATTCTTCTGATATAAGACCCCACCTCCCAACCGGAAGAAAATCGGGAGAATTTAGCAAAAAGAAAAGAACCGTTGAATGGGGGAGGGGAGAACAGAAATATTTATTTAATAAATATACCGAGAGAAGGATATTTGATAACACTGCATTCCCTTTTCCTAGAGGTAGATAAAATTTAACTATTCGGAAATTCGTATAAAAGCTGCTTCTGGAGAACTGTTTTTCCATTTCTGCTTAATATTAATAAGTACATGAAATTATTTCTAGCAATTAAATAATGTTTTTACGTAGGCATCAATTTAAAGATGAAGTAGAAATTTAAAGATGTCTAGTATTATTTATCTCAAAAAAAAAAAAATATTTCCAGTTATTTAAATACATATTTATGGCATAGTTTCGAATTGATACCTTTACTTAGGTCATATTTACTTGGGAATGATGCCAAATATATGTACACACACACACACACACACACACACACACACACACACACACACACACACACACACATATATATATATATATATATATATATATATATATATATATATATATATATATATAAATATAAAATATATATATATATATATATATATATATATATATATATATATATATATTTTATATATAAATATATATATATATATATATATATATATATATATATATATATATATATATAAATATATATATACATATATATATATACACATATATATATATATATATATATATATATATATATATATATATATATATATATATATATATATATATATATATATATATATATATATATATATATATATATATATATATATATATATATATATATATATATATACATATATATATACATATATATATACATATATATATATATATATATATATATATACATATATATATATATATACATATATATATATATATATATATATATATATATACATATATATATACATATATATATATATATATATATATATATATATACATATATATATATATATATATATATATACATATATATATATATATATATATATATATATATATATATATATATATATATATATATATATATATATATATATATATATATATATATATATATATATATATATATATATATATATATATATATATATCTTTTTTATTGGGAGGATATTGTAAGGAAAATTCTCAGGTCTCCGTTTGAGAATCATCATCGGCGGTAGTTTGCGAACGTCGTAGCACAAACAAAAACGACTGTAAAGGAATTTAGATCGTATCTAGTGGTGTGTGATTGTTATGTTTTTAGTACCCTTTTGGTCCACAGTTAGATCTGGCGAAATTTCGAAAGTGAAAAGAACTTAATCCAAGTTAAAGATTTTGCTTCTCGAAAACATGAGTAATAATAAAAGTTTTAGTAATTTAAAATTACTTTTTTAAGTTTTGAATCCTTGGGTCAGTATTTTCTATCTTCAGACATTAGTACGATTACGAGTTCATAGGCCGTATCATAACCACGTGGGGTCGGAGAAAAAAATTTCAATCTCATTTTCAAGAGCCTAAATTTTCTCCTTTTTCCTAAAATTTAGTATTGATACTCGTATAAGTGCTCTGTTTAACTATTTCTCTAAAATCCAGTGATGTCATGCATTTTCCAAGTCCAGTCATGCTTTAAGTCCTCGTCAAAAAGAGTTTTGGAACCGATACGTTTCAGAAACTTTTCTTATTTCTGGTTGTTATTTCTTTATTATACAATAGAACACAGGATCCGTCTATGTTGGAATTGACCATCATCTCTGCTACCAACGTCTTCAGCTTTATTTAGGTAATCGTGAGGTAGTTGTTTATATTTTATGATTTCTGGTAGAAACTGAATATCTGACGAACATCTGCTTAAAACATTTAAGTAGTTGTTGTCTTGTCCAATAAAGTAGTGCAATGGAATTGAATTGATCGAAAAGTGTCCAAGGCAACTCTGGCCATATCCATAACTTCCGAATAGAGGAACTGATGCTAGGGATCGTAGATCCTGATGTAGTTTGTCAATATGGCATGGCAATCCAAGGCATGGTCGGGAGAGAGTTCAGTGTCTATGTAGCAAGGACAGCTCCTGCAGATATTTTCATTCCCTTGAAGTGTTTAATCCTCAATTTGGCAGTAATTGTAGATATAGCACGATTACAGTTCAGAGCAGGGATGGAGTGCTTCTGAGAAGAAGCATGACGTAGTTTTCGGCAGGCTATTGCATCAGCATCAGTGAGGGTCAGGTTGTTGGAAAATTAAGGGTTGTCTCGGGCTTCTTTGTCGAGGATATCAGCTTTCTCATTGTGAACATTGTCGACGTGTGCTGCTATCCATTGAAGAATACAGGTTCTTTGGTCTATGGTTATTTTTTTCAAGAGCAGGACGGTATCTTGGGTGAGTTGGGAGTTGCCCTTTGAAATCGAGGAAGCCTGTAACCCTTAGAGTGGCTCTTCCCTAGGTGGCAGATAGGGGAGTGCCTCCATTGGATTTTCCTTTAGGTGGTAGAAGGGAAATAAAATATCTTTCGCTGACCAACAGGCAGAAGTCCAACCTCTTCGAAGGCTCTGGAAACTTTTCTCTTCCACGAGGAGTGCAATATATCAGCATTTAATCCCTACTTATAAAATTTAAAGTTTTTTAACAAATAATTCGGGGATTATACGCAGCAAAATATTGGCCGTTACTGGTAAATACTGGTAGTGTCTGTTAAGTGTTTTTCTAATGGAAGTCTCTGGCTACTATCCTTTTGCAGTAGTGGGTTTGTTTTCTCCTTCTGTTTCAGTTCCCTGAAAAGTCAGAGGAAGTGTACAAGAATGATATTAACTTCGAGAAGGACAGCGGTTCTTTGTGGGGAAAGATTATAGGTTATTGCTCTCTAGATGTATAATTTTGTAAATAATGTAAATAGAAGCAAAACTCATTTAGTTTTTAAGAAGAGTCTTCTTTGAGGTCGTACTCATCATGGAGTCTTTTAGGGAAAACTACTCGACCGATGCCAAAATATTTACTTTCTAACAAGGAACATATTTGTAACTAGCATATAGCCTGTCATATGACGGATTTGTAAAATTTTTAGTTTTCCAGAATTTTATAGTACCCGATGATGCAGGCAATAAAATGACTTATTTTTTGGCTGGGAATTATCTGGTACACGTTCAATAATTTGTTTATCTTCATACTCCTCTAATGTCTCCCAATACAGTGAATAAGTTTAGAATCACGTTGAATTCATTTAGTCAACCGTGTGGTTTGGTTTTGAAGTGCTACGGTCTACTTTTTGCAACACGAGGCTAATGAAACTGGGATCTACTGCTTAAAGCCAATTCCGAACGGCTAAAAGCATCCATGCCATAGTGGGATTCGAACCCACGAACTCCAGTTTCAAAGGACAGCACTATAACCATTTGGGCATCGTTCGAGTCAACCGTGTGGTTATGTATAAAAAACAAACACACAAATGAACAATTTTCTTAATTTTCAAAGATATATAATTTAAACGCTAGATATTAATTAGTCCGTGAAATAGACTTCTAGTCTTTTCTGAAAAGAATTTGTTGTTAATACCGGGGATAAAATTTTCATTGCAACAAAAAATAATCGATGATTAAATTTAAAATTATCATATATGTACCTAATATATTATTTAAGACAAATATAAAAGAAAATTATTTACGTAATATCTAAGTTCAGTGATAAAACGTATAAAAATAATGCAGACAATATTTAAATAATTTTAAATAAGAAATGATTAAAGGAGATGGTTAAAGGAACGACTTCCTAATGTTAGAAACAAATGTTATTTTTACCTATTTATTATGTACTAATCTTAATAGCCTGCTCTTAACCGGAGAAAATAGGACTCGAAATAATGGCATTAAACGCTCGAAAAGAAAGGGAGGGGTGGATTTCGGACGTTTTAAAGATTTGCTTCGAATTTTGCTAACCCTAACTCATCAAGAATCCTATATGGATACCCCTATCCATTCCAGGTCCAACCATTTCATAAATTCGAGGACAGACGGACAGATAACTTAAGCTGTTATTATATAGGGGATACGTTTAAGCTAAATTACCTTTTATTAAATATCTTTTTCATATTACTTTTAGAAAACCCACGGAAAATTTTTCGATTTTCCCATGTGTAGCAAATTAGCAGAGTGTAGTATTCCAACCCAAACTAAATCCACATGGTGGCATAAGACTGAAAATACAAAGAAGCTATTTAATATCTCATTTAGTCGATCTGCAAAGGCAAGTTATCTCAAGGAAATACCGTCAATTGCCTGTTACATAGAAATTACGTTTTATTATAGCTCAATATACTTATATTGAGCTAGAAAACGTAAGCTGATATCGAGTTTACATGTCTGTCATTAAATTTGGTTTTATCAGTGGTATTTTCCACCCTTTACTTGGTATTCTTTCCAATGCAATAGTTACATCCCTCGTTTTGTCGACATGCATCGCTTGCCGATCGCGGGAAGTACCGCAAATTGGCCGTTCTACGGAAAATCTTCATTTCGTACTTACTGCAGTACACGTTACGTTAGTGGAATTTTACAGATCGTTAAATCTTTCTTCCGAAGTAGTTTTGTTTTTTTCTTACTTTGTTACTTCAAATCATCCCGTGAATAGGTGTTTTTTGCTTTCTTGTTTGCTTTTTCGTGTGATTGGGCACCGGCAGTAAGTGTCTTTAGTATTAATCGTAGCTAAATCAACTCACTAGCAATTATTCTTAGATAACGAATTTTCATCTATCCAAAGCTACCATATCGCAATTGTCTTGTCTTGAAGCGACCTGCAACCATCCCGTAAATTGATTTCGTGATCTGGTTTACTTGCTTTTTTGTCTCGTTGGGGAATGAGAAATATATTTTAGTATTACTTGCTGATCTTCTTAAAATTAACGATTGAGGTTTTAAAAATAAGCAATTGCTGTAGCTCCCATTAATAGATTTTGTATTTCGTCTACATGCAATAGCCGAACATGCAATAGTTGCCGAACTGTTGAGTTGCAATTTGATTGCTTTGTATTTTTTTTAGTTCTTTCTCTCTAGTTTTTCTTCTGTACACAATGATATTTTCCTCGTGGCATAAAAGGAAACATAATAAGGTACTAAATACATGATTGTGCATGCAATTAGTATAGTCTTTAATAGATTGTCCCTAATTTAAATAACAAACCACTTCTATCTGTAAAAGGTATACAAAGATATACCAGGCTATTAACAATTATCTACGGAGTTACAAAAAGCTACAACAGTAATAAAAAAACTAAGACAAAATAGCAAAATTGAACCTTGCTTTAAATGCAGAAACAATTTCAAGTGGCACTAGTTGGCAAGTTTTTTTATTCAAGTTTTCATAGTGTTATACTCGATTGGGCGAGCTTTAATCATCAATTAAGCACTTTAACAAAAGGCTAGATACCCAGAAATTAATTTTTTTGGAGGGAGGGAGGGGGGTGCATATTGTCACTGCCAACAAGGGCACCCATATGGAAAGTGCAAAAGGGGCTTGAGCTCCTCGCCCAACGATTTTGTAAAGTCAGTTATAGGCGCCTATAATTGTCATGAAAAAAATAGATTTGTTTAATTTAGTATTATCATTATGTAAAAATTAAAGAATACACTATATCAATATAATTTCCCCGTTGAAAAATTATTCATGAACTGATATAATTTTTACAGTTATAAAAAATAGAAAAATATGGCCAATTAAGAAAAATAATAGAGATAGTATGAAAACAAATTTTGTTACTCACCAGAATTGATAAAATACTGTTACATTGAAAATTGATAAAATACCATTTAATGAATGAAAAAAGCAGTTGCAATTTAAAAAAAAGGGGGTGCATATGTCCCTTTGCACCTCCTCTGGGTACGCTTCTGAGGCTAATAGCCCTCTCGCTTGTTTAACGTATTAAAATATGTTATTAATATACTACAAGTAATTATTCTTCAATAATGTAATTGTAATTTCAAAAAGAATTTCAATGTATTTTTCTAAAACTACCAAGTAGAAAACGTGAAATAGAAAAAAACTACAATTCACACAAGGAAAAAGTTTCTAAACGTAAATAATAAACTGCTTTCTCGATCAGTAAAATCTTTTAATTTTTATCTTTGGCATTTAATCTGAACAGTAATTGATATATTTATTCTTAATTTTAGTAACTATGAAAGAAGCATTTATTATGATTTAAGCAGTAAATGTTTTCATAAATATTAAGTTCTTCTCATAAATTCTACCCAAAATCATTGTTTAATCAATGGTATAGACTTGAGCTTTATGATAACCTTGGAAACGTTAAATATTTGCACTGCAAAATAGAAAATTTATGTTTTAATCACTGTAAATGAGTTTTGCCGAATCATCCCCTATATAATAATAGCCTAAGTTATCTGTTCGTCTCTCCTCGAATTTATGAATCGGTTGTACCTGGAATGGATAGACGTATCCATATTGGATTCTTGATGAGTTAGGGTTAGCAACGTTCGAAATCTGTCCCTTTCCCCTTTCGAGCGTTTAATGCCATTATTTCGAACCCTACTTTCCCCGGTTAAGAGCAAGCTATTAAATTTATCAATTTACCATACAATAAATAGGTAAAAATACCATTTCTTCTAGCAATATGGTGTTATTCCTTTAAATATCTCATTTAGTCATTTCTTATTTTAAATTATTTAAATATCGTCTGCATTATTTTCATACGTTTTATCACTGAACTTAGATATTACGTACGTATTTTTCTTTTATATTTAGCTAAAATAATAAATTAGGTACATATGTGATAATTTTAAATTTAATCATCGATTATTTTTTGTTGCAATGGTAATTTTATCACTGATATTAAGAACAAATTTTATTTACCTCCAGTGTGTAGTGGACCCAAACCCGTCAAGTGGAAGCACACAACACTAGCCACTATACAATCTGGACTGCAATTAACGAATAAGTGTTTACATTTTGATATCATCATTTAGTAATTTTTACAAAAGGCTAATAGCACTCACGCTTGTTTAAAGTAGCAAAATATGTTATTATACTATCAGATAATAAACTTCTTTAGATTAAAATTTACTAATATTCTACTGAAATAGATTTTAAATAACGTTAGGTGAATTATTTTTCGAACATAAGTTGATAAGGTAGAATACAAATCTACTGCTAGAATCAACAACTTTTAAAAATTAACTTGAATGGAGTTCAGAAATGTAAGGCGAAAAGAAATTTGACTTTAGGACCGAAATCATACACTTTTCTGGAAAAAATACATACATTTTCCCACAAAAAAAGATATTCATGTAATCTAAATACAAAAAAAAAAAATAGTTCAAAAATGTATACTATAAATCTTTACATCGTAATTTGAAACTAAAAAAAAATAGGAAGACGATTAATGAAGATGCACTATTCATCTATCATACTCTATTACTGCCCTTTCGCCACTAAAAACGCATCTGGATGTGAAAAATGAATTATTCTGGGATGAACTTCAAACTATCCAGCTTGTGTTGCCACTTAGTCAACGAAAGAAAGAGAAAAGTCAACAAATGCATCTTGCAAACGAGAAATTTGAGCCGGTCCAGATGACTCCTGAAAGCAAATCCTTCGTTGTCCAAATTTCGACTTCATTCGATCCTCAGCCTGTGCTAATAATAACCAGCAATTATACAACATCCGTCCCAGAGATGTACGCCGCTTGGAGCATCTTTTAAATCGCCGGTTGGCGTTATCTTCGGGATTTATTATTATTTTTATAGAATATAGAAACGCGCTTGTTCACATCTGTTGGTGAAAAAGGACCAACTCGGCGGCTGGAGTAAAGAAACCTGCATGAGATGATTTACTTCCGATTTATGGTTGTTTGGAAAATAGAGGTTCTGGAAAGATCCGATCTCTATGTAAGGAGAGTACTGGCCAGCTTTTTTTTTATGCGTGTGTGTGCCCACTATCATAAAAGTGTCTTATTTATGGATGCCCGTTTCCTGTAGGAGTGAAGCTTCTTCACGCCTCTTAAGGGTTTCGCTACGGGTTATCTGTTATGCTAACGTTTCTATTCAACTTCGTAAACATTTAAGAAGCACTCCCATTTTCTTTACGTGTTATAATGCTTTTCCAGGGTGTTGTGGAATTAGAAAGACGAACCTAAAAATGTTTTGCTTATAAATTATATCATTTTTGACGGCAGGTTTTTCAAAGAATATTTAATTTACAGTCAAACATTTAAAGGAAAATCTTAAAGAAAAAATTTGTTTCATGTACACACACACAACTACGTGCAGGGCTATTCATAAAAGGCTATTTGTTCTATTCAATCCAAGGTTTTTCAGATGGCTGATTAAAAAAACTAAGAGGATTACAGCAAAAGAGAACATTCCATTAATTATAGACACAGTTCAATTTTATAGTCTTTTTAGGTCTTCTATATGTGATCTCGGGGATACACTACATACATCAATGCAGTACTCCAGTTCTTGCCAGATCATGGGATCATTTCACGAAGTTCTACTAAATATGTAGTAAAGAGGTAACAAAACAAAAGGTTTTTTTTATAACCCCACAAGAAAAGTCATACGGTGTTAAATTCGATGAGGGGGGACGAACGACGGCTGATTGGTTATGGTGCTGGCATTCGGTACCTGAGTTGGTGGGTTCGGGTGCCACTGTGGCATGGCCGAACGGTGGCCGATTGGTTAGGGTGCTGGCCTTCGGTACCGGAATTCATGGGTTCGAATCCCACAATCTCATGGATGTTTGTAGCCGTTCGGAATCCGTTTTAAACTGTAGGTCTCGGTCTCATTAGCCCTCTTGTTGCCAAAAGACCGTAGCACTCTAAACCAAACCGATGAGAGTAGATGCCATGACAAAAGAAGTACATCTTCGGAAGCTTGTCCAATCCACCTACAATTATAATAAAAATTAGAATTGCTTCTGAATTTTTTTTTAAAAAAGGTTCAATTTGGATGTTTTGTTTTATGTATTTATTTTTTTACTATACCTTTTTGAAATCCCGTAGTTAATTATGAGTAGCCCTGTATATATATATATGTGTAGCTTTCACTGATTATTGTGGTTTGTTATTTGAATTATTAATAATTTATTAAATCCAATATGAACGGAATGCACAATTAAGAATTTAATAACCTATAATGCTGAAACCCATGAGGAAAATGTTAACGTGCCTAGAGGAAAAAACTAGAGAGAAAGAACTCGAAAAAGTGCAAAACAATGAAATCGCAACTCAGCAGTTCGGCTGCTCGCAGAGTGTTTATACGTAGGCGAAATAAAAAATCTATTGATGGGAGTTACAGCAGTTGCTTATTTTTAAAACCAACTCAAAGAAAAGTCAAAGAAGTAATTTTCGTATATTTCATATCTAACTTACTTTAACCCCAATAAAATGCATTGAGATAGAGAAAGAACTCGAAGAAGTACAAAACAATCAAATCGCACCTCAGCCGCTCGGCTACGCGCAGAGAGTTTATACGTAGGCGAAATACAAAATCCATTGGAGTTACAGCAGTTGGTTTTTTTATTCAAGAAAGTAATTCTCTTATATTACATATCTAACTTACTTTAACCCCAAGAAAAAACATTAAGCTAGAGAAAAAACTCAAAAAAGTACAAAACAAACAAATCGCAACTCAGCAGTTCCGCAACTCGCAGATAGTTTATAAGTAGCATAAAAACAAAGTCTATTGATGGGAGTTACAGCAGTTGCTTATTTTTAACACCAACTCAAAGAAGACTCAAGTAATTCTCTTATATTTCATGCGTAATTTACTTTATCCCCAATAAAATGCATTATGGTAGAGAAAGAACTTGAAAAAGTACAAAACAATCAAATCGCAACTCAGCAGTTTGGCTACTCGCTGAGAGTTTATACATAGCCGAAATACAAAATCTATTGATGGGAGTTGCAGCAGTTGCTTATTTTTAAAACCAACTCAAAGAAGACTCAAAGAAGTAATTCTCATATATTTCATATCAAACTTACTTTAACTCCAAGAAAATGCATTAAGATAGAGGGAGAACTCGAAAAAGTATAAAACAATCAAATCGCAATCAGCAGTTTAGGCTACTCGCAGAGAGTTTATACGTAGGCGAAAAACAAAACCTAATGATGGGACTTACAGCAGTTGCTTATATTTAACACCAACTCAAAGAAAACTCAAAGAAGTAATTTTCTTATATTTCATATCTAACTTACTTTCACCCCAAGAAAATACATTAATGTATAAAAAGAACCCGAAAAAGTACAAAACAATCAAATAGCAACTCAGCAGTTCGGCTACTCGCTGAGAGTTTATACATAGCCGAAATACAAAATCTATTGATGGGAGTTGCAGCAGTTGCTTATTTTTAAACCCAACCCAAAGAAGTAATTCTGTTATATTTCATATCTAACTTACTTTAACCCCAAGCATATTCATTAACGTAGAGAAAGAACTCGAAAAAGTACAAAACAATCAAATCGCAACTCCACAGTGCAGTTACTCGCAGAGAGTTTTTACATAATCGGATACGTTTACTAAATTTATTGATGGGAGTTACAGCAGTTGCTTATTTTTAAAACCAACTCAAAGAAGACTCAAGTAATTCTCTTATATTTCATATCTAATTTTCTTTAACCCCAAGAAAATGCATTAAGGTAGAGAAAGAACTCGAAAAAGTACAGAACAATCAAATCGCAACTCAACAGTTTGGCTACTTGCAGAGAGTTTATATGTAGCCGAAATACAAAATCTATTGATGGGAGTTACATCAGTTACTTATTTTTAAAACCAACTCAAAGAAGTAATTCCCATGTATTTTATATCTAACTTACTTTAACCCCAAGAAAATGCATTAAGGTAGAGAAAAAACTCGAAAAAGTACAAAACAATTAATTTGTAAATCAGATGTTCGGTTATTCTCAGAGTTTACGTGTAAGTAAAACACAGAATCTACCGCTGGGAACTACAACAGTTGCCATCATTTTTTAAAATCCATTTTGTTATCATCTCTCCCCTATATTTCAGAGTAGATTGACAGGAAATGATGCCGTAGAACAATGTGATAGACCATTAGCACGATGATTGGAAAGCGTGCTATTGCCAACCCACTCCTACGGCATACGATGAGACGGCCAGCGGAATGAATCATATATTTTTAAGTTCTGCCTATCCGGAGGCCCGTCTGTGCTGGAAAGAGGGAAGCAATTTAACTGGTATGGCAGTAGAGGAATCACGGTTGTCTGAGCAAATGAAGTTTTCTGTTGTGGATTTCTCCTGTAACGGAGGAGGGGGCACCACTTCACGTGGGGTGAGCCCAACAGCGTTTAGGGTAGTGGAAGAGGGGACTAGGGGACAAGCTATCACGAATAAAAGACGGATCATTTCCACGCTAGTGGAACAGATGTTGTTGGGAACTTGTTTACCGCTTTAGGTGAGGCCAAAAATGTTGTTGCCGAAATTTGGAGCAAACTGATTGAAACTGAGTGAATTTTTTTTTACAGACACACCTTCATATACATTTAACAGAACTATTGTTCGCATGATCTATATCAGTGATTCACAACAAAGGTGATACTGCCCCCCGGGGGACTATGATGGTGGGCAGTGAACTTGTTTCGGGCTGTAGGGTAGTGATGTGAGCAGGTTTTGGCTTTCAAAATTAATTTTAAAAATACTAAATAAATTTATTACATTAGTTATATACTTTACACGATTTTTACCAGAAATAAAATTAAAAACTTATACGGTGGCACCAGAACCAGCTATTTTCATTCCCTATGTTCTGCGTAAAATTGGGCCGACATTCAGAAAAATATATTCAATCAACAGCATTCGTTTGGTTTGGTTTAGAGCTCTACGATCTAGTCTTTTGCAGTAAGAGGGCTATTGCAACCGGGACCTACTACTAAAAGCCGATTCCGAATTGGTTATGAATATCTATGCCCTAGTAGGATTCGAACCCACGAACTTCGAAACCAAAGATCACCGCCCTATCATTCGGTCATAGCATTCGTTTAAGCATTGCTTCAGTGTGTCTCAGTAACAAAAATTTGATTTGTAACTCTATTGAATAAAATTACTTAAATATTTTGCCACTTAAAATTGAGTATTTCTCCTACCTCAGACTTAAAATTTCGGGAATCTTAAAGGGGGCGTTGAACACATTTCGGACCCGTAGGTGCCGGTAGCTTAAAAAAGGTTGAGAATCACTGATCTATGTACTAACTGATCAGTTAATTTATTTATCTAATTATATATCCATACCTATATCTACACACACACACACCTGTACGCATATATATATATATATATATATATATATATATATATATATATATATATATATATATATATATATATATGTAAGGAAAATTTTCAGGGGTTTTCAAAACTTAAATCCAGGGTAAAAATTCCCGCGTCTTTTTCCATTCCCCTTTTTAACCCCTAACCTAAATTGACCACTGGGGATACAGGTTACGCCCTCACAGAAGGGTCCTGGTCAATTATAAACCTACATGGCCCTAGCGGACAATTTAGGAAATTTCCAAATAAAAAGGAGATACACGCTAGCGGAGACAGATTTTTCTAGATATTTTCCCAGAGATGTTGACCCAGGTGTTACGTGTCTTGTACATAGAACTTCATGCTAGCTGACCTTCAGTTTGTCCTGTCCCTATGATGAAGTGGGATCCCGTCCTTCAACGTTATCTTAATAGAGGTCTTTAGTATCATTTTTATGGCCATGACTGCAACCCCCCAATCGAGAAGTCCGCCTCATTACACACACACACACACACACATATATATATATATATTAGTATGTATGTATGTATATGTATACATATATATATATACAGTCTGTATCGGTTATAGGGTCAGCTCAGCTGTCCAGAAAAATCAGACTTTATAAGCGGGGTGACCATATATGCGAAACAATACAACCCTATTGAATTATGGCAGGATTATATTCACCTAATAAATAAATAATTATACCGTTAAGAACATTTTAAAAATTAATTCAAAAAATAAAAACTACATTAAAATATGCAATATTTTTTTTTTTGGGGGGGGATTTATTAGCTTACCTTACTAATCAAAGTTTAGCACACGTATATGCGTACATTCATGTTCAATGTATTTAAAAATAATCAGGTATATAAGTTTGCTTCCTTTTGTTGGTTGTTAACATAATATTTTTCTAATAGCTTTTAAATGCTCATCTGCTGCTTCGGAATTAGTAAAATAACACCTGAGGTCATGTATGAGAGAGATAACTTCAACCAATAAACACACAGATGTCCACTTGTTATCAGGGTGGACGAGAACTGAGAGAGGTGAAAAACTCCGACGACACAAGCAAGGAAGGGGGAAAGGGAGAAAAATAAAGGCTTGAATTCAGGTCCTCTCCGATTTCGTTCAGACTTCTTTAAAAAAAAATAAAAATAAATAAACCAAAATTCGTTGAAAACATGAAACTGACCATATAACCGGTAACAAGAAAAAGAAAATGACTGTATAAGCGGTGCGCTTTAACACCTGTTCCCTATTAAGTTAAACGGGACTTTAGAAAACTGACCATATAAGCGGGTGACAATATAGCCGGTACTGACTGCATATTTATATATATATATATATATATATATATATATATATATATATATATATATATATATATATATATATATATACATATATATACATATATATACATATATATACATATATATATATATATACTTATATATACATATATATATACATATATAAATTTACAGTTTTTTCAAAACTATATATCCAGGTACATAATCCCGCGTATACATACATTCCCCTTTTATACCCCTATATATATAAATATACATACATATATAGGTTTACATATAAAGGGTCCTTGGGTCATTATAAATACATATACTAGTACAATTTAGGAAATATTACAGATATATATATATAAACGCTAGCGGAGACATATATATTTCCCAAATGTATACCCAGTGTATACGTATATATATATATAAGAACTTCATATATATTAGTTTGTCCATGTCCCTATGATGATATACCCGTCCTTCAACGTATATATATATATATATATATATATATATATATATATATATATATATATATATATATATATATATATATATATATATATATATATATATATATATATATATATACAGTGGAACTCGATTTAGAGGATCCTAGTTAAGGAGCTTTTTATCGTGTTTTTTGCAGTCACATTCATTTTAGTTGTTAGAGATTCAGTGCCGATATGGCAGGATAAAATTAGTTGATGATCCTGTCTAAATCCGTTTTAACTCTTCGCCACTTTTTTTTTTCTAGAAATATGTAGAAAATTTTGGGCCGTTGTTAAATTATCTGAAAGTTTCCAAAGTATATTTACTGAAGTAAAGTTTTATTTTTTCGCTAGTGAGTCTTATTTCGTTGCTTCAAGCTTTATTGAGTTATTATTGAGCTTTATTGTTAAAATTCAATAATATTTTAAATATGTCTACACGAGTATTAAAGCGTAAGGTTTCTTCTATTGACCATAAACTTAAATATTAGAAAAACAAGCAGAAGAGAATTCCCCAAATCTGACAATATATCACCACGTTTATTGGCAAAATTTAGTCGCCAAATTTGGTTTCCAGACAATGAAACAAATATGATGTAAAGGCATTTTAAATCACAGCTGTATGGATTAGAAATCGATTGGAGACACATATATTTTGCGAATAATGGGAAATTTTTCTAAAATTTACACAAACTGAGAAAAATTCAGCTTGTTTGTAAAAAGCAATGGGAAAATTTTCCTCATATTTACACAAATTCAGAAAAATTCTCTTTGTTTGAAAAACAAAAGGAAAAGTCTCTCAAATTTTCACAACATATTCATAAACGAACACTTCGATTACAAACAGATGCCTGATAAAACAATTCTTACCTCATAATTTGCTTCAGAATCCATTAAAATATTAGAAGGAGATCAAATATTCTTCAACAAAAATATCAAAACCTCATTTTCAGTGAAATTTCCAGTGTAATTAAAGGAGAGCAGTTGGGTAATCACTTTTCTTATAAATATCGAAATCTGACCTAGGCAACGGAAAATGATAAAATTATATATCTCTTTCTATATTCAATGAATGGCCTTTTTGGAAATCAGATATCATGAGGGATAAAAATGATTCTGATTTCACTTCTGTATTATATATATTAAATAAGAACAGTGAGGTATTAATATTTTCTTAAACTATTGAAATATGGGCCTAGCAAAAAATTATTTTGAAATTATAGTTCTGTCCTTACATTAAACTAATTAATTACATTTCTAGAAAGATTTAGAAATTGTCACCCTTTCTTCTAATTTTTTACATCTTTTTATAAAATAAAGGAAATACAGTGTTCCCGTGTCACTTTGCTCTTCATGTTTTGTGGCTTCAGTGTTTTTTCCAAAATATTCATTTGCCGAACGATGGCCGAGTGGTAGAGCGCTGCTCTTCGGAACCGTTCGAATCCCGCTGCTGGCATGGATGTTCGTAGCCGTTCGGTATCGGCTTTAAACCGTAGGTCCCGGTCTCATTAGCCCTCGTGTGCAAAAACAGTAGACCGTAGCGCTCCAAACCAAACCAAACCAAAATATTTGAGATAGAAGGATCCCTGCATGTCAAACAAAGTGATGAGTTAACTCAGAGTACATATTACGGGCTTTTGCGATGACAAAGTCTGCCAGTGAGGAAGAAAATGAAGAGGAAGACGAAGAACAAACTGAAAAGCGTGGCCTAACCCTGGAGAATTTGCAACAATTGTGCAACATGGGAAGAATTTGTACAAGACATTGACGACAATATGGTTCGAGCTGTCGAGTTCAGCAATCGCGTTGATGGAGTTATCTCCTTGCACAGGAGAATTTAGAAGGAAAAAGAAAAACAAAGACAACAACTACCCATCACCATGTTTCTCTCCAAGATAAAGCCCCCTGGCTCTACCGTCAGCGCGTTTAGCAGAAGAGTCTCCGAGTGAGCCTAAAACTTCTACGAGTCAAGTGCGAGTTTCTACACCTCCACCAACACAAGACTCTCTCAGAAAGCAATGTTGATTAATGTTTATTACTCTATAAGGTTTTGTAATTAACCTTATTAATTAGCACTGACACGTTTAAGTAAATACGTATACTGTTGTAATTTTTGTTTTAAATGTATAAAGTATAAATATTGTTTACATATTAAAACATTCCTGTACCCGCATACACGAAAATTCCTAGGGGCAAATCCTACTTCGCAGTTTTTCAGCTTTCACGGAAAGTTCCGCTCCCCATGAGGAATTTTCACGTTTTCTAATTCTGATTTTAAATGATAGAAGACAAAAAAGTAAGCAGGACAGTAGCTATTTTTCTTTCATTTGGGGGCCTATTGAGTGATTTCTAATGGGTTTTATAGCGGACTCTTTAACGTCTCTCAAAAACGATACTTTTCCTTCGCCGAGTTTGTGACGTCATCGTTCATGTAGACACCGAGCGCCTATGCTGTTTACATGTTAAAAGGCGACTTTTAAATTTGTTTATGTGTAAAGTATCGCATATAATAGAAATTTTTTTGTTATGTCTGGCATTAAAAAATCATACTCTAAATATTGTATTGTGCCACTCTGTAAAAATACAACAACTAATTGCAATGAGAAGATATTTTTCAGCTTCCCGAAAGACCCACATACACGTAAAATCTGGACAACTGCGATGAAAAGGGATGAGAAATTAAACCCCAAATTATCATATAAATCATCTTTATGGGTTTGTGAAGACCATTTCTTGGTTAATAAATGCTTGCTTTTGTTTAAATATTACTAATTTAGAACAAAGTATATAAAAATAAATCTATACCTTTAAAAGGATTGTTGATTAACCACTGCTATTTAACTTTTAAAACTGCTAATTTTCGAGTATTGTCACAGAGTTCAAGTACAATAAATATTTTATAAAGCATATAAATATCGAAAAACATATAAATATCTAAAGCATATAATTATCAAATAAATAACTCGGGGGAGGGGAAGGTTATGTATTTTCAAGGTATTATAAATATTTTCTTCAGAGATGCATACTTTCTTGTGTATCAAATCACACTGATATTTTTCGATTAAATTGGTGACTAATTTGAAAGAAAAGTATAATATTTTTAAAATACTTAATAATGATATTACTTTAAAAATTAAATTTAATTTGATAAATTTTATACATTTTTTAATTTGACATTAATATTAAAGGCAATAAAATTGTATTGCTATTTAAAAATGTATAAATGATTAAGTAAAGCCGTTTAAAGATTTTAAATTTCTTTTCATCATATTTAAAATATCTAAGAATTGGTTTGGTTTTGGAGTGCTACAGTCTACTTTTTGCAACACGAAGGCTAATGAGACCGGTCTCACAATAAATACCTCCTCTAATTTTTATTTTATTATTACATCCGCCTCTATTTATAAAAAACGATGCTACTACAAATGTGTGTGTATATGATATATGTATATTTATTTGACTTGTTTGTGTTTACAAACAAAAGAGCTGTGTTTAGCATGAATAAAGTATTAATACATGTTAAGTAAAATTGGAAAAAAATATAAATGATTTTACATACCTTTGGGTTTTAATTCCTCGTATTTCTGCTCCCATAAAATCCGGGTTTTTTGCCAAGAAAGAAAACATTGACATGCTGTCAATTTTCGGGACGTTGTCTGATTGTCCTTTGGTAAATCCAGGTAGAAGAGACGTTTATGACAAATTGAGATAACTAAGCTATCTAGATCGATAAAATAAACCTTCAGGTTTAAATAAAAATAAATTTTGATAGCTAGAAAATTTCAGGAACTTGCAAAAACAAAATCGGAAAATAGTGCGCGCTTAAAAGCAATACAAAAATATTGGTCTGCATGAACGATGACATCACAACCAATCACGGAGCGTTTTGATGTCACGTGATTTTCGCTTAACTTTAAAATTAATTTTTTAAATGATGGACCCAGGTTTTTTACATTTTTGAGAACATTTTTGGAATCTACGAGTCTGAAACTATCAGAAAAACACTAAGTTGTTCGAATCCCCCACATGTGCAAATTCCTCATTAACAGCGAAAAACGAGGGATCACTGTAGTGTATTACAAAAAATTTCAGTGCTAAGTTTTTAATGGAAATGCAGTAGAACATCGATTATCCGAGCTTCGATTAATCAATGTTTTTGTTAACCAATTCGATTTTTTTCTGAATAGCCATTTATATATATATATATATATATATATATATATATATATATATATATATATATATATATATATATATGACACAGTCCGAGTGATTAAGGCACGGAAGAGACATTTTAGGTCGTATATAAAAACTTCTTTATTATATTCCTTTTATCTGTGGCTACGCCATTAGATATCCTTTGTTCACATTTTGAGACGTAAAGCATGGAGGATGTTATCAGCCCAATTTCCTCCACAGAAGTGTCCTTTTGGCGTTGCTCACTTAAATTCCTATTGTCTACTTCCGCGTCAGCTTCTTTACTCTGTATAGTTTCGCTCGGGGGTGTGTCTTTATTCTATTACGCTATCATTAAAGAGTTCTATCTATTTTTAATTATAACTCGCTTAATTCTTATTCTCCATTTTTAAACCTGACATGTATATATACGTCATATAAAATACACAGTGTTATTAAATATAGAGATCATATTATGATATCAATAGAGTTACATAGCAATCAAGGTTTATATTTATTTTGAAAACAAATGTTAATATCTCTTTAAATTTATTGTGCGCATGGGAAAATATGGAACCGAAAAGTTACATAAGTACAATTTTACTTAATAAAATAAGCGATGGAAAATGAACAAATACTTGGAAGCCATGATCCATTAGTGGCGATTGTTGGCGAAGTTGTATATTGAAGTAGGTTGGTGAATTTGTTGGCTAAGAAGTAGGGTGATGTTGAACCAGCTAACTGCAGCTGACTGTAGAATAGGATTTCAGGTCATTGAATCAGCAACGTCAACGTGTCGTTTTGTCAAGGCTTCTCTTGAAAGCGTTCTTTTGTAAAAATGTCCTTTTTCTCTACCAAGAAGATATTAGCTCTTGTCACGTGCACAGGAAGTCAGGTGCTGATCGGTAAAAGTCCAGCTTCTTTTTTAAATATATAACGTATTAGCCCGCTTCTGGGGCATAACTCTAAACGTACTAACCGTAAAATGTTGAAATTTTGTATCTAAGACTGCTATAACGTCCATTTACGCACTATCATTTATGATTTCAATCTGCATCTTTTATAACGAAATATTTGTATGGACATCAGCTTAACCGATATACACCGATGCGATTCAGATTTATAGACGAATACATATGTAGTTATAATAATCCTTTTTAAACTGTTGAAATCATATTTTGAAATCCAATTTTTAGAAAACAAAACTAAAAATCTATTATTTGCTGAGAATAATTTTAAAGGAAGTGCAGTAATCGTGAAACATTTTGGTTTAGAAAGAAATATCTGTATAAAGAAAGATTTCAATGTAACGAAATGTAACGCTGTGATTCTCCACCAGATGGCAGTACTTACTACTCAAATAAATCCTTACTTGGAGAAAGGAAACGAACTTTGAATCTCGAAGATAATCTGTAAATGATGATTCTGATGATTCATCATACAAAATAATAATGCTAGAGCAGCTTAATATATATACAAAGAAAACATGCGGCGTACACGTCCGATTTTTACCTTACATCTTTCTTCCTTTGACTGGGGAAGGAAACCCATCATTGTAGGATGGTCATAGTCATTTAATTTCGAACACATCTTCGCCTAACAGAATGTAAGTGTAGTGATTGAAAAGAAGCTAACTTTGAACGTTTAAAAAAATTTGCAAAAGATAATTCTGATGACGCATCATACAAAATAATAATGTTAGGGCAGCTTAATAGATGTACAAAGAAAACATGCGGCGTTCACGTTCAATTTTTACCTTACATCTTTCTTCCTTTGACTGGGGAAGGAAATAGATCATTGCAGGATGGGCATAGTCATTTGATTTCGGAAGCATCTCCGCCTAACCGAATGTACGTGCAGTGATTGAAAAGAAGCTAACTTTGAACGTTGAACAGAATTTGCAAAAGAAAATTCTGATGACACGTCATACAAAATAGTAATGTTTGTACAATTTAATAGGGGTAAACGTATCCATGTGGTGTCCAGTAGATTTTATCTTACATCTTCCTTTTCCTGGCTAAACAATGACCGAATGGGTAAAGCTCTGCACTTCTGCACAGGAGTTCACCGGTTCGAATCCGGCTGCCGGCAGTGTTTCGGAATCGTCCGGCATTGAAAATAATTTTTATGTCCTGGGCTTGCGTAGCAAATCAGAAGACCGCAGAGTTTCAAACTAAACATTCTTCCCCTGACCGGGAAACTCATTATTATAGGATTGGTTGATAAAGCCGCATTGTTTTGGAACGAATCTGCGTAAAACCGAATTTATGTACAGTGATTAAAAATAAACTAACTTTGAATCTTGAAGAGAATCTGCAAAATGATAATTCTGATAACGCATCATACAAAATAATAATGTTTGTGCTATTTAATACATGGAAGGCATGTAGTGACTGCCTCAGATTTTTATCTTAAAATTTTGTTTTCCTGGCCGAATGATGGTCAAATGGTAGGGCGCTTCTCTTCTGTTCTGTTGTTTGTGGTTTCGAATACTGCTTCCTGCATGAATGTTCGTAGACGTTGGGAATCGGCAATAAGTAGTAGCTACTATCTCATTAGCCTTACATACATCTGGGATGTATGGAAGTAAGATTGGAGCAAGTAATTATAAAAATAAGAAATAAGAATAAACTTCATAAAATAGAATAAAAAATAAGAACAATAAAATATTAACTCCTTGACATACAATGACGGCTCAGACTCGTTGCGCATTTCATGTGCCGTTGTAGACTTTGACGACTCTCGCTCATAGAGCACTATCTTCGGCGAACGCCGGACGGTATATTATTGGATTCTTTCTGTGTTTCGGTCGTGCATCGATGGTATTTTCTTCAGATTCTTACAGGTGCATCCCCCACCCCTCCTACACAACAACACCGATAAACAAAATCATATCAACAAGCAAATAAACGAAAAGTTTCGCAATGAGTGCGGCAATCAGTATGGCAGTGGTCTTGCCCCTCGAACGTCAAAGTACATATTTGAATAAAGTAAAGATCAGAAGTAGTCCTTCCAAATGTCTGGGTTGGATAAGTTATATGACAGTGACGATGAAAGTACAGTAGGCTATTCTGGTGATAAGAATGCAGCTGAAAATTGTCATCAAAGTGTGTATAATGTGGAGTATTTGAGGGATCACTAGTGCCCCAGGCAAGCCAAATTAAATGGTCTCCTTCGGATGATCATTTTATTGATCCTCAATGATCATTTTATTTGTAAGTCAAGGGGTTAAAAACATTTAAAGAAAATCAATCTATGGGTGTCGACTGCATGATCTTTCTTACCTCACAATATCGATTGTAGAGGATTTCCTCTTTCAAAGATGGACACATTGCAAGGTGGTCTTTGTCTATTTAAAAAGTTTGGTTGCACAGAATGAACAAGGGGCTATTATAGATGTTTATGAGGTAAAGATGCTTAGTAAGGCAATCGTCTCCAGACAAAATGCCGCAACTGCGATGGTTCTGGGAAAATATGTGATTTCACGAATTTTTATCCTTCTACTGTAAAGTTAATTTAGAATCATAATTTTTCCTTGTAATATTTTTTATGCATTATACAAAATAATAATATTTGTGTATTTTTATAGCCGTACAAAGAAGTCATGCGGTGTCCACATCAAATTTTGTCTTATTTATATACTTATCCCCCTGGTTGAGGAAGAAAACCCATTTCTCTAGGGTGGACCTGATAAAGTCTCACTGCTCTCGAACAAATCATCGCATAACCGAATGTACGTGCAGTGCCCGTTTCTACAAAAATAAAGCTCGGTATCAGAGAAAAGAAATTCCTATTTCTAGCGAATCGAGCTCTCAAAATAGCTCCGGCTTCATTAGACGCCACGTAAGCGAAACGAAGACAATTGACCCGATACAAAATCGATAGTGGTGAATGATCTTTGATACAAAGTCGATATTCCGCTCCCATCGAGAGAGATCCACCCTGCCTCAGGGTCGATTGAATGGGGCTGAAAAAAGGTCTTTTCGGAAGTGTACGGGGCTTTGAATAACCCTTATGACTTATTTCTTTACACTTATTATATTAAATCTCACTCCCCTCGAAAGACGAGGAGGTCAAATGGGAATTCCTTTTTCTCTAATGTAACGTAAGGAAACTCCGCCGAAAGGGAAACGGGATTGCAGCTGTTGTAAAGCAAGAAGGGCAAGAAAATTAGAAAAGATATTATAGAGAGATAAAAATGACGTTAGGAGCACATATATCTCTCTAAATATAGTTTCTCTTTCTATATAGCACATGTTTAATTACATATGCAGGCCCGGCTCAGTCGTGTAGCTCTAATTAAATTTAGGTGTTTTACCTGTGATTAGTTGTAATAGTTAATATTTGGTTAGTCTAATACTAAATTTATTGGTATTGCGTTGTGAAGATTATTCTAACTTTAAATTCAACCACAAATTCTGAGAGACTACAGACTAATTTTTTAAACTTATAAGCTAATTAAAATTTGCTAAAACAAATTGCATATTTAAATAAAACACAACAAATTGATAGTTTTAAATAAAAGTAAGCACATTTGTTGTATTACTATATAAATAAATATATATATATATATATATATATATATATATATATATATATATATATATATATATATATATATATATATATATATATATATATATAAATAAATATATATATATATATATATATATATATGTATGTATGTACAGAAAGTTGATTTAAATTTCAAAAAGGTGCCTTTCCAGGCCCGGCTCTGTCGTGTAGCTCTCATTAAATTTAGGTATTTTACCTGTGGTCAGTTGTAATAGTTAATATTTGGTTAGTCTAAGATTAAATTTATTTGTATTGCGTTGTGAATATTATTCTAGCTTTAAATTTCAACCACAGGTTCTGGGAGACTACAGACTAATTTTTTAAACTAATAGACTAATTTAGATCTCCTAAAACAAATTACACACTTAAATGAAACATAACAAAGTTGATATATATACATATATATATATATATATATATATATATATATATACATGTACACGAATATATTTATGTGTGTACAGAAAGTTGATTCAAATTTCAAAAAAGTGCCTTTCCAGGCCCGGCTCTGTTGTGTAGCTCTCATTATATATATATATATATATATATATATATATATATATATATATATATATATATATATATATATATATATATATATATATATATATATATATATATATATATATGTGTGTGTGTGTGTATGTATGTATGTACAGAAAGTTGATTCAAATTTCAAAAAGGTGTCCTTTCCAGGCCCGGCTGTGTCGTGTAGCTCTCATTAAATTTAGGTATTTTACCTGTGGTCAGTTGTAATAGTTAATATTTGGTTAGTCTAAGATTAAATTTATTTGTATTGCGTTGTGAAGATTATTCTAGCTTTAAATTTCAACCACAGGTTCTGGGAGACTACAGACTAATTTTTTAAACAAATAAGCTAATCAAAATTTGCTAAAACAAATTACACACTTAAATAAAACATAACAAAGTTATAGTTTTAAATAAAAATAAGCACATTTATTGTTATACTATATATATATATATATATATATATATATATATATATATATATGTGTGTGTGTGTGTGTGTGTGTGTGTGTGTGTGTGTGTGCAGAACGTTGATTCAAATTTCAAAAAGGTGCCTTTCCAGGCCCGGCTCTGTCGTGTAGCTCTCATTAAATTTAGTTATTTTACCTGTGATCAGTTGTAATAGTTAATATTTCGTTAGTTTAAGACTAAATTTATTTCTATTGCGTTATGAAGATTATTCTAATTTTAAATTCAACCACAAATTCTGAGAGACTACAGACTAGTTTTTAAAACTAATAAGCTAATTACAAGTTGCTAAAACAAATTACATACTTAACTAAAACATAATAAAGTTGATAGTTTTAAATAAAAATAAGCACATTTATTGTTATAATATTTATATACACTCAAGAGCCAAAACATTATGACCACCCATTTTGCAATGAACTCGCCTGGATGACGTGGAAGGCACTTGATCAGGTGGAAGTGGTATTTAACTGTTGCTGGAAAGTCTGAAGAATCATTATTTCACTTACTTCTGTGTTTGATAAGAAAGGCTGCGGATCTAGGCGATTTTGATAGAGGGCAGATTGTAATGGCTCGAAGGCTCGGAGCAAGTATTTCCGAAACTGCACGACTCGTGGGTTGTACGCGATCTACAGCTGTTAGTACTTATGCAAAGTGGATGAATGACTGTGAAACCAGCAGTAGACGACATGGTGTTGAACGTCCACACGCCATCAAAGAAAAAGTCGCCGGAGACCATCTCGGTTGGTGAAGCAAAACCGGAGTCAGACAGTGGCTCAGCTGACAACCCAATACAATGCAGAGCCAAGTAGAATAGTGTCGGAGCGCATTGTTCAACACTGGACACTCTGTGGGTTGAAGCTGTGTTGCGCGCCATAGGCGGCCCAACTCGTTATTGACAGATGGTCATAATATTTTGGCTCTTGAGTGTATATATGTACAGAAAGTTGATTCAACTTTCAAAAAAGTGCCTTTCCAAATTCTCTATAATATGCCACTTTATCCAAAATTCAAAATTAATCAGATATCAAACATTTACGTAAAAAGAAGATAGAGGACCTAATTCCAAATTCACATTTTTATAACAAGTACCTTTGTGGATCTGCAAAGGAATGTGCATCTGCAGGGCTGTGCAAGGGCTGTATGCTGATCGGGAGCTCTTCAGACTTGGAGTTGGTGAAAGGATGCAGACACCTTCGCTTGTACTCTCTATTGGTGGAATGGCAATGCTGACTTCAGCTCCACCACTGGTCTGGGGCCTTCTAAATAATTGGGGTGATTCTGTGAGGCTGTGGCACTGGAACACTTCTGGTCGCTGCGAGATGTTCTCCTCGTTATCTTTCCGGAGTCCCTCTTGGATCCAAGACTCTTTCCTTTGTTCCCGACCTCTGCTCTCCAAATCCCGAACTCCCTTTCTTCTCTCTCTTTTTTTTAACCTTATTTTCATCCTCTGTCCTTTCTTTTTTATAAAACATGTTATTTTATAAAACATGTGAAACCAAGCATTTTACTTCCCGTTTTATTTATATTAATTATATTAATTAGAAGAATATAAATCGCCTCACCACAGGCTCCAGTAGTTTTGCAATCCCGCACAAGTAAGTTAAGAGGTCAAACTACTGTTAAAAGTCGAAAAAATGTAAAATAATTATCATTTTCGACATCTCATAAAGGAGGAATTTTCACGTTTTCTAATTTTAATTTTAAAAGATAGAAGACAAAAAAGTAAGCAGGACAGTAGCTATTCTTTTTTCATTTGGGGGCCTAATTAGTGATTTCTAATGGGTTTTATAGCGGACTATTTAACGTCTCTCAAAAACGATACTTTTAATTCGCGAGTTTGTGACGCCATCGTTCATGTTGACATTGATCGCCTATGCTGTTTACATGTTAAAAGGCGACTTCTAAATTTGTTTCTGTGTAAAGTATCGCATATAATAGAAATTTTTTTATTATGTCTGGCATTAAAAATCATATGATTGTATTGTGCCACTCTGTAAAAATACAGCAACTAATTGCAGTGAGAAGATATTTTTCAGCGTTTCCAAAGATCCACATACACGTAAAATCTGGGCAAATGCGATGTAAAGGGATGAGAAATTAAACCCCAAATTATCATATAAATCATCGCTACGGGTTTGTGAAGACCATTTATCGATAAGTAAATGTTTGCTTTTGTTTAAATATTACTAGTTTAGAAAAATAAAAGTATATAGAAATACATACATACCTTTAAAAGGACTGTTGATTAACCAGTGCTATTTAACTTTTAAAACTGCTAATTTTCGAGTATTATCACAGAGGTCAACTACAACAAATGTTTGATAAAGCATATAAATATCGTAAAGCATATAAAAGTCTAAAGCATATAATTGTCTAACAAATAACTCGGGGTAAGTGAAGGTTATGCATTTTCAAGGTATTATAAATATTTTCTTCAGTGGTGCATACTTTCTTAAGTATATCAATTCACAGTGAGATTTTTCGATTAAATTGGTGACTAATTTGAAAATTTTTAAAATACTTATAATGATATTACTTTAAAAATTAAATTTAATTTCAGAAACTTTATATACTTTTTAATTTAACATTAATATTAAAGGCAATAAAATTGTATTACTATTTGAAAAAGCATAAATAATTAAGTAAAGCCTTTTAAAGATTTTAAATTTCTTTTCATCAAATTTAAAATACTTAAGAATTGGTTTGGTTTTGATTTTGGTTTGGTTTTGGAACGCTACGGTCTACTTTTTGGAACACGAAGGCTAAAGGTTCCAGTCTCACAATAAATACCTCCTCTAATTTTTATTTTGATATATTACATCTATCTCTATTTATAAAAAGTGATGCTACTATGTGTGTATATGATATATGTATATTTATTTGACTTGTCTATGTCTACAAACAGAAGAGCTGGGATTAGCATGAATAAAATATTAATACATGTTAAGTAAAATTGGATAAATATATAAATGATTTTACATACCTTTGGGTTTTAATTCTCCTATTTCTGCTCCCATAAAATCCGGGTTTTTTTTCCCCCAAGACCGAAAACATCGACATGCTGTCAATTTTCGGGAGGTTGTCTGACTGTCCTTTGGTAAATCCAGGTTGAAGAGACATTTATGACAAATTGAGATAACTAAGCTATCTAGGTCGATAAAATAAACCTTCAGGTTTAAATAAAAATAAATTTTGATAACTAGAAAATTTCAGGAACTTGCAAAAACAAAATCGGAAAATAGTGTGCGTTTACAAGCAATAAGAAAATATTGGACAACATGAACGATGGCGTCACAACCAATCAAGGAGCGTTTTGATGTCACGTGGTTTTCGCTTAACTTTAAAATTAATTATTTAAATGATGGACCCAGTTTTTTGCATTTTTGAGAACATGTTTGGAATCTACGAGTCTGGAATTATCAGAAAAATACTAAGTTGTTTGAATCCCCCACATGTGCAAATTCTTCATTGAAAATTATCATTTTTAAAAAGATAATTTTTTTAACATAGAAGAAATTATTATCTTTACATATCTCATTCATTTTTTAAACATAAATATTTTTGTTAGAAAGTTTTAAATAAGAGACACTTTAATGTTACTAAAAATGATTTCAAGGGTAACGCGCATGATTACTAAAAATATAATTAAGTACAAAACAAACTTACTGCTTTAAAACAAACTACAACATCTCAAAATAACTTTGAACTTAAAATTTGTATATATTTAAGATACATCACAGATGTATGAGATTGGAGCCGCAACTAATTATAAAAAGAAAAAAAATAGCAACAAACTTCATAAAAAATACGATAAAAAATAATACTATTAAAACATGAACAATAAACAAATAACATTAGTATTTTATTAGTCATTAAGAGCACATGTATCTCTCTAAATATAGTTTCTCTTTCTACATAGCACATGTTTCTTTACATATGCAGGCCCTGGTCCAGTAGCTTTGGAACCCCGGACAAGAATGTTAAGAGATCAAACTACTCCTAAAAGTAAAAAAAATGTAAAATAATTATCATTTTCTCATACCTTGAAAATTATCATTTTTAAAAACATAATTTTTTAAACATAGTTAGAAGGAATTATTATCTTTACACAGATATCTTATTCATTTGTGAAACATAAAAATACTTTTGTCTTAAAGTTTTAAATAAGAGACACTTCGTTGTTACTAAAAAAGATTGCAAGGCTAACGCGCATGATTACTAAAAATGTAATTAATTAAAACATATTACAATATCTCAAAAAACTTTAACCTAAATTTGTATATATTTATGTAAATATATATTTTTAGAAAATATTTTTAAAAAGTGAAATTTTACCTTAAAAATTAAAATTTTATCATTGCAATAAAGAACATATTTTGGGAAACACACAAAAAAATTTTTAGTTCAGTCGGTAAGAAAATTATATTATCTACAACCTGTAAAAATTTATTAAAAAATGTGAAAATTTTTTTCGATAACATGAAAAAGTACGACAGTTGGTTAAAAAATTAAATATTTTTCAATCTGTTGAGACTTAACTAAATAACTAAATTTACGCGCAAAACTCCCGCTCCCGGTATAATTCCAATGCGAAATGTACCCCCTGTAACGGCGTGATTTAGCGGTATGTCTACATCAAAGAACTTTGCCTTGAGATATGAACTTCGCTTATGTGGATACAAAGGGATTACTTTCTCCGACACCACGATATCTAGACTTTTTTGTTCTATAGTAGCGAAACAGCAGACCAGACAACCGGGCGCCAGACAACAAAATAATGCCCGACATTGGATCTTCGCCGACACGGAAATCCAGAAATTCCTGGGTTTGCGGCTGGTGATTGTCTAGCCCAGACCAATCCAGTTGGTTGAAGGTGAGATCATCGCCAGATGATCCAATGATGAAATTGTGGGTGAGGTCCCTTCTCTTAGAGGCCCTCCCCTAAAAAAAAGAGACGACAGAAGATTTTTTAAAAAGAATTAGTTAGATAGCAACCAGCTAATTCGGATGTCACCTCGACCAGTCTCTCTGTCTGAGAGTTTTTTTTTTTAGCTATAATCCCACTTGGGATCTTTTCTTTGGAGAGTTAGCCAGAGTCAGCTAACTCGGGGATCGTCTTGTTCAGTCTCTAAACCGGAGAGTTTTTTAGCGAAAATCCTGTCTTGGGATATATCTCTTGCTGAGGTTGAGAACTATACCCTGTGTCTTGGGTTTTCTTTTAATATGATCCTCTTCAGGATTGATTGCATATTCCCTTTAGGAACTCTAACTGTGTTTTGATATTCTTCGAACAAAACCAGTTGTTATTTCAACTTATCTCCTCTAATTGAGAGCACTTTCTACTTAATTACCTCAGTGAACTTTCGCGTGAGCTACCGAATTGTTTCTTCCGTCGGATCGCCAAAATTTCGGCAGAGTCAGATCTTAGATATTGCACGTCTCTAATCAGGCCTACGTGTATCGAATCACATACCTGTGATCTGAAATTGTTTATTTTTTTGTGTATATAGAAATGATGTATACAGCAGAGGTGTAATGAATCAATTATTTAAGAAACACAACTGATTCTTCATAGTGCCACCTAAAACAGGGACTGGATACGCTACACCCCACACAATGTGTTAAGATAAAACTCGGTCTCCCCTTCGAGGGATATACAGGAAGTTGAAAATAAGGTAGATGGCAAAAAGGTTGGACATATGATGCTTTTTCCATCCTGAGCCAACTGCTATATTTTCAAGTCAGCAAGGAATGCAGCGGCGAGTTCAAACTAATACCACTCCAAAGACGTCCGGCTCAAAGATTAAGTTTCAGGACGATTCCAGAAAGCCGTAACTTTTACGGAAGGGACTAACGTGTTCCCTCATACCACACAAATCATTTCCCCTATATCCGTCCTCCAAGCGTCGTGTTTCGGGCGATGATAGAATACAACTAATTTAGGTGGCAGATAAATGTTAACTGTGTTGTAAGTAATAACCCAAACATCTGCAGAGAGAGAAATATATATATATATATATATGTGTGTGTGTGTGTGTGTGTGTGTGTGTGTGTGTAAGTGTAAGAGGGGCGAGATACATTCAAAATCACAACACAGTTTTATTTCTGGTGATATACATGAAATCCATACAACAGGCAAACACTTTTACAACCTCGTGCACATAGACAATGTGATCCCGCACATACGCTTTTCAAGTAGGGATTCCTCAGTTTAAAAAGACTACGAATAATCTCTAAGCACAATTGATCACGTGATAAAAAATACCCACGTTTAAAGAGAACGCGCTAACTATTGGCTAAAGTTGTACAGACAGAGGCTGAATTAAGTCTAAAGCGTATCTGGAGGGAAAAATCAGAATTACCGCGCAAACCCCGAACTTACTTTATGAACAAAATTATTAAATTAATAATAAAATACTTAAATAAGGGATTTTAATATTACATATATATATATATATATATATATATATATATATATATATATATATATAATAAATTCCCATATAAAAATATCCTAAGTTATCTATCTGTCCCTCTGTCCTCGAATTTATGAAGCGGTTGAACCTGGAAGGGATAGAGGCATCCATATTGGATTCTTGATGAGTTAGAGTCAGCAAAATTCAAAGCAAGTTCATAAACGTTCGAAATACCCCTTCCCCCCTTTTCTAGCATTTAATATAATTTCAAGCCATATTTTCCCCGGTTAAGAGCAGGCAATGATTAAATTCATCAATTTATCACCTTATAAGTAGATGAAAATAATATTTTTTTCTAGCATCATGACGTCATTCCTTTAACCATCTCATTTCATTATCCCTTATTTTAAATTATTTAAATATCGTCTTCATTATTTTCCTACGTGTTGTCACGAAACTTAGATATTACTTGATTTAGATTTATCTAAAAATCTTTTAATTAATTTGTAATAAAAGTTTTTACTTGTATTAAAAGTTTCGAATCTAAAACAAACCTCACAACACTTTGGTTGTAGTTAATGTTATGAAGTGATTTAGATCTATCTAAAAATCTTCTAATTAAATTAATATAAATGTTTGAACTTCTATTAAAAGTTTTGAATCTAAAACAAACCTCACAATACTTTGGTTGTAATTAATGTCATGAAGTGATTTAGATTTATCTAAAAATCTTTTAATTAAATTGTAATAAAGTTTGAACTTGTATTAAAAGTTTCGAATCTAAATCTAACCCCATAAAATTTTGGTTGTAATTAATGGTATGGGGGGATTTAGATTTATCTAAAAATCTTTGGTTGTAATTTAAAAAATATACAAAAATTACAACCAAAATGCTATAAGGCTGGATTTAGATATTCGAAACTTTTAAACTTTTAATACAAGTACAAACTTGTATTACGATTTAATTAAAAGATTTTTAGATAGATCTAAATCACCTCATAGCAGTGGATGTGAGTTTCAAGCTCCCTTTCGCCTTTGGACAGTCAAAAACCTTTTCTTTTTTAGATGATGTAAGGGGTTTGGGTAATTTTTTGTTTGCTTTGGTAGACATACAGTAATTGTCCAATTGAATAATCGTCAAGTCGTACATCCTTTATTAGAAATTCCATTGAGTGTCGAGATCCTGAAGTCTGCGTTCTTTCGTTTTTCCACGAATCTTGGAGGCTTCTTCTTTGCTACCCTTTTTTTTCTTTTTTCTTGACCTGCATTTCCTAAAAGAGTAATTCAGATCTATCTAATAATCTTTTAATTAAATTGTAATAAAAGTTTGTACTTGTATTAAAAGTTTCGAATCTAAATCTAACATCATAACATTTTGGTTGTAATCAATGTTATGCGGTGATTTAGATTTATCTATTTAAATATCTTTGGTTGTAATTTAAAAAAATATACAGAAATTACAACCAAAATGCTATAAAGTTTGATTTAGATATTCAAAACTTTTAAACTTTTTATACAAGTACAAACTTTTATTACTATTTAATTAAATGATTTTTTAGATAGATCTAAATCACATCATAACAGTAGATATGAGTTTCACGCTCCCCCATTAGTCTTTGAACATTCAAAAACCTTTTCTTTTCGAGATTGAGTAAGGGTTTGGATAACTTGTTTGTTTTTCCGGGTAGACATACAGTAATTGTCCAATTGAATAATCGTCAAGTCGTACATCCTTTACTAGAAATTCCATTGAGTGTCGAGATCCTGATGTCTGCGTTCTTTCGTTCTTCCACGAATCTTGGAGGCTTCTTCTTTGCTACCTTTTTTTTCTTTTTTCTTGACATGCATTAAGAGTGATTCAGATCTATCTAAAAATCTTTTAATTAAATTGTAATAAAAGTTTGTACCTGTATTAGAAGTTTCGAATCTAAATCTAACTCATAACATTTTGGTTGTAATCAATGTTATGAAGGGATTTAGATTTATCTAAAAATCTTTTAATGAGAAAATTGGCGATCTGAAATTGGCGATAAAAGTTTGAACTTGCTGAATGAAAAAAGAAAATGAAATTTCATTCCATTCTTTGAATTTCATTCAAAGTTTGAATGAAAAAAGTAATAAAAGTTTGAACTTTTATTAAAAATTTCGAATCTAAATCTAATCTTATAATATTTTGGTTGTAATTAATGTTTATGAAGTGATTTAGATCTATCTAAAAATCTTTTAATTAAATTGTAATAAAAGTTTGTACTTGTATTAAAAGTTTCGAATCTAAATCTAACCTCATAACATTTTGGTTGTAATTAATGTTATGAAGTGATTTAGATTTATCTAAAAATCTTTGGTTGTAAATTAAAAAATACACAAAAATTACAAACAAAATGCTATAAGGCTGGATTAAGATTCTAAACCTTTAACCTTTTAATACAAGTATAAACTTTTATTACAATTTAAAAGATTTTTAGATAGATCTGAATCATTTCATAACGGTAGATATGAGTTTCACGCTCCCGTTGGGTTTTGGACAGTCAAAAACCTTTTCTTTTTGAGATGATGTAAAGGTTTTGGATAATTTGTTTGTTTGTCTCTAGTAGACATACAGTAATTGTCCAATGGAATAATAGTCAAGTAGTACATCCTTTTCTAGAAATTCAATTGAGTGTCGAGATCCTCAAGCCTACGTTCTTTCGTTATGCCACGAATCTTAGAGGCTTCTTCTTTGCTACCTTATTTTTCCCTTTTTCTTTACCTGCATTTCCGAACAAGAGTGTGCCCGTCCTTTCCTGCATAAACAAAGTGAAACGCAACAAACACGCTCCAAAATAATAGAAAAAAAAATGAGTATAAATGTATACATATATATAATATATATTCGGCAAATTACAAGGAACCGTGACACAAGGTTTTTTAATTCGTCGATTTCTCATCTGGGAATTCGCGCACTCCACCCTTAATGCGACGTTTTCTCCCCCCCCTTCCCTCGCTATAAGCTTAAGACGCACTCAAGGTTAAGTTGTTTCGGTATTGCGGGGATAATAATAATCGACAGATTATGCCGGGTTTCTTTTTTCTTCTTTTCTTCCGCTGGCATCTGTTCGTTCTATTTTGGGGGGCGAGCGCGTTCGGACGTGACACGTTGTCGAGTTCTCTTTAAATGGAGGTTCGCACGGTGTCCTCCGAATGTTCGTGGAAACACCTATTCGCGGTCTATGTTACTTTTTCGGGTTGGAGCTACGGAACTACACTGCATGGCCCATGATGATATGTCAGTTATGATTCAGGCGTTTTAGTGACTATTTAGAAAAATGTAGGAGAAATTATCCTGAAATCTTAGGCGTATAAAGTTGATGGTAGACACATTCCCGTGAAGTTGTTTTTCTGAAATACCATAGGGGACCACCAAGAAATTGAAGAAAAACTAATATTCTTAGGATAACCTCTTAAAAGCGTATGTCTGAAAAGCGTTGAAAATATAGCATACCATTAGGAAGTGTATTGTAATAATTTATGAGGATAGCCATATGCTGGTAGAGAAATTAAGCTTTTTATACAATCCCATATTTTACCAAATGTTTTGCTTATAATTTGCAGATTTCTCAATATAAAAATAATACCGTTCTCAGAGAGTATGAAAATGACATTATAAACAATACCCTGCAGTCAGAATTAAAAAATAATAGATATTGGGTAAAAGGTGGACAGATTTACTCTGTAGTAATGTTCAGTACCCATGCGTGTAGGCAATCAAACTAGAAAATACTTAATATTTCAGCTAAAAGTGTGCATTGACTTTTGTGAAAGTATCAATATTTGGCAGCAGTATCAATTTTTGTTTTCGTTTAACCCTTTCCGGTAAAATGACGAGTCTAGCTCGCCATTGGTTTTTCATTCCATACCGCACAATGACGAGCTACACTCGTCATGCGACTAAAGTTACTGATAAATATGATAATTAATTTAGTTTAAAATTTCTAGTGTACTGAATTTAGCAACACTTTTGTTACTTGTGGAAATCCCAGGTCACTATTACATATTGTTTATTTAAAGTTTCTTGGTACAAGTCACTGCCAAATTGATGAATCAGAATAAAAGAAAACCTACTAAGAAATGCCATGTGTGTTACAAGAATCAAATTAGAAGTGAGACTCCCTGGCGATGTAAACAATTCAGAATTCCTTTGCACTTTGTTTTGAAAAGTACCACTAGCTTGAAGACTATTATCTTAATTTTACCGTTTCTGATACTTAACACTATGTAAAAAGTGGATTTTAATTAAGAATATGTAAGAATTGTAAAATAAAACAAGTTTTTTAAATAAAAAATAAATGGTTACTTCACTCACAGTTTTTCATTATTAAATCGTACCGGAAGGGGTTAAGAAGAAACATTGATACCTCTGCCCGTAATATATTGTATGTACATTTTGTATTTATACAAAATATTTTAAAATGTTTGGATATACTCCTCATATTTTTGCTTTCTTTTCAGAACAACGGATTTTGAGCTTATTCTATCTACGAATAATTTTAGAATTTTAAAGCGTGTTGTTGGAACGTTCACAAAAGTTGCTGTGTACATTTATCTAAAAATTTAGGAATTTTCTAATCTGATTGCATTCACGCATATGCATGAACAGTATTTTAGTAAACCTGTTCATTTTTCCTCCACTTTTTATTATATTTTCGTACAATGTTGTTTGTCATACTTCCTAAAAGTATATATATTTTTTAATATTGAGAACTCTTCAAATCAAAATCAAAACACTTGGAAAACAAAGAGAAACAAAAATCAATGTAATTTCTTGATTGAACTGTTTTCTTGACTGTTTCTATTCTTCTATTATGTTATATGAAATATAATAGAAGAATATCAATACATTTTTTAAATACTGAGAATTTTTCAAATCGAAATCAAAACACTTGGTGAAATTCAGGATTGTTTGTAGAAAAAATTTAATTTCTTCAAGAACATACCTGATATTCTCAAAAATGAATAGATAGAGATTATTAAGTGAAGCCTCCTAACCATTTGCTAAATTTTCAACGCTTTTCAGGTATTCGTTTTTATAGGGTTATCTAAAACATATTAGTCTTCCTTCAATTTCTTGACTGTTCCCTATCGGGTTTCAGAAAAAAAATTTCTTGTATATTCATGACATATACTAGGCTCTTTACACAAAGATTGCTAATTCCTCTTGTATTTTTTTAGCTATTCAATAAAACATTTAAAACAGCAAGTGACCAGTCATTATTGGCCGTATAGTGTATGCACCTCGTGAGTATTAAATCTTTGTATCACCGTGTTGTAAAATCTGAAACAGAAACAAAAATCAATGTAATTTTTGATTGAACTGTTTTCTTGATTGTTTATATTCTTCTATTATGGTATATGAAATATAATAGAAGGATATCAATATATTTTTTTTTTAAATATTGAGAATTTATGAAATCAAAATCAATACACTTGGTGAAATTTGGGATTGTTTGTAGAAAAAATTGAATTTCTCCAAGAATATGCGTAACATTCTCAAAAAATGAATAGAGATTATTAAGAGGAACCTCCTAATCATTTGCTAAATTTTCAATGCTTTTCAGGCATTCGTTTTTATAGGGTTATCTAAAACATATTAGTCTACCTTCAATTTCTTGACTGATCTCTATCAGTTTCGGAAAAAAATTTCTTGGATATTCACGACATCTACTAGTTTCTTTACACAACGATTTCTACGTAATTCCTCTTACATTTATTTTTAGCTATTCAACAAAGAATTTAAAATAGCAAATGACCTGTCATTATTGGCCGTATAGTGTATGCACCTCGTGAGTATCAAATCTTTGTATCACCGTGCTGTAAATCTGAAACAGAAACAAAAATAAATGTAACTTCTTGATTGAACTGTTTTCTTGATTGTTTCTATTCTTCTATTATGTTATATGAAATATAATAGAAAAATATCAATACATTTTTTAAGTATTGAGAATTTTTCAAATCAAAATCAAATCACTTGGTGAAATTCGGGGTTGTTTGTAGAAAAAATTTAATTTCTTCAAGAATATACATGATAGTCTTAAATGAATAGAGATTATTAAGGGAAGCCTCCTAATGATTTGCTAAATTTTCACTGCTTTTCAGGCATTCGTTTTTATAGGGTTATCTAAAATATACTAGACTTCCTTCAATTTCTTGACGGTTCCCTATCGAGTTTCGGTTTGGTTTGGTTTGGTTTTGGAGCGCTACGGACTTACTGCTTAAAGCCGATTCCGAACGGCTACGAACATCCATGCCGTAGTGGGATTCAAATCCACGAACTCCGATAGTTTCGGAAAAAAATTCTTGGATATTCACGACATCTACTAGTTTCTTTATACAAAGATTGCAACGTAATTCCTCTTGTATTTCTTTTTAGCTATTCAACTAAACATTTAAAATAGATAATGACTAGTCATTATTGGTTATATAGTGTATGCACCTCTTGAGTACTTAAATCTTTGTATCAGCACGTTGCAGATCAGTAACATACACAAAAATCAATGTAATTTCTTGATTGAACTGTTTTCTTCAATGTTTCTATTCTTCAAGAGTGCAGTGAACACAATTTGTTCTTAAAATCTACATAAAATAGAAATAATAAATTAAATTTTCTTAAGTTTCAAAGTCAAACCTCAAGGTTAAGTTGTTTTGATATTGCGAGGATAATAATAATAGACATATTATTCCAGTTTTCTCTATTCTTCCACTGGCATCGTTCTATTTTGAGGGTCAAGAGCGTTCGGACGTGACACATTGTAAAGTTCCCTTTAAAAGAAGATTCGCACGGTGTCCGCTGAACGTTCTTCGAACCGCCTGTTCTCCGTTCATGTTAAGTCAGTTCTTTCCAATTGGAACTAGGAAACCACGTCCTCATTAGTATTTAAAGCATTGCGAATTTAAAGCATTTTAAACTGCCTAACTAGAATACAAAAATAAATAAATAAATACATAAATAAGCCCAAACTATAGATACTTAATTAAGGTATTAAGTAAAAATTAAGTAATAAAGTAATAAAGTTACTTAATACAGGGCTTCGAACCGTAATTTTTTTTTGTTCCGGTTTTCGTTCCGGTTCAACTAAAAAATTAATATCGGTTCAGTTCCGGTTTTCGCTCAGCCAAAAATAACGGTTTTCGGTTCAGTTCCGGTTTTCGCTTCGCCAAAAATAACTGTTTTCGTTTCAGTTCCAAATGAATAATTTCATTTTATGTATATTCTTATTTGTACTAAAAATATAATTCTATCATAAACAGAAAATGTAATTCTATCAAAATTTAGACGATTTTATTCTTTTTTTAATTGGTACACTATGTGAATTGATACAAACAGCAGGTACGATAAGAGCGGCGAGCATTGGCATTGTTATCCATTATCAAAATCGCATTTGACAACTAGGTTCATGATTACCCACATTCGTCGTTTGACTCTCACATCGTGCACTTGGCCTTGCAATAATTATGTGAAAACTTTTAAACATTATTCAAGTATTTTTAATAATTAGCAACTTGGCGATTAGAAGGTTTTGAAGCAAGAACGTGTGGGAAATTTTAAACATGTATTTTAATTTTTTAATAATTAAAGTTGCTTTCATAAACTTCCAATGCGTTTTTTTCAGAATGGTATTTTTGATAAAATGTTGAAACTTGAAATGTGATTCCTCAAAAAGTTCTTAAAATATTTTGTTAAAAATTATTATGAATGCTTTTGATAGTATTTACTAGTGAATGATCGAAAAGCTTTAAATTTGGATAATTTTTAATGATGTTACACTCATAGTTAGCTATAAAGGTAATGGAAATTCGTTAAAAATTCAATGTATATGATTTTGAATGACCATAATTTTTTACCAAATGTAAATTAAGCAAAGATTTTCGGTGATTTACTAGTCCAGTGTATAAGAAATATGTTGCATAAAAAATATTGAAATAATTTATTAAAAATATAGACTTTTCGAAAAAATCCGATTTTTTTACTAAATTTTCTTTATTTATTAGAAATTTTATAAAAACTTCTCCAGGAATAATTTTTTTAAGTGCAATTCTCTATGATAATATAAAAAATAAATCTAAAAATGTAAAAACATGAACTAGTTTCTACGTTTAAAGAAAAAAGTTCTCCGAACGTAGACGGATATCTTAAGGGGTTAAAGTACATTTGTATGTAACTGGTTTCAAAGAGAGTGATGCCAAAATATGAAATCCAAGAATATGGTAGAAAAACAAACAAAAGAGGGGAAGCACGAATGTGGAATTTTTCTCAGAACGAATTTCTCAGCATGTCTCGAATTCTTCAGAGCTCAACAAACTATATATCTGTCGACGATGCCTTCTACAAGGTGGTGTCGAAGAGACAACACTCCCGATAAAATTTATGCTGTATACAATCGCTTTTACACTAGTAATTTAACCAGCTGGTGAAACGAAGAACGCTTCGGCTTAGTTCCCAAAGCGAGCTACGAAACCTGGAGGTGATAAATCTGCCAACATATATCGGTTATCAAGGATATGTTACTAGAGGATGAAATTATATCTCATGTTTGTAAGTTTCCCACTCTAATGTTTGGATCTTGGCGACGGATGGATGGGACTGCGTCCGATTTCTGCTTGCAGGAGGGTATGAAGAAAATCTCATGTATTAAGACGATCTGATGTAAACAATCATTTCTAACTATTTGATATAGCGCACATTATCTATAATTGCACCAATCAAAACAAATAACAGATACAAGTTTCCCAAAGCGAGCTACGAAACCTGGAGGTGATAAATCTGCTAATATATATCGGTTATCAAGGATATGCTACTCGACAGTGAAATTATATCTGATGTTTGTAAGTTTCCCACTGTAATGTTTGGATCTTGGCGACGGATAGATGGGGCTGCGTCCGATTTCTGCTTGCAGGAGGGTATGAAGAAAATCCCATGTATTAAGACGATCTGATGTAAGCAATAATTCCTAACTATTTGCTATAGTGAACATTAACTATAATTGTACCAATCAAAACAAATAACAGATACAAGTTTCCCAAAGCGAACTACGAAACCTGGAGGTGATAAATCTGCCAACATATATCGGTTATCAAGGATATATTACTAGAGGGTGAAATTATATCTGATGTTTGTAAGTTTCCCACTGTAATGTTTGGATCTTGGCGACGGATGGATGGGACTGCGTCCGATTTCTGCTTGCAGGAGGGTATGAAGAAAATCCCATGTATTAAGACGATCTGATGTAAACAATCATTTCTAACTATTTGATATAGCGCACATTAACTATAATTGTACAAATCAAAACAAATAACAGATACAAGTTTCCCAAAGCGAACTACGAAACCTGGAAGTGATAAATCTGCTAATATATATCGGTTATCAAGGATATGCTACTCGAGGGTGAAATTATATCTGATGTTTGTAAGTTTCCCACTGTAATGTTTGGATCTTGGCGACGGATAGATCTTTCCTAACTATTTGTTGTAGTGCACATGTAACGATAATTGTACCAATCTAAACAAATAACAAATACAAGTTTGCTTCAGCCGGTTCGTTAATTGCTATAAATTATTTAGAATTACCATTGGTGAACTTTTTATACAAATACTTCTAAACTAGCATTCTTGTGAGATGGACCTGATAAAGTCACTACTTTCGAAGTACCCGAACGAAGGGCAGTGAAGGGAAAGAAACTAGCTTTGAACCTTTAAGAGAATCTGCTAATGATAATTCTGATGACGTATTATACAGTTTTTTTTTCTATTGCAGAAGCTTTTGATTCAATATCATTAGCTTCCATACACCACAAATGTACGAGATTGGAGTCGTAAATAATTATAAAAAGATTGGAATATAGCCCGTCATATGACGGGATCAGCAAAATTTTTAATTTTTCACAATTGTAAAGTTTGGTTTGGTTTTTGGAGCGCTACGGTCTACTTTTTGCAACACGAGGGCTAATGAGACCGGAACCTACTCTTTAAAGCCGATTCCGAACGGCTACGAACATCCATGCCATAGTGGGATTCGAACCCACGTTTGGTTCCGAAGATCTCTAACATTCGATCGTTCGGTTTTAAGTACCTATGAATAAAAAGATGGTTTGTTTTTTGGCTGAGAATTGTCTTGCAGCAAAAATTAATCGATGATTAAATTTAAAATTATCACATATGTACCTAATCTATCATTTAAGCAAATATAAAAGAAAATTATTTACGTAATATTTAAGCTTACATACAAAATACAAATATTCACACCGATAAGTTTTATAAAAAATAAAAATTAGATGGTATGTAGCTTCCTGTAAGTGGGAAAATTTGGATTTTGCAAAAATGCCTTAAACTCAGTTATTTAATAAGATATGTGCTGCATTTGTAATGTTTTTTTTAATATCTAATAATTTTACTTACTTTTGATGTTTTTTCACTAAGCATTATATCACAAGTTGCTGATCCATCTACAATGATATCGATTTACAAATTAAGCATGGATGCCATAAGGAACTCGATGAGTTGCAGTCTTCCCCCGCCTTTCATATATATATCCATTGGCAATTCCCCCCTCTTGATTTGCATAGAGATTGGTTTGGTTTTCTTTAAAGTTTCTTGTGATTGTAGGATAACTCTTCTAGTGTACAGTCCACGTCACGGTCTTGATTGATTTTTTTTTATTACTATTTACTTATTACATTTCATAAATGTATTATGTTTCTATCTTTTGACTGATTATGTCTTTAGTATTACATTTTTATTTCATATTTTTACAATACATCTTTACTATTATATTTTGCGCTCTATTTTTGATTTAATTTTAGTTTACATTTTCTTCCTTCGTCGCACTGTGGACTATAATTAATATCTAATAATTTTACTTACTCTTGTTTTTTTTTTCAGTAAGCATTATTTCACAACTTGCTGATCCATCTCTAATGATATCGATTTACAAAATAAGCATGAGAGCCATAATGAACCCGAAGAGCTGCATTCTCCCCCACCCCCTTTGATATATATCCATTGGTAATTCCCTTCTCTTGATTTACATAGATATTGGTTTGGTTTTCTTTAAGGTTTCTTGTGAGTGTAGCGTAGCTCTTCTAGTGTACAGTCCATGTCACGGTCTTGATTGATTTATTTTTTATTACCTATAGTACTTATTTAGGACAAGACCTGCTCATAAATGTATTAGAAACAACAATGAAATAATCTTTTGACTGATGTATGTACATCTTTAGTATTACATTTTTCACTTTTCATATTTTTACATTATATTTTTCATGTTTCTAGTGTTACGTTTTGTATTGCATTTTTACATTTATCTTTGTTATCATATTTTTACAATGCATCTTTACTATTATATTTTGTACTCTATTTTTGATTTAATTTTAGTTTACATTTTCTTCCTTCGTCTCACTGTGGACTATAATTAATATCTAATAATTTTACTTCCTTTTGATGCTTTTTCAGCAAGCATTATTTCACAACTTGCTGATCTATCTACAATGATACCGATTTACAAAATAAGCATGAGAGCCTTAATGAACCCGAAGAACTGCATTCTCCTCCACCCCCTTTAATATATATCCATTGGCATATCCCTTCTCTTGATTTACATAGATATTGGTTTGGTTTTCTTTAAGGTTTCTTGTGACTGTAGCGTAGCTCTTCTAGTGTACAGTCCATGTCACGGTCTGGATTGATTGATTGATTGATTTTTATTACTTAAAGTACTTATTTAGAACAAGAGCTGCTCATAAACGTATTAGAAACAACAGTGACATAATCTTTTGACTGATGTATGTACATCTTTATTACATTTTTCTCTTTTCACATTGCGTATTTTTACATTATATTTTTCCTTGTTTCTAGTGTTACGTTTTATATTACATTTATTTTTGTTATCATATTTTTGAGATACATCTTTACTATTATATTTTGTGTTCTATTTTTTAATTTAATTTTAGTTTAAATTTCCTTCCTTCGTCTCACTGTGTACTGGGGTTTTTGAAAATTTTCAGCTATTTTTTTTAATTTGCAGCTACAAACTTACACTTTTTTTAAAATAAATGTCCAAGAACTTATATAATCTAGAATCTTATCGTTCAGAGAGTTAAAAGTTTACTCCATAAGAGACTTGTCCTTAGTTTGCTTCAAAGACAGCAACAATACAAGTAACACTTGAGTTTAATTCTCTTTGGCCGAAACAGCAACCCGAGTAACACCCAGGCTTACTCTGCAAATTACAGTTCTTGTACACCCTAATAAAGTTACCCCCCATGATGGAAACTGACATTCAGAAATATGCCATTCGTTTGATCATCGTTAGATCAGATTTGATCAACATATTTTCCCGTTTGATCAATTAATTAAAAAACGGTTGATCAAGTCTGATCTAACGATGCTCTTTCGAACGACATTAAAATTGTCTCGAAATTCCGACATGGGGGGGCTAACTTTATGGTTTTGGGGCACCTTTGGGAGTGATTTGGGGGCACTCCCGGTGTTGATCAAACGCCAAAAATGGTTGATCAAATCTGATCGAACGATGCTATTTCGAATAATGTATCGTTCATGTTTATACGATAATTTTAAAAAATCCATAAAGCTAGCCCCCCTACAGTTTTTTTTAAATATCTTCTTTTAATTAATTGATCAAACGGTGAAATATGTAGATCAAATCTGATCTAACGATGATCAAACGAATGGCATATTTCGGAATGTCAGTTTCCGTCATGAGGGAAGGCTAACTTTATTAGGGTTTCTTGTATGTATGCGTATGAACTTAGCGTCTCAGGACGCCGCGATCAAACTGGGTAGACGTGTGAGATATATTTCTGTATATCCCCCCCAAAACGTACAAGATAAACCTATGGGTCTGTATGTCTTTTATCTCGGAGACTAGGATGTGCAAGTGATGCGCAGAATCAGGGCAAAAAATCTCCCCCGGAAGATTCCCGATTCAGGGGAATCTTGACCGTGACATCACGAACATTTCTCATCCATCAGAGTTGGCTGCCCTTTACGAGTTTTCAAAAGCGAAAAGCAGTTCCGATGTTTTGTATTATACTTTTCTATCGTGGTTTCAACTATATATTTACATAGTATTTATTTTACATCTATATTTATTTCACAGTTTTGATTATTCCAGTTAGTAGCTTTGCATTCCTACATTTCACAGGCTAAACCGTATATCTTCTTACCCCAGATTATCGTAGCTTTAAAGCATTCCTACGAATTCCAAACAACGTTTCGTTCATTCCAAATCCAGGAATATTCTTCTTATCCATCATTCATCTTGCTTCTACAGGCTCCTAATTATTCGTTTTTTCTTTTTTTCTCTTTCAGCGCAAATGATGTTTATAAACAGTCTGCTCGATGTCGTTTATGCGATTCTATATATGTGGGTGCAAATCCAGGAAAATGCTTAATTTTTCCTAGTGTGTTTAGGTCCGTCCTAATATTTATCATGTGATCTCCCTTATCCTTTGAATTCTCGCTGGCCTTATTTTTCTCTCATTCCGGATGAATCGTTGTTCGATATCTTCAGTCTGCTGATCTTATTTTAATTTAACGTCAACAAAAATCATCGCTCGCATATAACGTAAGCTCATCGTGGGTGCCCTATTATCCCACGCTTTTTGATGGACTCCAATGCAATTAATTTTTCTTCCAGTTGTGTTTGACTGATGTCGGAACATTTGTCCTTATAATTAGTCATAATTTATCAGTTTTATGCTCATGGGATGAATCAGGGCTTCGAAAACTGAGCCGAAAACTGAAAAAACCGATATTTTGGTCAGAACGAAAAGCCGGAACTGAATCGAGAAAAATATATCGGTTCGATATATGTTCAGTTACGGTGTTACTCTAACTTATCAAAATTCCTAATTTAACTATCCTAATTTAACGTCAACCATATAATTATCGTCATAACCTATCGTATCAGATAACGTAATGCTCTATGTGGATGAAATCAGGGCTTCGAACCAGAACTGAACCGAAAAGTAAAAAAACCGTTATTTTGGTCGGAACGAAAACCGGAACTGAAGCGAAAAAAATATCGGTTCGATGTATCTTCAGTTACGGTGTTACTGTAACTAACTTATCAAAATTTTCCTAATTTAACATCAACCTTATAATTATCGTCATAACCTATCGTATCAGATAACGTAATGCTCTATGTGGATGAAATCAGGGCTTCGAACCAGAACTGAACCGAAAACTGAAAAACAATTATTTTTGCGGAACGAAAACCGGAACTGAATCGAAAAAAATATCGGTTCAATATATCTTCAGTTACGGTGTTACTGTAACTAACTTAAATTACCTAATTTAACATCAACCTTATAATTATCGTCAATCGTATCAGATAACGTAATGTTCTACGTGGATGAAATCAGGGCTTCGAACCAGAACTAAACCGAAAACTGAAAAACTATTATTTTGGTCGGAACGAAAACCGGAACTGAATCGAAAAAAATATCTGTTCGATATATCTTCAGTTACGGTGTTACTGTAACTAAATTATCAAAATTTCCTAATTTAACGTCAACCATATAATTTTCCTCATAACGTATCGTATCAGGTAACGTAATGCTCTATGTGGAGGAAATCAAGGCTTTAAACTAGAACTTAACCGAAACTGAAAAACCGTTATTTTGGTCTGAACGAAAACCGGAACTGAACCGAAAAAAATATATTTTACCCCGGTTCTAGATATCTTTAATCATTTTGTTACTGCAACCAACTTATCAATATTTTCTAATTTAACGTCAACCATATAATTATTACATGTTCATTGCTTCTCGATTCTCTATTATGATGTTCACTAGTACTTTTCTGTTTCAGTTTTCCATCAAACTACTTGTAGAAGGTAGATTTAATTTAGTTGCCAAATGCAAATTTTACAATGGATAACAATGTCAGTGCTCGCCGTTCTCTGCTCACTGCTCTTATATTACATGTTGGTTAATAGTACCCATTCACATAGTGAAAATCCCATGCACTGTAGTGTGTTTAAAAATTACATTTTTATGAATTTTCTTATTTTTTAAAATGCTTCTAAAGACTAAACTTGTTATAGATTCTTACAAAATGTTTACCAAACACCACTAATATGCTTTAATATAAATCTAGGTATTCGTTTTAAATTTTGAATTTATTAAAGTTATTAAACTAAATTTAAACTTAGAAATTCGTCAATTTTTTTATTAAAATGTAACATTCAAATAAAAATTATTCCCCTTAAATAAACTATTCAGTTTATCTGCAAAATAATATCCTCAAAATTTCCAAACAATATTTTTGAATATTAATAAGGTAAAAATAGAAGAAAAAATTAAAAATTAATGTATTTAGAACATTTTGAGAATTAACAAAATATTTTGAATCCATTCTGAATATATGATATAAAAACATGTTTATATATTTTCTCACTATATTTGGTGGTAGGGGCGCATACTAGTTTATTTGCCACCGGCTCTAAAGGACCTAGTTATTAGACCTAGTTATTGGACCTAGTCTGCTCTGTTGTTTTAATAAGTAACATCGTTTTTGAGGAAAATGAAACATGAGTGAAAGAACGAGTTTTTAGTGACATGACTTTTTCACTTTTAACAAATGAAATACTTTAAAACGAATGAAGATTTCAGTATAAGGGATGAATTTGAAGTGGAAAAAAAATTTTTTTTTGCCTATATAGATAAAATAGTTTCCCAATGATTAAGTGAAGTTTTAGGTGAACGGATATGTACAGACATGAGTAATACTGTATTACACATTGTGATCTTATCCACAAAACTCTACATTCTGAAACTTTTTTTCGTTGGTTTTTTTACAGTACGACAGTGAATTTAATACGTGAGCATTTAAACGAGGGTGTCATTTTTCAAGAGGGCCCATCAAACAGATAACTTCCAACAACCACAAAAATCTGGAAAATGGAAACCCGATACTCCACACATATATCTGAACCTAAAGTAAGACAATCTTCCTTCCAGGTATTTGAGGCTCGTTAGTTCCGTCTGTTTTCATCAGGGAATGCATTGATTAACCCGAGGGGAGGGGAAAGTCGAATTCCCTCCTGAATTTCTCGTCTTCCAATTAGGGGTCGGTTTTATGAGGGGCTGTAGGGGGTCTTGACCTGCAAAAGCGGCGAGGTTTCTTCCACTCCCCCCTCTGACTTAAATGCTGTAATTTGGGATTATGGCATGCCGTTTTTCGAGCGTGTTTACCTGTGGGACCCAGAGGGGGAGGGGAAGCGGTCCCTCTTTTTTCTTTGCCAGGATGCATTCACGTATCTTGTTTACGAGGCTCTTCTGCTGACAAGATTGCTTTGCATCTTTATCTATTCGTTGGCTGTAATGCGAGTTCCTAATCCAAAAAGACACCGAAAAAGACTTTTAAGTAAACAAATACATAACATAAATTTGCTTCTTCAAGTTCTTTAGATTTTCTAACATTTAGCCTGCAAAATCAAAGTTACATGTATGGAAATAGATAAAAAATGTCTTATTTAAAAAATAAGAGAAATAATTTTTCCAGTGTCAAAGTTACATGTATGGATATAGAGGGAAAAACGTCTTATTTTAAAATTAAGTGAAATAACTCTTCCAGTTTCATTTATTATTTATCTTCAGGATGAAATTTATTTGATATTTATTTCTATTATTTTATTTTCTATAAACTTGCCTGGTGGAAAAAAAAATTTTTTTTTTGAAGATTTAAAAAGATTTGCATAGAAATTAAGAGTAATAAATTTTCCAAAATTAAAGTTACATGCGTGGAAATAGAGGAAAAAAACGTCTTATTTTAAAATTAAGTGAAATAACTCTTCCAGTTTCATTTATTATTTATCTTCAGGATGAAATTTATTTGATATTTATTTCTAGTATTCTATTTCCTATCAACTTGCCTGATGGTAAAAAAAACTTTATTTTTTTTTAATATTTAAAAGTATTTGCATAGAAATTAAGAGAAATAATTGGTCCAGTGTCAAAGTTATATGTATGGAAATAGAGGGAAAAACGTCTTATTTTAAAATTAAGTTAAACAACTCTTGCAGTGCCATTCATTTTTCATCTTCAGGATGAAGTTTATTTGATATTTATTTCTACTTATTTTAAACAAATTAAACTAAACCATAAATTTCCATATTGAGGCATTTAAAATGGGAAACTCTTATGATCAAAATAGTCTAACGTTATTAAATATTTTGAATTATTACATAACATGAATCTCTATTCAATCAACTTTCCTGAAATAAAAGGACTTTATTTTTTTGAACATTTATAAAGATTTGCATTTAAGTGCAGGAAAATGACCAAATAATTAAAGTACTCAAATTTGGAGCCAGAATCTGTAGGTAGTTGCCCTTCTGCTGTCATATAAGTTGTTAGCCGTTTAAAATCTGCTTGAATTAAAAGGTCTTGGGTCTCAGTCTAGCAATTTAAACAAATTAAACTAAACAAAAAAAAAAAACCCATTTAGACATTTTAAATGGCAAACTTAACGTCAAAATATTCTAACGTTATTAAATATTTTGAATTATTACATAACATGACTCTCTATCTTATCAACTTGCCTAACCAAAAAGAACTTTATTTTTTTGAACATTTAAAAAGATTTGCAGTTATATGCAGAAAAATGACCAAATAACTAGGGTACTCGAATTTGAAGCCAGAATCTGTAGGTATGAGCCCTACTGCTATTATGAATGTTGTTAGCTCTTTGAAATCTGCTTGAATTAAACAGGTCTTGAGTCTGAGTCTAGCAATTTAAGCAACTTAAACTAAACCCAAAATTTCCATATTTAGGCATTTAAAATGGGAAACTCTTAACGTCAAAATATTCTAACGTTATTAAATATTTTGAATTATTACATAACGTGACTCTCTATCCTATAAATTTACCTGACGGAATTTTTTTTAAGATATAAAAAGATTTGCATTTATATGCAAGAAAATGACCAAATAATTAGGGTAATCGAATTTGGAGCCAGAATCTGTAGGTATGAGCCCTACTGCTGTAATGGATGGTGTTAACAGTGTGAAATCTGCTTGAAATAATAGGTCTTTGATTTCAGTCTAGCAATTTAAACAAATTAAACTAAACCAAAATTTACATATTTAGGCATTTAAAATGGGAAACTCTTATTGTCAAAATATTCTAACGTTTATAAATATTTTGAATTATTGCATAACGCGACTTTTTTTTTTTTTTTTTTTTTTTTTTTTTTTTTTTTTTTTTTTTGAACATTTAAAAAGATTTGCAGTTATATGCACAAAAATGACCAAATAACTAGGGTACTCGAATTTGAAGCCAGAATCTGTAGGTATGAGGCCTACTTCTATCATGGATGTTGTTAACAGTGTGAAATCTGCTTGAATTATTAGGTCTTGTATATCACTCTAGCAGTTTAACCAAATTAAACTAAACCAAAATTTTTCCATACTTAGGCATTTAAAATGGAAAACACTTATGATCAAAATATTCTAACGTTTTAAAATATTTTGAATTATTACATAACGTGATTCTCTATCCTATCAACTTACCTGACGAAAAAGAAAAACTATTTTCTTTTGAAGATATAAAAAGATTTGCATTTATGTGCAGGAAAATGACCAAATAATTAAAGTACTCGAATTTGGAGCCACAATCTGTAGGTAGGAGCCCTATTGCTGTCATGGATGTTATTAGCCGTTTAAAATCTGCTTGAATTAAAAGGTCTTGGGTCTCAGTCTAGCAATTTAAACAAATTAAATTAAACCAAAATTTCCATATTGAGGCATTTAAAAGGTGGCACTCTTAACGTCAAAATATTCTAACGCTATTAAATATTTTGAATTATTACATAACATGACTCTCTATCCTATCAACTTGTCTGACAGAAAATAACTTTATTTTTTTGAACATTTAAAGAGATTTGCATTGATATGCAGGAAAATGACCAAAGAATTAGGGTACTCGAATTTGGAGCCAGAATCTGTAGATATGAGCTCTATTTCTGTCACGGATGTTATTAGCCGTTTAAAATCTGCTTGAATTAAAAGGTCTTGTGTCTCAGTCTAACAATTTAAACAAATTAAATTAAACCAAAAACTTCTATATTGAGGCATTTAAAATGGGAAACTCTTAACTTCAAAATATTCTAACGTTATTAAATATTTTGAATTATTACATAACATGACTCTCTATCTTATCAACTTGTCTGACAGAAAAGAACTTTATTTTTTTGAACATTTAAAGAGATTTTCATTGATATGCAGGAAAATGACCAAATAATTAGGGTACTCGAATTTGGAGCCAGAATCTGTAGGTATGAGCCCTACTGCTGTAATGGATGGTGTTAACAGTGTGAAATCTGCTTGAAATATTAGGTCTTTGATTTCAGTCTAGCAATTTAAACAAATTAAACTAAACCAAAAATTTACATATTTAGGCATTTAAAATGGGAAACTCTTAACGTCAAAATATTCTAACGTTATTAAATATTTTGAATTATTACATAACGTGACTCTCTATCTTATCAACTTGCCTAACCAAAAAGAACTTTATTTTTTTGAACATTTAAAAAGATTTGCAGTTATATGCACAAAAATGACCAAATAACTAAATATATACATATTGAGGCATTTAAAATGGGAAACTCTTATGATAAAAATATTCTACCGTTATTAAATATCTTGAATTATTACATAATGTTACTCTCTATCCAAACTGTTCTTTAATCTTGTAAACTATTCTAAATTAAGTCTACTGATTATTTACACCCTATTATTACAAGGCTGAATAATAACCATGTGATATGCCATGATCTTGTTTAACCTTGCTTAACTTTACCGAAATTATCTATGTGAATAAACTACTCCAAAGTTCAAAATTTAACCTCCCAATTAATCTTGCCGTTCTAACTTTTATAATATAACTCAGCCCCTTTAGTGTCACTGTTATTGGCTGATTGGAATACTTGAGAATTTCCAGATGCCTGACTCTTCCGACCATTGATTAATTTAGTGGCGGTACTCACAAAATCTTTTGGTATTAATCGATTGTAACGAGTTTAAATATCACTCGGAGTAGCTATCTAAAGTCTTTATAAATATCCTTACTCAAAACCGGATTAAGAACAGTCAAAGTCTTTGGTCATCAAAAACAATATGCCTCATAAAATAGAGTTAATAATAAATGGATTAAAAATATATAGCAACAACCCTTTCAAATAAATAAAACATATTATCTACTATTTATATTTTATTTTAACAAAACTTTAAATTAACTCCGTAATGTACAGTTTTTTTAAAAATGGCCGGCCCTAAAAAATAATTTTTTAATGTAAAAAACACGATTTAGAACGTTGTCTTGCCAAGAAAATTACAAAAATACAAAAATAATCAAATTTTTATTGCAATTTTGGATTTTGATAACATTGCAGAAAATAGTCGAATATAGCTTACAATCCTATGTAAATGATAAATATCAATAAAACGATTGTTTTTTGTTTTTTCTTTCACATTGTTATTTTCAGTTCTTGATTGCATTCGAGTGTGAAAAATTACAGCAACATAAAGTACAACGCCACTCGAATTAACTCGAGTGTGCACAGTTTGGCCAGTTTAGCGCGATCGAGTTAACTCGAACGTACACGTTAAGGGGTTGATAGAATTAAGCTTGAAATTATTATATCATAATATTTAAAGGATTTTTTCTAGCTTATTATTAAACATCTTAAAAATAAAAGAATTTGATGCCCGTGGAATGGGTATAATTACTATGCTTTTACGAGTATTGGAATAATTGATTGAATGACTAAATAGGCAAGTGGCACGATAATTTTGTATCCGAGTGACCTGACTAAAACAATTAATATGAATGGTAAACTAAAACAATAAATCATAAATATAACAATAATACAATTTCATCCCTGAGGAGTGGTCCAGGTAAAGCTACCTGTGAGGTTCCGACGGCTGGATGCCTAGGATGTCCAAAGGCTGGACATCCTAGGAAGTGCCCCAAAATTCCGGACTTAGGATTTTCTAATAAAGTCAGTTTTTCCTGGAAAGAATTAAGTTGAAACGGAGTTTCATAGGAATGCTTTAGACAACGTTGTGCTATACGGGAAATGGATATTTACTTACACACTCTTCACAAATTTCGCAGTTGTTGTTGTTGACTTATGCCACTTGGTGAAACCAAGAACGATTGATCCGCAGGTTACTAGTTTTAAGGCGAAGGGGTACGCCTCTCGTTTTTTATAACGAACACCACAGAGGTGAAAGTATGACTTATGTTCAAGTGGGTCCTCGTAATTTTGAAGCAGAGACCAGACAGAAGGCCCATAGATCTATCACCCCCAGATGTATTGATCGAGAACTTGGGAGGACATTGTGACCACGAACATATTTTACATGCCCCAGTAACCTTTAACGAGCACGGTGGATCTTAGGCCGGCCCGGGTTCCGAACCCGCAACCTCGCAGGTACGAGATCATTGCCTTTACCGACTGAGCTACCGATTTCACAGTAGATGAGTAATGAAATCTCAGCCGACGTTCTTCGAGCTCCCACAATGACTAGGCTAGAAGATTGAAGGAACTCATTAAGCGGCTGCTTCTCTCATATGAATTCGACGGACAGTATCTTCTAAGGTCCCTTTTGTAACCAAACAATTTACTAAGAGCTTACACTTCTGTAGAGCTGTTATTGTTTTAGAGGATTCGGGATCCAGAAATCGGGAAGTAGAGAAATTCTCTCTCGGACCTAAAATCATCCCCTATTTGATGGAACACATTTTTACAACTTGACAAGGATTCGTGCTGATTAAACAACTTTGTGATCAGCTGCCACAGAAGTTTTTACTTTCGGTAAGAACACATGATGTGTATAATGTGTGTAATACAATAAATGTTTTATTTGATTCTTTCTTGTTCAAAGGGAACCTTTATTTTGATTGCCAAAAAATGGGACAATAATCCTCAAGATTAACAAAGGCAAAGTCATTGAAAGCAAGTTAAGTAGCTACCTGTCGTTACGGTATCATTTATATAGCAAATATTCCCTTCTAGGATACATCATTCGTTTGAGTATTTTATCTTATCAAAGCTCACAGAGAGGGAAACGTGAAAACACACGTGGTCGGATTAGAAGATTCATCCCGGAATCTAATGGACACCTGCTCAAGATAGAAAAAGAGTAGAAGGACCTTGTTTGCTGGCTAAACATCCATTTAAAAGTCATAAGTCTTTGGAAAATTGTTCCTGATAACAGGGAGGTATCGAAACTACGTTTTTCGCTCCCCTTCCAAACATATATACATTTTTTTCGGTGGTGAAGAGGGGAATAAGGTTGGGAGTGGGAATTACGAACGCTGACGAATTCCCTCTGTTTTAATGAGCAAGAGAAGTGTAATTAGAAACCTCGAATCATGATGCCGTAAACAATTTTCGGAAAGAGAAAAGCCACTGTATGTGGATGTTGAATTATGGCCGATTACCACGAACTAATGATAACTGTCAATTAAAATGAACGTTGAAACCTGCATTTTTCTTTACGGTTAATGGAATGTATTTTGTGTTAAATGCATACATTTAGTGTCTTTTCGAAATCTACATCTGCTCCATTTCACGCTAATTTGTTACTTGTGCTGCTGCAGAGTGGTTATTTGAGAGAGAGAACATGGAATACTGACAGGATATATCAGTTTTAAAGAACAACAACTGACAGTTCAAAGTTTTGTGATGCTGTCATGTTAAAGTTTAACAATATTTCTATCAATTTTAAATGTAAATAACAATTTTAAATTTGCCGAGATTTCAAATTATCTCTCTCAAAATTGTCTCTTTCAAATTATCTATCTTTATTTCAAAAATAGATATAGATAATTTGAGCAGTATATGTATGAAAAAATTTATGCGTATTTAAATATAGATTATTTAATCAGACTGTAAATTCTAGCTTATTTCATCTATTTACAAAATATAATTATACATAAATGTAATCAAAGATATTTTCACTACAATAGGAACAATAAGGAAATATTATCTTCACGATTTAAAAAATATTAGAATGATAACCAAACACAGTTACAAAATTAACTTATCAATAAATATTCCAGGAGATTTTATCCGTAATTTTTTTCAGCGTAGAATAAAAGAGTGTTGAAAATAATTACATTGGTTTTTAAAAACACACAGTTTACTACTACATATTTCCTACAGTCAATAATAGTTTATGCGCAGCCAATACATAATCTACATTAAATAAATGAATATTTTTATATGATTCATAATCCTAATAAGTAATTAATTTAAATAGAATTTTTCCTCATTTAAAAAACATTTCTTTTGATCAGTTTACTACATATTTTCTACAGTCAATTATATTTCATGCAGTCAATAAATAACCTGCATGAAAAATAAATGAATATTTTTAAATGATTCATAATCCTTTTACTTTATTAGTTAATACTTACTGAAATAATCTGTTACCATCGGTAAGGAAGAAAATGAAATTTTCACTAAAAAGATTATTAACTTTATATTCCTATGTAACTCTACAGTCTGAGATGTTCATCGAAAACTTATAAGACATGCACAAATATTCATTAGCCAAGCCTGAAGCACAAATAAACCTCCAGAAGTTGCAATTCAGACTCACAAATAAGTAATTACTTTAATTAGAAGAATTTTCCCTCATTAAAAATACTTCCTCTGATCACTTTAATACATATTTCCTACAGTAAATAAATATCCTTCATCAGCTAAAAGAATATTTCTTTCTATGACTCATTATCACCTTACTATTAATAGTATTTGTGAAGAGAGTCTGTTACTATCTATCCGATGGTTACAGATTCTCTTGTCAAAAATGAAATATCCACGAAAGATTGACATCAACTTCAGATTCCTATGGAACTCTACATCATGAGATGCTCATTCAAACATTACGTACACAAACATTCATCAATCGAGTCTGAGGAACAAACAAACCTCCAAAGACTGGCGATTCAGACCCACAAAAATAAGTAATTATTTTAAATAGAAGAATTTTTCCTCATTTAATAAACGCTTCCCCTGATCAATTTAATACATATTTCCTACAGACAATAAATGTCCTTTATCAGCTAAAAGAGTCTTTCTTTCTATGATTCATAATCCTCTTACTTTATTGATTAATAGTATTTGTGAAGAGAGTCTGTAACTATCTATCAGATGATTACTGATTCTCTTGACAAAAATGAAATATCCACGAAAGATTGACATCAGATTCGTATGGAACTCTACACCATGAGATGCTCATTCAAACTGTACGCACACAAACATTCATCAATCGAGTCTGAGAACAAACAAACCTCCAAAGTCTGACGATTCAGATCCACACAAATAAGTAATCACTTTAAATAGAAGAATTTTTCCTCATGTAATAAACGCTTCCCCTGATCAATTTAATACATATTTCCTACAGACAATAAATATCTTTCATCAGCTAAAAGAATATTTCTTTCTATGATTCATTATCATTTTACTTAATTGAACAATAGTATTTGCAAAGAGTGTCTGTAACTATCTATCCGATAGTTACAGATTCTCTTGACAAAAATGAAATACCCTTGAAAGATTGATATCAACTTCAGATTCCTATAGAAATCTACATCCGGAGATGCTCATTCAAACTTTACGTACACAAACATACATGAATCGAGTCTGGAGTACAAAAAAACCTCCAAAGACTGGCGATTCAGACTCACACAAATAAGTAATTACTTTAAATAGAAGACTTTTTCCTCATGTAATAAACTCTTCCCCTGATCAATTTAATACATATTTCCTAGAGTCAATAAATATCCTTCATCAGCTAAGAGTCTTTCTTTCTATGATTCATAATCCTCTTACTTTATTGATTAATAGTATTTGTGAAGAGAATCCTTAATCATCGGTTAAAGACGAAAATGAAATATCCATGAAAGATTGACATCAACGTCAGATTTCTATGGAACTCCGCATCGTGAGAAGTTCATCCTGTGCTTACAGACAGGAACAAACATTCATCAACCGGATCTGGAACACAAACAAACCTCCTGGGACTGGCGATTCAGACTCACACACATACATACACATACGCACCTGCATGTTCTTTTTTGGAGGCAAGAGAAAAGGGAGGAGAGGAGGGGTGGCCGTCACAAACATGCCGAAATCTCCCGCTAGTGTATTTATCGTTTGACTGCGATTAGGGACCTGAAGAAAGGTCAGGAGAAGACGCCGATGTTCTTAGGAAGGTGGGGGAGTCCGTGCGCGATAAGAAAGCTGCACAAGTTATGTGTTGATGGCAGACCCGGAGAATTTAAAGAGCGAGGGGGTAGCAAATCGTCTGAAGGGGATGTAGAAAAAAGTTTATGCCCACAGCACTTGACACTTTGGTGCAAACAGCTTAAGGTTTTATCAGCGTGTTTGTGTCACAAGTGGGGGAGAGTTTTTATTTTTTTTTTCATTTTCCTGAGAAACACATCTTTTCTTTAAAACTAAAAGCATTTCCGGCATGTTTTCTTCCCTCCGTTCTCGTCTCAGCAGTTTTGTGACTTTTTTGGTTCTTTTAGAATCAGTTAAGATGAAAGGCTGAATGTTAAAGGGACCGAATCACCTACAAACCTAATGCAGTATTAACCTTGAAAAGTGGTAAACTAAACTGAATAGGGTTACAAAATAAAGTTTCTAAAACAGCAAATACCATATTATAAGAGTGAAAAACAGCATAAATCAAAAACACTTGAATGTAATAAAAAGTGAAAAAGTTTTATTATTTAAACAGCCTAATAACGCTTATGGGCATACACTGTATGTTTTCTAATCGGTTTTAAAGTTGTACGATTCTGAGCTATTTCAAGTGTATTTTGAAATAGATTTTGATTTGATTTGAGCATATTGTGGAGAGATTTTTTTAAGTTTTGATTGAGCAAAATATCCTTTACAGAAATAAGCATTGTCGTAATTTCCGTTTATTAGCAGTTTTTATATATATTTTTCTGCTTTTAGAATAATTGAAAAAATACTTTTAATTAAATTAAAAATTAAACGTAAATAAAGAAATGTGGCATGATTCTCTGAAGGTATTAAAGAAATAGTCTCTTGGAGTTTGAATATATTTTCTGTATATATGCAAAATTATAAAAACTAAAGCGCTACTATTAATGTAAAAAAATGTTGTTTACTATTAAGACATAGACTATTACGTATTTAATATTATACAAATGTGGCATGATTCTCTGTAAGGTATATAAAACCGAAATATTGCTCTCTTTGACTTTATGTTTGCTCATCGCTGGTGTATACTTTACAGTCATATATTTTATATATATAAAAAAATTTAATACTTCAGAAGCTGAAAGCGTTTTCTTTTCTTAAATATAGAGAAAATTTCTTCGAAAACGATGTCTGGCCACTAAATTGCGGACTGAAGACTTAGTTTAGACCACCTTACGTATTTAATACTATACAAATGTGGCATAACTTTTAGGTATATAAAACCGAAATATCGCTCTCTTTGACTTTATGCTTGCCCATCGCTGGTGTATACTTTACAGTCATATATTTTTATAGTTATACAAAATCGCTTATAAATATTTCAGAAGCTGTAACCGCTTTCTGTCATAAATTAGAGAAAATTTCTTTGAAAGAGATGTTTAACCACTAAATTGTAGACTGAAGACTTAGTTTAGACCATCTTACGTATTTAATACCATAGAAATGTGAAATGATTGTAAGGTATATAAAACCGAAATATCGCTTTCTTTGACTTTATGTTTGCCCATCGCTGGCTTATACTTTACAGTCACATATTTTTATAGTTACAGAAAAACGCCTTTAATATTCCAGAAGCTGAAAGCGCTTTCTTCTCGTAAATATAAAGAAAATTTCTTCGAAAATGTTATCTGTCCATTAAATTGTGGACTGAAGACTTAGTTTAGTCTACCTTACGTATTTAATACTATACAAATGTGGCATGATTATCTGTAAGGTATATAAAAACGAAATATTGCTCTCTTTGACTTTATGTTTGCTCATAGCTGGTATATACTTTACAGTCATATATTTTTATAGTCACACAAAAACGCCTATAAATACTTCATAATCTGAAATTGCTTTCTTCTCATAAATATAAAGAAAATTTCTTCGAAAACGATGCCTGGCCACTAAATTGTGTACTGAAGACTTCGTTTAGACCACCTTACGTATTTAATACTATACAAATGTGGCATGACTGTAAGGTATATAAAATTGAAATATCGCTTTCTTTGACTTTATGCTTGCCCATCGCTGGTGTATATTTTACAGTCACATATTTTTATAGTTACACAAAAAAACCTTTAATATTCCAGAAGCTGAAAGCGCTTTCTTCTCGTAAATATAAAGAAAATTTCTTAGAAAATGTTGTCTGTCCACTAAATTGTGGACTGAAGACTTAGTTTAGACACCTTACGTATTTAATACTATACAAATGTGGCATGACTGTAAGGTATATAAAACTGAAATATCGCTTTCTTTGACTTTATGCTTGCCTATCGCTGGTGTATACTTTACAGTCATAAATACAGAGAAAATTTCTTGGAAAGCGATGTCTAGCTACTAAATTGTAGACTGAAGACTTAGTTTAGTTCACCTTACGTATTTAATACTATACAAATGTGGCATGACTGTAAGGTATATAAAACCGAAATATCACTTTCTTTGACTTTATGCTTGCCCATCGCTGGCGTATACCTTAGAGTCATATATTTTTATAGTTACACAAAAATGCCTTTAATACTTCAGAAGCTGAAAGCGCATTCTTCGTGTAAATATAGAGAAAATTTCTTCGAAAACGATGTCTGGCCACTAAATTGTGGACTGAAGACTTAGTTTAGACTACTTTATGTATTTAATACTATACAAATGTGGCATGACTGCAATGTATATAAAACCGAAATATCGCTCTCTTTCACTTTATGTTTGTCTATCGCTGGTGTATACTTTATAGTCATAAATACAGAGAAAATTTCTTCGAAAGCGATGTCTAGCTACTAAATTGTAGACTGAAGACTTAGTTTAGTTTACCTTACGTATTTAATACTATACAAATGTGGCATGACTGTAAGGTTTATAAAACTGAAATATCGCTCTCTTTGACTTCATACTTGCCCATCGCTGTTGTATACTTTACAGTCATATATTTTTATTGTTATACATAAACGCTTATATATATACTTCAGAAGCTGAAAGCCCTTTCTTCTTGTAAATATAGAGAAAATTTCTTCGAAAACGATGTCTGGCCACTAAATTGTGGACTGAAGACTTAGTTTAGACTACTTTATGTATTTAATACAATACAAATGTCGCATGACTGTAAGGTATATAAAACTGAAATATCGCTCTCTTTGACTTCATGCTTGCCCATAGCTGTTGTATACTTTACAGTCATATATTTTTAGTTATACATAAACGCCTATAAATACTTCAGAAGCTGAAAGCGCTTTGTTCTCGTAAATATAGAGATTTCTTCTAAAACGATGACTGGCCACTAAATTGTGGACTGAAGAATACTTTAAAAAACCTGATACTCATAAAAAACCAGATCTCGGGTATAAAAACAATAAAATCATTCTCTCGTTCGCAGAACGAGAAAAAACCCTTTCGTACAAGTACATCATTTCCGAGGGACGGTCATTTCAAGTTCGAAAAGAAAAGAGAGAACACAATCGGCGGTTTTCTTTTAAAAAGCAAGCAAGGAGTCAGTTCCCCCCAAGGCCGCCCGGTATATGTGTGTATGTGTACGAGAGGTGATTTTTAGTGCGCTCTGCACTCAACCTATATCGCCGCCGCGCGTCCCGTTCCCATGCCTTCGAAAATTGACTGACCGGCCGGCCCTTTTACGGCAAGGCACATACGGTATTTTCTTTTCTTTCCGTTTTTCTTTTTGTTTTTAACCTACCTTGCTTCAATTCCCTCCGCTTTCTTGGCGAGCGGATGCCCCATTACCCGCTAGAGCGGCGGTGCTACTGACACCTCGGGTATTTCAAGGGCGCAGAGAGATAGAGAGAGAGTTGGCCGTGAACGGGAAAAAAAGGGGCGCAGCGCATTCTCGAAAGGAGGAAAAAGAGGCTTCGAATTCGAAGAGGAAGAAGAAAAAATAAGAAATCAAAAATAAAGAAGCTTTTCTCAGGTCCGAGAAGCATGGCGAACGACTGACGACTCGTGCGAGTCGGAATAAGAAATTAGTGATTCACGGAACTGCAGTTGTTGTCTCCTTACACGATTTTTGAGAAAAGGGGAAAATTATAGGGGATGTTAAGAAATATGGTGATACTTCGAGGCCAAATTGGACCTCTGCACTTTCTTTGCTTGGTCACTTACGACTAAGCAGAAGCTGTGCCTTTTAAATGCGCTTATAAATCTGTAAGGTGTGAAGTCCTAGCGTTCGGAGGTCGGCAGGTGTAAGATGGTATTATATTCAGAAACATAGAAAATGATCTGGTTATAGGGAATCTTCAAAGTCAAACTTTTTTTTTTGCATTACCTGGTATCTTTGATCCTATGAGAATACATTTGTAAGTCCGTGTGACTATCTTTTCAGAGGTGATTAACCGTCTGAGAAGAAGAAGATGCTTGGATGAAAAAAAAAGAAGTGTAGGAGAAGTAAGGCAAGCGATTGGTGACTCTTGAATGCTTAATAATTTAAGGAATTGCAGTTGTGTCTTCTTACACGATTTTGGGAAAAGGGGAAAATTATAGGGGATGTTAAGAAATATGGTGATACTTCGAGGCCAAATTGGACCTCCGCACTTTCTGTGCTTGGTCACTGACGAATAAGTAGATGCTGTGTCTTTTGTATATGCTTATAATTCAGTAAGTGTGAAGTCCTAGAGTTCGGAGGTCGGCAAATGGAATATGGTATTGTAATCAGAAACTCCGAAAATGAGATTATAGAGAAGCTTTAAAGCCAACCTTTTTGTGCAAAGCCATGTATCTTTCGTATTATGCGAATATATTCGTAAGTCCATGTGACTATCTTATCAGATATCTTTACCCTTCTGTGAGAGGAGGAAGATGCTTGGAAGAAAAAAGGAAGTGTCGGAGAAGTACGGCGAACGATTGACGACGTTTGAATGTCTGGAATAAGAGCTTAATAATTCAAGGAATTGGAATTTTTGTCTTCTTATACGATTTTTGAGGAAAGGGGAAACTTGTAGGGGATGTTAAGAAACATGGTTATACATCTAGCCCAAATCGGATCTCCACACTTGCAATGTCTGGGCTTAAAACTAAATAGAAGAGGAGCATTTTGTATAAATCCATGGGTGTAAAGTTTTATCGTTAGATGGTCGAAAGGTATAAGAAGGGATAAGATTACGAGATCTTCCCTCCTGAGGACTATCAGAGTTTGCAGATGCTTTGAGGCTAAACTATCGTTGCAAGGCCACCTGTCATATGATTTAACACAAGCTGTTTCTTTTAGGCCAAATATGCTCATTAGATTGCTCGAATATCTAATCAGAGATATCAGGGCAACGAAGAGAATTTAAGAAAAAAATATTTTTCGGGTTGGAGAAGCAGAAGGAAATATCAACGATTCAGGCTAGTTGGAATAAGAGGGTGCTGATTCCTTGAATTGCACTAGTTGTCTCTTTACATGATTTCTCATAAGAGCAGAAAATTATAGGGGATGTTTAGAATTATAGTGATATTTCGAGGTCAAATCGGGCTTGATCAACTCTGTCGCAAAAAGGAACTAAACAAAAAATGTGTCTTTTTGTCCACTGGCAGGGCTGTTTCTGGCGGGTATACAGAGAATGCTCGCACGAAAATGGTAAAATTTAGTATTATTCTATACAGTGGAAAAGTAACAGGACAAATAAAGTATCCAAGATTTTTATCCAGTTTAGCAAACCCAATAAACTAACATATTATTATCTCTTTCATAGCAAAAAAATCCTTTTAATGAATACTATTACGTTTTATTTTTTGCCTTATTATTAAAAAAAAACCACCACAAGTCATAGGCTATTGCTCTTTGAGTCGGCTGCTTCAAAAGAAGTAAGCTATGATATTGCTGAGAAATATGTTGACATTTTAAATACTATTTTGATTTAAATTTTACCAGTGGTGCATATGATTATACAGGAATTTTAACAGGAATCTATTTCGAGGCATAAAGAACTATTTACATCCATCAAAAGTAGGCAGTTCGTTGCGGAATATAATACCAAATTTGCCGACGAGAAAGACGTTTTGTTGGGAGATCGGCAGGTGAACAGTCTTGTTTGGATTATAAAGGATTTCTCATTTGCTACATGATGGTTAATGAGACCAAGACCTATTTCATGAAGCCAATTTCAAATGGATGTGAACAAACATACAATTTGTGGGATTCGATCCCAATTCCTTTTCTGAGAGAAAACACCCTACCTGTTTGGTATTGTGTAAGACTGAAGATGGAAATAAAATTAGTAAATATACACACTCCTCTCCCCCATACTCCAGGTGATGATTAAAATTATGGGTAGGCTTTGAAGATGAATCAAAATTCTGCCCTTGAAATTCCCTGGGTGTAAGGGCTAAACAGAAGTTATACCCTTTGAATTAATAGAAACATCCTCATGAACTTTATCAAGTGTTGTTTAAGGGAGTTAAAATATTGTAATAGTATAAGACCATCAATCTGCTGAAGTTATTAAACAGATTACAAAATTAAAATCCTTGACTTTTACATTATTCATTTAACACATTGACTGACAGTAGGAACAAGTGAAGTTCGAGAATTAACACTATATATTTTTGCAATTTTTACAACCTTATAAGTATAGTTTTACTCTTTTGCTTAAATAAACTTAATTTTGATTAATTCAGAACCTTTAATTAGGTTGCGGCTATAACCGTCAGGGCACCAGTAGACTTTAGACACTAAGTAATGGGACGAAGGCGGCTATAAAAGCAAAAACTTAAAAACGTAAATGACATGTTTAATACTCAAATAAGCAGTTTTTTGTGTGCAACAAAGTATTTTGGGGAGTTTTACATGAAATCAATAACAACTATAAATTCAAGAGAAAACACGATCGCTCTACTCCCTTCACAACCACGGGCAACTGAAGCTTCAAGTCGTGTAACATCGGTGTGTATTCAAGAAAAAACACGATAGCACTACTCCCTTCACAACCATGGACAACTGAAGCTTCAAGTTGTGTAACATCGGTGTATATTCAACCTAAAAAATTGTATCCAAAACATGAAACAAGGCTTTTACTTGTGCGCCGTTAAATGCACATTTGTGCCGTTATAGCCATAGTGTCTAAAAACGATCGTTTCGTTTTGGACGGCTATTACCGTCATGCCACATAGTGAATTTCGCTTTGACGGCTATAGACGCAAGTGTCCGTCAACGTGTTAATATTGGGTTTACATTTCTCGATCCGCGGTAGCTCAGTTGACAAAGGCAGCGCTCTTGTAACTGGAGGGTTGCGTGTTAAGAGCCCTAGACGGCCTAAAATAGGGCTAAGTATTCATTAAAGATGATTGGGGCACTTAAAATATGTTCGTGGTCACAATGTCCTTCAAGTTCTCAATCAGTAGCTCTGGGGGGTGGCAGGATAAGCCAATGGGTGTTCTGCTTCCTCCTTGCTTCAAATTTACTAGGATCCACATCAGCAAGGAGTCGTACTTTCACCCTTGAAGTGCTCGTTAAAACGAAAGACGAACATTTTTGCCTTAATAAGAGTAGCTTATAGCTCAATCGTGCTTGGTTTGGTTTGGTTTTGGAGTGCTAAGGTCTACTTTTTGAAACATGAAGGCTAATAAGACCGGGACCTACTGCTTAAAGCCGATTCCAAACGTCTACGAACATCCATGCCATAGTGGGATTCGAACCCATGAACTCCGGTTCCGAAGGCCAGCAACATAACCATTCGGCCATCGTACTTGGTTTGACCAAGTGACATATGACAACAGCAACAACAGAAAATATTATTGCAGCTAAAATCTTCTAAAGTATTGCTAGATATAATTTAGCCCGAAATGGATGAAATTCAGTTTATTCACCTTTCATGCTAAACTTTACAAATTAAAAAGTGAATGCAAAATGTATTCACTTTCATATATCCACTTTATCATATTTACCCGGATCAATGTCTGTTATACAAGTAAAGTAAGTAACAACCTAACCAAAGTCATGAATTATTTATCACGTTGATAATGTCATAAGCTGTCAGTCAGTAGAGATATGAAAAAGACGGTATTCAACTGAAATGTATAGCCACGATACATCATGTCAGACGCGGTAAAAATCTATTGACAAATTTTCATTCGAAAAGCAAGATAAATAATTGAAGCATATTGAATTGAAATCTGATTATATAGTTTTAAACGTGCTACAATAACAAAATATATGTTTCATTTCCTCATTCAATCTTCGATAAATAGATTGAAATATTTTTATTGCTGGCAATGACAGTTCGTGATAATGGCGTGCGTTAAAATGCCAAATATGTTATCTTTTACTGGGAAAGTAAAAATAGAGATAAAATATTCTGAAAATGTCAAAAAATAGCGAGAAATGAAGATCGATTAGAGAATTAAAATCGATGAAAAGGAAACTCCATATCAGTCATTCTAATGATTTTTCAGTTTTTAGTTTTTGCTCCCTAGAAATAAAATTGATCGATACATAGAACTATTTTTACTAGTAGAATATTTAAACATTGTAGCTAAAGAGTAGTTAGTTTTTATTCCTTTGATAATTCCATCATTATATTAAAAAAAACTATTAAGGCTTAGTTTGAACTACTTTCATTTTGGATTAAATGTACCTAGAAAAGTTAGTTTCACTCAATATTTTTGTGAAATCAGAATTAATCCATTAACTAAATTAATATTCAGTTTCGATGTAGTAACATAGAACAACTCAGTAATTATCTTCCATTTGAAAGTATATTAATCATTCTTTTCTATCGATCCGATTCTAAAATAAATTGATATAAATATGCTTCATATCACAGTTAAAAATATTGTCGTATTTAAAACGTTCGAAATTCCCCCCCCATCCCCTTTTCGAGCATTTAATGCCATTATTTCAAGCCCTATTTTACCCGATCAAGAGCATGCGATTAAATTTATCAATTTATCACATAATAAATAGGTAAAAATGACGTCATTCCTTTAATCATCTGATTTAATCATTTTTTATTTTGAATTATTTAAATATCGTCTGCATTATTTTCATACGTTTCATTACAGAACTTAGATATTATGTAAATAATTTTCTTTTATATTTGGCTTAAATAATAGATTAGGTACATATGTGATAAATTTAAATTTTATCATCGATTATTTTTTGTTGCAATGAAAATTTTATCACCGGTATTAAGAACAAATTCTTTTCATAAAAGTCTAGGAGTCTATTTCACTGGATAATAAATATCTAGCTTTTAAGTTATATATCTTTGAAAATTGAGAAGATTGTTCGTTTGTATGTTTGTTTTTTACACATAAACATAAATAAAATTGATCGATACTTAGAACTAATTTTACAAATAGAATACTTATACACTGTAGCTAAAGAATAGTTAGTTTTTATTCCTTTGACAATTCCATCATTATATTACAGTGGCAGGGATGTTCGTAGCCGTTCGGAATCGGCTTTAAGCTGTAGGTCCCTGTCTCATTAGCCCTCGTGTTGCAAAAAGTAGACCGTAGCACTCCAAACAAAACTAAACCATCATTATATTTAAAAAAACTAGTAAGGCTTAATTTGTATTATTTTTCTTTTTGAATTAAATATACCTAGATATGTTAGTTTCACTCAATATTTTCTGTGCAGTCAGAATTAATCCATTAACTAAATTAATATTCAGTTTCGATGTAGTAATTTAGAACAACTCAGTAATTATCTTCGAGTTGAAAGTATATTAATCATTCTTTTCCATCGATCCGATTCTAAAATAAATTGATATAAATATGCTTCATATTAAAGCGAAAAATACTCTCTTGTTTAAAACGTTGGAAATTCCCACCCCCATATCCCCTTTTCGAGCGTTTAATGCCATTATTTCAAGGCCTATTTTCCCCGATTAAGAGCATGCGCTAAAATTTATCAATTTATCAAATAATAAATATGTAAAAATAAATTTTTTTTCTAGCATTATGACGTCATTCCTTTAATCATCTCGTTTAATCATTTCTTATTTTAAATTATTTAAATATCATCTGCATTATTTTCATACGTTTTATCACAGAACTTAGATATTACGTAAATAATTTTTTTTTATATTTGGCTTAAATAATAGATTAGGTACATACGTGATAATTTTAAATTTAATCATCTATTATTTTTTATTGCAATGAAAATTTTATCAAAGAACGAATTCTTTTCATAAAAGTCAAGGAGTAATAAATATCTTTCACGGAATATCTAGCTTTTAAGTTATATATTTTTGAAAATTACGAAGTTCGTTCGTTTGTATTAAATATACCTGTTCGATTAAATATACCTAGATATGTTAGTTTCACTCAATATTTTCTGTGAAATCAGAATTAATCCATTAACTAAATTAATATTCAGTTTCGATGTAGTAACATAGAACAACTCAGTAATTATCTTCGAGTTGAAAGTATATTAATCATTTTTTTTCTATCGATCCGATTCTAAAATAAATTGATATAAATATGCTTCATATCACAGTTAAAATATTGTCGTGTTTAAAACGTTCGAAATTCCCCCATTCCCTTTTCGAGCATTTAATGCCATTATTTCAAGCCCTATTTTACCCGATCAAGAACATGCGATTAAATTTATCAATTTATCACATAATAAATAGATAAAAATGACGTCATTCCTTTAATCATCTGATTTAATCATATTTTACCCGATCAAGAACATGCGATTAAATTTATCAATTTATCACATAATAAATAGATAAAAATGACGTCATTCCTTTAATCATCTGATTTAATCATTTCTTATTTTAAATTATCTAAATATCGTCTTCATTATTTCACATTTTCAACAAAGTAAAAAATTTGGCTAAAGTGAATATTTTTTTTATTTGGTTATTATTAACAACATTGTAAAAACACCGAACAATAAACGATTAATTTTTTAAGAAAATATTAAGTGTCAATTCTTTGTCAACAGAATAAAATTGCTTTTTTACTCGATTCTTCAATGAAATGTTAAAGAGTAGTCGCTTTGAAAGTTCCTGCATTATAACAAAAAAACTAAGGACACTATTTTTAATGATTAGGTACTTAGAAAGTTAGTCTCTCCACTATTTAATATAGTTTTTTAAAAAATGTTTCTTTAGTTGTTGAATAAATCAAAAATTGTTAAGTTTACACTTCCTCTTGGCTGATTTTTCGTTTTCCTGCTCCATTTACGAGACCCATGCATTATTAAACTGACCGACGATTAGGAGATAGTATTCGCGGACCGCTCGGCGCATTATTTACATCGTCTTCATTATTTTCACACGTTTTATCATTGAACTTTGATATTAAGTAAATAGTTTTCTTTTATATTTGGCTTAAATAATAGATTAGATATATATGTGATACTATTAAAATTAATCATCTATTATTTTTTGTTGCAATGAAAATTTTATCAAAGAACAAATTCTTTTCATAAAAGTCTAGGAGTCTATTTCGCGGACTAATAAATATCTAGCGTTTAAGTTATATATCTTTAATCTTTTTTAAGTTATATATCTTTGAAGGTTGAGAAGTTTGTTCGTTTGTATGTTTATTTTTTATACATAACCATAAATAAAATTAGTCGATACATAGAACTATTTTTACTAATAGAATATTTAAACACTGTAGATAAAGAGTAGTTAGTTATTATTCCTTTGAAAGTTCCATCATTATATTTAAAAAAAACTAGTAAGGCTTAGTTTGAACTATTTTTCTTTTTAGATTAAATGTACTTAGAAAAGTTAGTTTCACTCAATATTTTCTGTGAAATCAGAATTAATGCATTAACTAAATTAATATTCAGTTTCGATGTAGTAATTTAGAACTACTCAGTAATTATCTTCCAGTTGAAAGTATATTAATCATTCCTTTCTATCGGTCCAATTCTAAAATATATTGATATAAATATGGTTCATATTAAAGCGAAAAATACTGTCTAGTTTAAAACGTTTGGAAATTCCCACCCCCTATCCCTTTCTCGAGTGTTTAATGCCATTATTTCAATCCCTATTTTCCCCGATTAAAAGCATGCGATTAAAATTATCAATTTATCCCATAATAAATAGGGAAAAATAATTTTTTTTCTAGTATTGTGACGTCATTCCTTTAATCATCTGATTTAATCATTTCTTATTTTAAATTATTTAAATATCGTCTGCATTATTTTCATACATTTTATCACTGAACTTTGATATTAAGTAAATAGTTTTCTTTTATATTTGGCTTAAATAATAGATTAGATATATATGTGATACTATTAAAATTAATCATCTATTATTTTTTGTTGCAATGAAAATTTTATCAAAGAACGAATTCTTTTCATAAAAGTCTAGGAGTAATAAATATCTTTCACGTAATAATACATATCTAGCGTTTAAGTTATATATTTTTGAAAATTATGAAGTTCGTTCTTTTGTATGTTTGTTTTTTATACATAACCATAAATATAATTGGTCGATACATAGAACTCTTTTTACTAATAGAATATTTAAATACTGTAGCTAAAGAGTAGTTAGTTTTTATTCCTTTGATAATTCCATCATTATAGTTTTAAAGAAACTAGTAAGGCTTAGTTTGAACTATTTTTCTTTTTGGATTAAATATACCAAGAAAAGTTAGTTTCACTCAATATTTTCTGTGAAATCAGAATTAATCCATTAATTAAATTAATATTCAGTTTCGATGTAATTTAGAACAACTCAGTAATTATCTTCCAGTTGAAAGTATATTAATCATTCTTTTCTCTAATCTACCGCAGTGAGATTAAACATATATTCTTAAAAGGGAACATATATCGACATTCAAACGCTTTGTAATTATTTAGATATCCATTGAGTACTGTGCTGGTAAAATCTGAAATCAATTTTTTAACGCTCACCTACGGAATTAATTTATGATTATCTACCATCAAGGTTAACTGATAATCAATTGCACTAAGAGTTTTTACTATGCTATGGAAGTTGAATTATTATTTCTTAAGACTAACACAGACAATCAGACAAGTAGTTAATATTACTCATTGTGTGATTATCCTTGCAACCTTTTTGGTAAGAAGGATTGTTTCCTTAAATGTTTTGTGTGGATAAAGATCTCATATGTTGGTTACACAGGAAGAAAAATAGAAAAATCCTCGTAGGTAGAATTAATTCATAATTTTCTACCATCAAGGTTAATTGGTAATCTAGTTGGCTTTAATCGATTGTATTGAGATTTTTTTTCCTGTGCCATGGAGGTTGAGAACATTATTTTTTAAGGTTGAGACAGTATCAAATGGGAATATCTTTGATGCACTTGGTGTTGCTACTTATGTAATCATCCTCACATTTATAATAGAAAGAAATACCTCCTTAAGGCCTTACAACATGCCAACCTGTACGCTTTGAAAAATCAACGAATTCAGTTTATGACTCCTTTTTTTACGGAGGTTGAGAACATTATTTTTTAAGGTTGAGACAGTATCAAATGGAAATATCTTCGATGTTCTTGATGTTGCTACTTATGTAATCATCCTCATATTTATAATAGAAAGAAATACTTCCTTTTAAGGCCTTATAACATGCCAACCTTTCAATTTGAAAAAACAATGGATTTAGTTTATGACTCCTTTTTCATGGAGGTTGAGAACATTACTTTTAAGGTTGAGAACAGTATCAAATGGGAATATCTTTGATGTACTTAGTGTTGCTACGTATGTATCATCCTCACATTTATAATAGAAAGAAATACCTCCTTGACATGCCAACCTGTACGATTTGAAAAGTCAATGGATTCAGTTTACGACTCCTTTTTCATGGAAGTTGAGAACATAACTTTTAAGGTTGAGATAGTATCAAATGGGAATATCTTTGATGTACTTAGTGTTGCTACTTATGTAATCATCCTCATACTTATAACAGAAAGAAATATCTCTTTAAGGCCTTATAATATGCCAACCTGTACGCTTTGAAAAATCAATGGATTCAGTTTACGACTCCTTTTTCATGGAGGTTGAGAACATTATTTTTTAAGGTTGAGACAGTATCAAATGGGAATATCTTTGATGTACTTAGTGTTGCTACTTATGTAATCATCCTCACATTTATAATAGAAAGAAATACCTCCTTAACATGCTAACCTGTACGATTTGAAAAATCAATGGATTCAGTTTACGACTCCTTTTTCATGGAGGTTGAGAACATTATTTTTTAAGGTTGAGACAGTATCAATTGGGAATATCTTTGAACTTGGTGTTGCTACTTATGTAATCATCCTCATACTTATAATAGAAAGAAATACCTCTTTAAGACCTTACAATATGTCAACCTGTACGCTTTCAAAAATCAATGGATTCAGTTTATGAATCCTTTTTCATGGAGGTTGAGAACATTATTTTTTAAGGTTGAGACAGTATCAAATGGGAATATCTTTGATGTACTTGGTGTTACTACTTATGTAATCATTCTCACATTTATAATAGAAAGAAATACTTCCTTAAGGCCTTACAACATACCAACCTGTACGATTTGAAAAATCAACGGATTCAGTTTACGACTCCTTTTTCCGATGAAGAATACGAGATTTCTTCTGTGATAGTGAAACATTTTTAAGTAATTTATTTTTATTCACGTTAACGTGTGATAAGGCTTTGAAAAGTTTTCACTATCACATGAAAAATCTTCGTAGTCTTCAATGGGAAAAGGAATTTGCAAACTGAATCAGTCACTTTTTCAACGCTTAAGGTTCATCTTTAAAGTTCCTTTAAAGGACCTAAAGGAACTAAAGTGCTTATACACCATCTATAAAACTCATCGCCTGAAAAGGCATGAACAATCCCTCTTTTCCCTCTCAACATACCGAACGTTGGCCGATGAGTTAGAGTGTTGGCCTTCGGTACCAAAGTTCGTGGGTTCGAATCCCACAGTGGCATGGATGTTCGTAGCCGTTCGGAATCGGCTTTAAGCTGTAGCTCCCAGTATCATTAGCCTTCGTGTTGTAAAAAAGTAAACCGTAGAACTCTAAAACCAAACCAAACCCTCTCAACACATGAAATGGGGCAATTTTCTATTACAACATAAAATGAGAGCTCCTCAAACGTATGACCGAATAAGTAAGAAGCTGTTCTTCCGTACATGAATTCACGAGTTCGGATCCCATTAATTGCATGGATGTTAGTAGCCACTTAGAACCAGTTCTAAGCAGTAGATTTTGGTTTAATTACCCATCGTGCAGAAAAACAGTAGACTGTAGCTACCCCAACTCAAGCAAATGCTCTTTTAATGTCAGCATTATGTCGAATGCTGATCGAATGGGTAAAGCAGTCTCCGGTATCGGAATTTGTTTATTCAAATTCCGCTGATTTCATGAATGTTCGAAGCTAGTGTTAAACAGTAGGTTCTGGTCTCATTAATCCCTTATTGCAGAAAAATAGACCGTAGTGCTCCAAATCAAACCAAACTTAAAGGAACTTTAATGGTTTTACCACACGTGAGCCTGTACACGTTGAATATGCAAATTCGTATTCGTATAGAGTTAAAAGTCAAACAGTTGTAACTATTTAGTACTGATAAGTTTCAAGCTCACCTTTCTAGACACGAACTCTAAAAAGGAACAAAGTATCATACAGCATATATTTTAATCACATATTTATTTCATAAATTTTAGTCCAATTTTAATGTGGTAATAGTGAACCGTTTCGAATCTGCATTCACTATAAGAGATCATTTCTTTGGGTACAAACCAAATTGGTGAAGTGAAATGAATTTGGGATTTTATAATTTACTTCATGTGTTACACAAATGGAAGTTCATTATCCACACAGACATGTAAAGGCTTCATCAACGTATATCATACCCTCATCGCGTATTACCTATATGAGTTGCAAAAACAGCGATTCAGTTTAGGATATCTTTTCCCGGTGACGTTTACGTAGATTCCTTGAGTGATAGAAAAATTTTTCCTACTATTTTATATTTATTCAAGTAAAAGTGTTATTAGGTCTTTGATCAGGAGCCATGGTAGCTCAACCAAAACCTCTGGAGGTGGCAGGCCAAATCTTGGGGGACTTCTGCTTGGTTCCTGCTTCTAAATTACGAGGACAGAGTGGGTATAATATTATTAGGTATGCGTAGCATACCTTAAAGTACACGTGCGCTTCGGGTGGTGCCAGCTTCACAGCTTTGTATTGGCATAAAGACATATAGTGCCTGTATTGCAAGATGCGTTAGGAAAAAAAAAAGATCTGCTACTCACAGGGACTCTAAACGATCGGAATAGTCGATGTTTTTGACTGGCTACGTCATTATGACGAAAATCCCCTCCAGAGTAGCAAAAGCTCCCATCTTTGACATAACCCAACGTGCCGAAATGCACTTCTAGTGACGTCATGTGGTGTAAAGCCACCACATGTGGTGTGCCGTGAGTAGCAGCCTTAGTCTTCGACCAGTTGAACATTTTTTGCCTTAAACCAGAAAATCTGCAAATTTTCACTTGGACAAAGTAATTGTAAGAACCGAAACTAACCTGAAACTGTTGCTTTTTTAACGCGTACAGGTAGACGTGTGATAAGGCTTTAAGGCTTAAGCCGTATCACACATTGGAAGAAGGAGAATACACAATGAAAAAGGAGGTTAAAATATTTAAATGCAAAATAAGGAAAGACAGTGTGTTAAGTAATTAAAAAAATATTTGCAGAGCAAATGACAAATGTTGATCTTGCCTGTAAATGCATTTTCACTGTCTTAATTGGAGGTTTGCCGAGAATCTCCTTTCCGAGTTAAGATAATTTACCTTTAAGGTCAATCCAGTTTTCACCTTGGACATTTAAACGGAATACATATATGTCGAAAGCCAGGAGGAAAAAAGGTGTTTTTTTCATATGAATTGGTTCATTTATATTGATAGAGCTGACGGATTTGCAAGTGTTTGAACAAAAAAGTGTACTACTGTGCAATAGAATTTACTTACTCGTCCTATGATTTAAGGTACCATATTTGCTTGTGGCTATGATATTAATTTACGACTAATCAACACAAAGAAACTATTTGTGTCTATTACAGAAACATGCAATTGTTTAGAAATAGTCATTGTAATAAAACTTTTTGAAGCAATGAATTAAAAAAATTATTAAATGAAGATATCAAATTCAGTAAAAGTACGAACCTCAAATCTTTTTTTTTTTTAAATATTCAACATTTAGCAATATTTTTAATATAATCATCAGTGACCATACTATATAACACATGTAAGATACTAAAATTTACATAAAAGAATTTGTAATTAAAATTAATTTGAACTTCTTTGTTACGATCGCGAGAAATTATATCCTCGTTTTAATCAAATGCTCTTAACAAATGAATTCGAAAAAAAAATAACTGATTTTGTGTGGTTCACTTCTTTTTCAGTGCAATCACAAATCATTCGTTCATTTTTGCAGTATTTTATTGCCGTTTACTTAAGAAATCGGTCTTTTCAACCATTTCACAAGTTTTTACGTTTGTTAATTTCTTCCGCGATTTCCAGTATACCACAAAGTCTCTTAAAAAACTCTTTTAAAAAATCGATATAATCTTAGAATTTAATCGAAAAGTTACTTAAAATTAAATGAAAATGATTTTTTTCTCTGTTATCTATTGATATACAAACATATGGTTCTAAACATAGATGCGATTCATAATATTATTCTTTATTATCTAGCGATACTCTCAATATGTTTACGTAGAAGACTTAAAATTATAGTTAGGCATTTAAGAATATAATCTAATAATACTCTTGCATTTATTGATTCTCCACCCTTTTATATACATGACACTGACCCATCACTCCTTAAAGTTACAATAGGGAGATACCTTCTAACTGATTTTGAGTGGTTCACTTCTTTTTCAGTGCAAATGCAAAGTATTCCTGCATTTTTTTCAGTATTTTATTGTCGTTTACTTAATAAATCGGTCTTTTCAACCATTACACAAGTTTTTACATTTGTTAATTTCTTCCGCAATTTCCAGTTTACCACAAAGTCTCTTAAAAAATCGATATAATCTTAGGACTTAATCAAAAAATTACTTTAAAAAAATAAATGAAAATAATTTTTTTTCTCTGTTATCGATTGATACATAAACATATTGTTCTAAACATAGATGCGATTCATAATATTATTCTTTAATATCAAGTCATACTCTCGATATGTTAACGTAGGAGACTTAATAAATCGGTCTTTTCAACCATTGCACAAATTTTTACGTTTGTTAATTTCTTCCGCGATTTCCAGTATACCACAAAGTCTCTTAAAAAACTCTTTTAAAAAATCGATATAATCTTAGAATTTAATCGAAAAGTTACTTTAAAAAAATAAATGAAAATAATTTTTTTCTCTGTTATCGATTGATACATAAACATATTGTTCTAAACATAGATGCGATTCATAATATTATTCTTTAATATCAAGCAACACCGTCAATATATTTACGTAGGAGAATTAAAATTATAGTTAGACATTTAAGACTATAATATAATAATAATCTTACATTTATTGATTCTCCACCCTTTTATATACATGACACTGACCCATCACTCCTTAAAGTTACAATAGGGAGATACCTTCTAACTGATTTTACTGGTTCACCTCTTTTTCAGTGCAATCCCAAATTATTTCTGCATTTTTGCAGTATTTTATTGGCGTTTAATTAAGAAATCGGTCCTTTCAACCATTGCACAAGTTTTTACGTTTATTAATTTCTTCTCCGATTTCCAGTTTTCCACAAAGTCTCTTAAAACATCGATTAAATCTTGGGACTTAATCGAAAAGTTACTTTAAAAAATTAAATAAAAACGATTTATTTCTCTATTATCTATTGATATACAAACATATGGTTCTAAACATAGATGCGATTCATAATATTATTCTTTATTATCTAGCGATACTCTCAATATGTTTACGTAGAAGACTTAAAATTATAGTTAGGCATTTAAGAATATAATATAATAATAATCTTACATTTATTGATTCTCCACCCTTTTTATGTGCATAACACTAACATATCACCCCTAAAAGTTAGAATAGGGAGATACCTTCTAACTGGTTTTGAGTAGTTCCCTTCTTCAGTGCAATCACAAATCAATCCTGCATTTTTGCTGTATTTTTATTGTCGTTTACTTAAGAAATCGGTCCTTTCAACCATTGCACAAGTTTTTACGTTTATTAATTTCTTCTCCGATTTCCAGTTTTCCACAAAGTCTCTTAAAACATCGATTAAATCTTGGGACTTAATCGAAAAGTTACTTTAAAAAATTAAATAAAAACGATTTATTTCTCTATTATCTATTGATACACAAACATATGGTTCTAGACATAGATGCGATTCATAATATTATTCTACGAAGACTTAATAAATTGGTCTTTTCAACCATTGCACAAATTTTTACGTTTGTTAATTTCTTCCGCGATTTCCAGTATACCACAAAGTCTCTTAAAAAACTCTTTTAAAAAATCGATATAATCTTAGAATTTAATCGAAAAGTTACTTAAAATTAAATGAAAATGATTTTTTTCTCTGTTATCGATTGATACACAAACATATGGTTCTAAACATAGATGCGATTCATAATAATATTATTCTTTAATATCAAGTCATACTCTCAATATTTTTACATAGGAGACTTAAAAGTATAGTTAGGCACTTAAGAATATAATCTAATAATACTTTTGCATTTATTGATTCTCCACCCTTTTATATACATGACAATAACCCATCACTCCTTAAAGTTAGAATAGGGAGATACCTTCTAACTGATTTTGAGTAGTTCACTTCTTCTTCAGTGCAATCACAAATCATTCCTGTATTTTTGCATATTTTATTGCCGTTTACTTAAGAAATCGGTCTTTTCAACCATTTCACAAGTTTTTACATTTGTTAATTTCTTCCGTGATTTCCAGTTTTCCACAAAGTCTCTTAAAAAATCGATTAAATCTTAGGACTTAATCGAAAAGTTACTTTAAAAAATTAAATGAAAACGATTTTTTTCTCTATTATCTATTGATATACAAATATATGGTTCTAAACATAGATGCGATTCATAATATTATTCTTTAATATCAAGTCATACTCTCAATATGTTTACGTAGGAGACTTAAAAGTATAGTTAGGCACTTAAGAATATAATCTAATAATATTCTTGCATTTATTGACTCTCCACCCTTTTATATACATGACACTGACCCATCACTCCTTAAAGTTACAATAGGGAGATACCTTCTAACTGATTTTACTGGTTCACCTCTTTTTCAGTGCAATCCCAAATTATTTCTGCATTTTTGCAGTATTTTATTGGCGTTTACTTAAGAAATTGGTCTTTTCAACCATTGCACAAGTGTTTACGTTTGTTAATTTCTTCCCCGATTACCAGTTTACCACAAAGTCTCTTAAAAAACTCTTTTAAAAAGAAATATGCATCTTAGAACTTAATCGAAAAGTTACTTTAAAAAATTAAATGAAAGCGATTTTTTTTTGTTATCTATTGATATACAAATATATGGTTCTAAATATAGATGCGATTCATAATATTATTCTTTATTATCTAGCGATACTCGCCATATGTTTACGTAGAAGACTTAAAAGTATAGTTAGGCACTTAAGAATATAATCTAATAATACTTTTGCATTTATTGATTCTCCACCCTTTTATATGCATGACACTAACCCATCACCCCTTAAAGCTAGAATAGGAAGATACCTTCTAACTGATTTTCAGTGGTTCACTTCTTTTTCAGTGCAAACACAAAGTATTCTTGAATTTTTTTCAATATTTTATTGTCGTTTACTTAATAAATTGGTCTTTTCAACCATTGCACAAGTGTTTACGTTTGTTAATTTCTTTCCCGAGTTCCAGTTTACCACAAAGTCTCTTAAAAAACTCTTTTAAAAAATCGATATAATCTTAGAACTTAATCGAAAAGTTACTATAGAAATTAAATGAAAACGATTTTTTTTCTTTATTATCGATTAATACACAATCATACGGTTTTAAACATAGATCCGATTCAAAATTTGATTAACCCAACACTAGCGTTAGGTTAATCAAATTTAAAATTAATTGGCCTTTTAATTACCATATTTCTATGGCCTCTAAAATATTTGTAACGCATAAAACACCATCAAGATAAGTTAGACAACATTACATTAAACGAAGGTTAACTATTGTGTAATTATAATTAACACTCATTTATCTCTCATGGACCGTAGTGAGATAGGCTTTAAAGTAAAAAAAAAATTACTTCCTACGTATCTGTAGAAAATCAATGTTACGCTTCTAATTTTTATGCTCAAATGAATAAAGTAATTACTTTATTGAAATATCGTGCAAAGAATAAGCTATATGAATTAACATGAACAATTTGGAAGGGTTTTAATTAACTTTATTACAATATTTTCTTAGAATAAAAATTCTTATAAAGGTATTTAAAGATAAAATTAATTTATTATAAGTTAAAATAAAATTAATTTATGAGAATAGAAAATTTCTAAGTTTAAGCATATAAACTCTAAAATTAAAGTTTTCTTATATTTTCTCCATTTTCTGTAATGTTTCGCATTGACCGAAGATTAAGCATCACGTAATTACAGTCCACTTGATTTCTATCTATCTCTGGTGAGATATGCCATGAGTTTTCAGTGTGATGTATTAGTAGATAATTAATGTTACATTTAAAATTTTACTTCTAAAATGAATAAAGTAATTACTTTATTGAAATATCATGAAAAGAATAAGCTATACCCTATATAATAATAGCCTAATGTCGTGTAGTCCTCGTTTATATTTGAGCATCAACCTGTGATCAAATGTATAGTGGTGATTTATTTTTAATTGCGTTGTGTTAAGTATTTTTGTACTAAATTTAACCACAGGTTCTGAGAAACTACAGACATAAATATGAAAATAAACTAACAGCTAAATTGACAACAACCGAGACTAGCTTAATATTAAAAAACAGTAAACTTATTATAATATATATATATACATCTATTTACATACAAAACTGAAGCTAATTTTCATAAAATAATCTTTGTCAACATCTTCTAATTTAGTTCTGACAATTTCTTATATACTTAAATAACTTTGTAAATAGAGAGAGGACCTAATCTCAATTTCAAAAATGTATGTAAATTTGGGGTACCTTTGTGGGTCTAAAATGTTGGACCCGGAACACTTCTGGTTGAAGGGTATCTATGGCTGATCAGGAGAGGGAATCTATATATCATTCGTCAGGGTCTCGTCAGGGGCTTCCTCCTGAGTCTTTGGGGTGCGGCCGTACTATTTGGTGCAGGAACCCTTCCTGTCGGACTTGGCTGGACTCTCCTAGTCTGAACTATCGAGCACCTTCTGCTCTGGACTCACGAACAACTTCCGTCGGACCCGACTGGATTCCCGACTTTCGAACATCTTCTTCTGGGACCTCCGAACCTCTTCTCTGGGATCTCCGAATCCTCCTCTCATCTTTTTGATTTTTCATATTTAATTATTTCAACCCTGTCCCCTCTTCCTTCTTGTCATCCAATCTTGATAGTTGTAAGAATTTCATTGGTCTGCTTCAACCCCGCCTTGAGACCGCCAACGAGCCAAACCTTATCCCTTCTAATTGGGCACTGTCCCTTAGGGACTCATAAATACTCCACAAAGGTACATTCTTATTTAATGTCAAGTACGGAGACGGGATTCTAATCTGAGACTGGGATCAGAACCCCGCCCGAGACCACCATACAAGACAACAATATCCGTTGAATAGAAATTTATGGTCCTCCATCTCTTTACAAAGATGTGATGAGGTCAGATTTAGATCCCGAACATTTTACTTCATGTATGAATGAATCAATTATATAACAGATCTAAATCGCCTCATCACACCTAAGTTATCTGTCCATCTGTCTTCGAATTTATGAACCAGATGGACCTGAAATGGATAGGGGAATCCATATTGGATTCTTGATGAGTTAGGGTTAGGAAAATTCAAAGCGAGTAAAGTTTATATTCTCCTAAACTATCCATCCGATTCTAAAATAAATTGGTATAAATATGCTTCATATCACAGCAAAAAATACTGTCGTCTTTAAAACGTTTGAAATCCACCCTTTCTCCCCTTTTCGAGCGTTTAATGTCATTATTTCAAGCCCTATTTTCCCGGGATAAGAGAAGCCGATTAAATTTATCAATTTATCACATAATAAATAGGTAAAAATAACATTTTTTTAGCATAATGACGTCATTCCTTTAACCATCTCATTTAATCATTTATTACTTTAAATCATTTAAGTATCGTTTGCATTATTTTCATACGTTTTGTCACTGAACTTAGATATGACGTAAATAATTTTCTTTTATATTTGGCTTAACCCTTTAAAGGTCACGATTAAAAATTCTTTCAGATTTAAAGGAATTAGGTTATAAACGTTGTCAGTGAAGTTTATAAATAGGAACGATATAAAAACAAATTTTACATTCCCTTGAGAGGTGAGAATATATATTTTTTTTACGGGGGGAGATAATTGTGATACCTTTTCCTTTTACAGCGTGAAAATAAGAGTTTTTTAAAATAAATTATGTTGAAAGAGCAAGGTATAATTATCATCAAAATGATGTAAGAAATAGATAACTACACAATTTTTCATTGTTCTTTTGGGTAGGTGTTTGTAATTGAAATCATAAAGAGAAAAATAAAATTCGAGAATTTTCATGTAAAGCAATTTTAAGCTAATATATTTCAAAGGAAATAATAAATTATGCAAAATTCTATTATCTATTACTATATCAAAGAGTCAATAATCTATTTATCTTTGCATTTTTTTCAGAGAATAGAAAAAAAAATCTTTCGGATGTTTTTAAAAACAAGAGAAAAAAGTATTAATAGCTGGTTTCGCTGTGAAACCACTGCCCGTTAAAGGGTTAAATAATAGATTAGGTACATATGTGATAATTTCAAATTTAATCATCGATTATTTTTTGTTGCAAGATAATTCTCAGCTAAAAAACCAAACCATTTTTTTTTACCTAACTCATAAGTTTGGTTTGATTTGGAGTGCTACGATCTACTTTTTACAACACGAGGGCTAATGAGACCCGGACCTACAGCTTAAAGCCGATTCCGAACGGCTACGAACATCCATGCCACTGTGGGATTCGAACCCACGAACTACAGTACCGAAGGCTAGCACCTTAACCAATCGGCCATCGTTCGGCACCTGACTCATAGGATACTTTACAACTCCGGAAAATTATAAATTTCACTAACCCTGTGATATGACGGGCTATATGCTGGTATGAAATAACAAAAACAGTTATGAAGGGTTTTGATTAACTTTATTGTAATATTTTCTTAGGATAAAAATTCTTATAAAGTTATTCAAATATAAAATTAATTTATTAAGGATTAAAATGAAATTATTAGAATAAAAAGAGTTTTAAGTTTAAACATATAAAGTCTAAAATTAAAAATTTCTATTATTTTCTCCATATTCTGTAATGCTTCGCATTGACTGAAGACCAATCATGAAGTAATTACAGTCCACTTAATTTCTATTTATTAGTGGTGGACCGTATTGAGATATGCAATGAGTTTTTAATGTGATGTATCAGTAGATAATTAATATTACATTTAAAATTTTTCTTATAAAATGAAAGTAATTAGTTGATAGAAGTGCTGTGCAAAGAATAAGACTTTATAAAATACCAGAAAAAATAAGACAGGATTTTAAGTAAATTTAAAAATTGAATTTATTAATCCCCTATATAATAATAGTCTAAGTTATCTGTACGTCTGTCCTCCAATTTATGAAGCGGTTGGAACTGGAATGGATAGAGGCATCCATTCAAAGCGAATAAAGTTTATCTTCTCCTAAACTATCGATCCGATTCTAAAATAAATTTGTATAAATATGCTTCATATCACAGCAAAAAATACTGTCGTCTTTAAAACGTTCAAAATCCAACCCTTCCCTCCTTTCCGAGAGTTTAATGCCATTATTTCAAGCCCTATTTTCTCCGGTTAAGAGCAGGCGATTAAATTTATCCATTTATAACTTAAGAGGTAAAAATAACGATCTTTTCTAGCATTGTGAAGTCATTCCTATAAACATTTAATCCTTTCATATTTTAAACTATTTAAATATCGTCTACACTACTTTAATATCTTTTACCACTGAAATTAGATATTACGTAAATGATTTTCTTTTATATTTGGCTTAAATAATTAGGTACATGTGATAATTTTAAATTGAATCATCGATTATTTTTTGTTGCGATGAAAATTTTATCCCCGGTATTAACAATAAATTCTTTTCATATAAGTCTAGGAGTCTATTTCACGGACTAATAAATATCTAAATTTTAATTTATATATATTTATTATGTGTTATTACATCACTCTGGTAGCTCTAAATAAATCAAGTTTTAAACACAAAAATATAATCAGTAATGATTATGACAAATATTAAAAGAACTTAACGATATTTAACAAAAAACAAATATTTGCCTTACATTACGCACAAATATTAAAGCTCATATTAATAAAATATATAAAACATTTTTTTCCGGATTCTGTTTTTTTTATATAAATTTTTATAAAATATATAATATACAAAAATAAATAATAAATATTATTATAATTAAATAAAATATAAAATATACATATATGACAATATATATATTATATATATATATACAATATATATAAACATATATATATATATATATATTATATATATATTAAATATAATTAAATTAATATTATATATATATAATATATATAAAATAAATAATATATATATACTATATATAAATAATATAAATATAAACTAAATATATAAATATATATATATATATTATATATATATTATATATATTATATATATTATATATATTATATATATATTATATATATATATATATATATATATATATATATATATATATATATTGCTCTTTGTTAGACTGCGGAAGGAGTTCTAGAAGAACCCAACCTCGTGATAAATTGATAACAGGGATCTTGTGGGTGGTTATCAATCATCACGCGATCGGGGAACTTTCCAGGGGAAGCATTCATTTTGCACGTGCACAGTTTAAACAGAATAGTCATGCAGTATTTACATGATTAACCCTATCTAATCCTTTCAACTCCCAAGGTGGTCACGAGCTCTAGTATCTTAAGACTTACAAATGATAATGTGACGTGAGCAACGTCACACTTATATGATTCTATAATTTTCTGATCAGTCGAGAGCAGTTATATTCACACCAATTACGGTTTTCATTAATATTCTTCAATAGCGGTTTTTAATACGATAAGAATTACTTCTTAGCCATAATGCGCTACATTAGTGGGTCGCCGTTTGAAATAATTGATAGTTTCTATATGTTGTATTTCATACTTTTGCCTTTACAACGTATTGTTGTTGTAGTTTCCTACTCGGATGAGCCATGGACAGGTTGCCAGAAGCCACACGAATTAAGGCGAAGGGGTACGCCTTTCGCTTGACTACCATCGTTAGGGTGAAAAACCATCTTAGCTCAAGTGGGTAATTTATAAGCAGAGACCAAACAGAAGATCCCCAGTCTTGGACTGCCAGAGGTATCGTTTGAGAATTTGGAAGACACTGTAGCCAGGAATATGCTTTACGTGCTCCAGTCACCTTTAAGGAGACGGCGGACTTTAGGCCGGCTCGAAGCCCCGAACCCTCCAATTACAAGATCGTTTCCTTTGCCGACTGAGCTACCGCAACTCTAGTTAAAAAATTACTTCGCTTTTAAAGGTTCCAAACATTTATTACGTTATTCAAACAAAACTAGAAATCCGCGAATTCAGGAGTTGTACAAATTCCACGAAACACATCGGGGAAGGTGCACTTGAAGGTTAAAACCCGAATGATCTCGAGCTTTTCGACAAGGAAACCTTCTAACAGGAGTCACCACCTGTGTGTTCAACACTTGCTACAGGAACACCTACTGGTGTTTTAATTGTTATTGGTTAAATCTTGGCGTAACGACGTCACAGTGCGAAAACTACAAATCACCATCTACTCTAATGAATGATACAGATTTGGTCTCTCGATCGAACTTATGTTCATTACCATTTGCAGCTATCTGTTTAACAGAAAATTGAATCTAGAACATAATACAGAATTAACTACAAACAAAACGCGTTTACCTTGTGAACAACTGGTACGAATGCTCCAAACACCTTTCATCAGCACTTACGTATGTAACAAGAGTATGTAACTCCACAGTGCCTGCTTCTTATACGACGGTTTGGTTTGCATATTTCTCAACACTAAACCGTGATTGGCTGTTACTTAACATATTTGCATATTTCCTCCCACATTTGCAGCAAATTTCAACTTCTTAATTTTGATTGGCTTACTTTTTTAATTCTGATTGGTTCACATTTTCCTCGCCATTCTTAACTTTTGGAAGTGAGCGTATATTAGGTACGTGAAGTAGTAAAAATTATTCCAAAACGTTCCAAAATATTTCCAAAACTTGTTTAGCTTTTGCTTCGATTTTTTAAAAAAAAAAAAATATGCCATTTTATACATGAGTAAATATGGCAATTTTGGCACACGAAGGCTCAAATTAGAACTTTCGCTTATTTTACATCTTTATCACCTTTGGCTTACAATGACTGAAGATTAAGTATCTTGTAATTATAAGTAAATTAATCACCATTTATCTCTAGATAACCACGGAAAGATAAGCATTGAGAGTAAAAGGGTGTTTAATATAATCTATCAGTAGAAAATTAATGATGAATTTTTAATTTTAAAGCTAAACTTACTTTTTTGATACATCGTGGCTCACGATATCTCAAGAAAGCAAGAATATGACTCATGAATTAATTGGAAATATTAGAAAAAAATTGAAAGAGCTTTAAGTAGATTTCATTTGATTTTTATCAACTCTTTCAATAAACAGTGGACTTTCAAAATTTATTTTCTGTGTGATAATTTTCGGCATACAAAGGCTGAAATTATAATTTTCCGTTTTATTCACCTTTTTCATTCTTGAGTTACAATGATTGAAGATTAAGACAATTAATCACCATTTATCTCTAAATGACCACTGAGAGATAGACGTCGAGAGGAAAAGGGTGTTCAACATAATGTATCAGAGGAGAATTAATGATGCATTTTTAATTTTAAAGCTAAAATGAATAGATTAATTACTTTTTTGAAATACCGTGCGCACGATATCTAACAAAAAAAAAAAGCCAAAATATGACTCATGAATTAATAGTAAAAATTGGAAAGGTTTTAAAGTAGTTTAAAAATTTCATTAGAATGTCATTAACTGTTCAAGAGAACAGTGGTCTTTTAAAATTTATTTTGTTTGTGTCCGACAACCTTGAAAATTTATTCTGTTATTAGTAATACATTTTTGAGAAAATATTCGCAATTTCAAAGTAAACTCTCAATTTTAAAAGTTATATTAACACATTGTGTGCGGGTACATTTCACAGCAGGAATGTACCGGGAGCGGGCGTTTTGCGTGTAAATTTAGTTATTCTGTTAAATCTCAATAGATCGAAAATTATTTAAATTTTTAACCAACTTTATATTTTATATTAAAATATATAAACAAATATATAAATAGAAATATATAAGTAACAACCATAAGATTTTTGTAAACAAAAAATATATTTTTTAGTGGATAAATTTATAGTAATATCGTAAACAGGAAAAATCAAATAGAAATAGTAGTATATAAATTTAATTTTTTGCCGTTTTGTGGTTCCGCATCGACTGATGTAAAAACTAATTTTTATTTGTCTAAATTTTTCCAGAATCTATAGAGTAGACAAGAACATTCGTCTTCGTTTTCCTGTATATACCGTTATTTTTGCACCCACAAACAAACCATGTTCTTACACTAACCCGTAATAGTACGTGACCCACGTTCAAGTATCAATCGTTAGAAAACGTACTAGTACGTGTCCCTCATACAATGTGTTAATTGTTCTGTAAAGAGCATTATTGTAATATCCCTTACCCATTTTTTATAATATGATGATTTTTAATCAATGAATAACTTTTATGCTTTGAAATAAAATTTAGGTATTAACGTAAGCATTTGCTGGAAATACTGTTAGAAAAATTATTAAGAAGATTAAATTAATTATATTATTAAAATATTTAGAGTTAAATATCCTTTTATTGACATTTCCATTTGCTGTAAGACACGAAACTATTATCGTGTTATAATTATCAAAACAACACGATGTTTCACAAGTGAGAAAGTATTACATGATTCATCATTTTTAACAATTATATTATTTTTCAGACTGTAAAGTTTTCATAAATGCCTTCATGTGATTTTCTCTCTATTCTCAAGCATATTTGCATTTTAAAAGCAGTTACATGATTCCTTACTTCCATATGTGCCGCTTCTAAATGAATTCTTTCATTTTATTTTTCCTATTGTCTGTCCTTACAACCATACTTCGTCTGTTAATCTTGACCTTTTAGCTAAATACCTTCATTTTTTATTATCGCTAAGAACTTTATCATTTTTTTCTGTTTATAAAATAATATTTTTCAAGTAAATGATATTTAAATTTCTTTCAAGGAAAACACTGTTTCAACTAGTAATAAAACTTGTTAACAACTTGTAACAAAACTTGTTAGGGAATTTGCTTTACCTTGAGTATAATTTATGTGAATATTTCAGTAACTTTATGTGCAACTAAGTACCAATGTGTATACAAGCAGTGTAATACAAATACAAGCAGGTTGCTGGAAATGGGACATCAGGACATGCATGAGGTCAGTGAGACCCACATTCGTGTTTTTCCAACAGAGCTATACAAAGACACTTTAACCTTCAAAATTTTCTATTTTTTAACAAATATTATAATCTGATAATATTTGTTCATTTAAAAACAAACTGCATAACGTAATACCGCTTAGTTTCAGAGTTATGATTAAAAATAACGGTTAATTTGGTGATTTATATGCTTGACTATAGACTTTTAACGTAAACAACAAACAAGAGCTATCCAGAAAGTAAAATCCTCACATCACCAAACGATGGTACTTGAAAAAGCACGATATATAGTGACACAAACCAGACAGATTGTAGTTGTGAATATCGCATACAGTAGTTGTAAATACCGATCGTTCACACTAACGTCTTTGTAGAACTTTAATATTTCAACTCTAATGTGCCGAACGATGGCCGATTGGTTAGGGTGCTGACCTTCGGAAACCGGAGTTCGTGGGTTCGAATCCCACAGTGGCATGGGTGTTCGTAGCCGTTCGGAATCGGCTTTAAGCTGTAGGTCCCGGTCTCATTAGCCCTCGTGTTGCAAAAAGTAGACCGTAGCACTACCAATCAACTCTAATGTCTCCACTCCACAGTTTTTTAACCTACAGAAGGCAGATCGTAATATATCGTTAATTCTGTTTAGCGTTTGGATCTGAAGCGATGAACAAACAAATGGCTTGCCTTTGAAGTCCTTTGTTTCTCCGAAAGTAGGCATAATGTCCAGCGCTGTGGTTGCCCTTCTGTCACCGATGATGGAGTTCCACACTAAAACCCAAATCTTAGTCCCAATGACTTTCGGCTGTTCCTGGACCTGAAGAAATTCCTGTTTGGTTACCACGGACGAAGACTTGCAGGCAACTGTGACACGTTGGCTCTATTCCCAGGCTGCGGACTTCAGTGACACAGGACTGACAAAATCATATCTCACGGAATGACGAATGTTGCAATTCCGATGGCTATTATGTTAGGAAATATCTGTAATTATCAAAGTCACCTGGTCTTGCACATGAAGAAATTTCTGTTCGGTTACCACGGACGAAGACTTGCAGGCAACTGTGACACATTGGCTCTATTCCCAGGCTGCAGACTTCAGTGACACAGGACTGACAAAATCATATCTCACGGTATGACTATTGTAATTCCGATGTTTATTATGTTGGAAAATATCTGTAATTATCAAAGTCGCATGTTCTTACACCTGAAGAAATTCCTGTTCGGTTACCACGGACGAAGACTTGCAGATAATTGTGTCACGTTGGATCTATTCCCAGGCTGTAGACTTAAGTGACAAAGGACTGCAATCATATTTCATGGTATGACGAATGTTACTATTCCGATGGTTATTATGTTGGGAAATATCTGCAATTATCAAAGTCGCCTGGTCTTGCACCTTAAGAAATTCGTGTTCGGTTACTACGGACGAAGACTTGTTGACAATTGTGACTTATTGGCTCTATTTTCAGGCTGCAGACTTCAGTGACACAGGACTGCCAAATTCATATCTCACGGTATGACTGTTACAATTCCGATGGTTGTTATGTCGGGCAATATCTGTAATTATGCAAGTAAAGTTATAATTTGTCTAGTTAGATGAAATTTTAGAATTATGTTTTTCAAAAAGTTGGAAATTAATATTTCGGTGCAAATATATTTTTGTAAAAATATGCCCAAGTGTTTTTTGTGCATTTGCAGCTAGGCAATTTAAAGGAATATGACAAACGTTTCTATAAAACATTTAGATTTGTAATTTGAAAACAAAAAAGTTAGGGTAATCCGAAAAGTGTTAATGTAAAATACTGGTATCTTCATGTTAGAAAGAGTTGGGTAATGGCCATATTACATTCATCTAGTACCATGCTAAATTACGGGAAAACGTTTCTACTTCTGGGGAGTTTGTATTGCAAGATTTATTTTTAAAAATTTCCCCACGTGATTGAGCAAAAAACTCTGAAAGGTTTGAGTTGTAACTAAACGTCGTTGGAGCAACTATCGGTCTGAAAGTAAGCATAGGAGAACCGGTTTATTATGTAGTAGAATGAAAAGTAAACGAATAAATTTAAAAAAGCTAATACTAAGGGATATGTAGATGTAGAAGTCAGTGAGCAGATGTAATAAAAAAGTGGTAATCATATTAAAATGAACTTAAGATAGCTTTATCCAAATAATAGTTAAACAAAAAAAAACTTATGACAGATATTAAGAAGGAAGTTAAAAGCATAAAATTTAAAACAAAATTATTAAGTGCAGTCTTCTGGTTGAAAACTTTGGTTAAAATTATTAAAGCATAGTTGATTTTTAAACATTATATAGGAACATTTTAAATTTTTATTTTGGTAGCCTAAATTAGGGACCTGAAGCAGCCACACTAATAATTTGAATAATAATTTCAATTCTTTATAATAATTTTAAATAAAATTAAGATAATCCATTTTGACTCTTTCTAGGTGACTCTTTCTTCTATTGACTGAAGAAAGTAAGCGTAAGTGTGTAAGTAAAAAATAAATTTCTTTGCAATTAATTTAAACACGTCATGAAAATGTTTATTAAATGCCAATTTCAAGGAATAAAAATCTATTTGAGATAAATCTGCCCAGTAAAGATATTAAATGCATAATTATCCATAATATATCAAAAACTGACTCATGTAGAAAAGTCGTGGAATTTGGTATCATTACACTGCGGCTCACGGATAATACTGGGCACGTTATATTTATAACTGGGATTTTCTGTTGTTAATAAACCATCATATCTTATGAAAAACCATCATATCATCATGTTGTTATAAACCATCATCTATAGCATACGAGATTTATTCTACACTTCTTTTAACACATTTATCTATAATAGTGGTTCTAAACATTTAATTGAGATATTTTAATACACAGACATAAAGCACATTGGGTGTGAAGCACCTAGTTATTACACCATTTATTTAATTTACAAACAAGCAAAGAAAGATAAGACACGCAGTTAATACTGACTGAAAAACATAGTCATCTCAAGTCACTAATTAGTCACTGCAAGAATGAAAAATCAAAACGAAACACATATAAAGAACATGTCTTTGTTTTTTAAAACATGCTGCATGAGAATCATAAGATGAGCACGAGAAACTGAACCAATTGGAAACCAAAAAACTGAATAGAATTTCAGAATACATATTCAGTAGATCTCAATAAAGGACAAAACAAGTGTAACGAAAGTTATTTGCATGGAAGCATTCACGTGATTAGGGAGTAAACGTATTCAAAACTCTATAATAGCAAGGGGAAAGGCCATTATTGGTATTAAGCTGAGTGATAAGACAATTACATACATTCTCAGAATAAGAAAAATTTCCGAATTGCATCGTAAAACAACAACCAACAATAGTATTGTCCTTGTGGGACTGCCAAACATCCACTGCAAACATCAGAAGGAGATAATGAACAAACACTATTAGAAAAATAACTAATACAAATGGCAATGATAGAGTTTTTTAACCCCACTTTAGCAGCAAATTCATGACCAGGGATCACCATATGAGTATCATTCAATAAAACTGGAAACTGATCGTGCCAAATCTGTTTTCAGACTTTGTTGTAGTTACCTTATAATATTAAGGAAACTTTACAACAAATGAATTACCCCATAGTTAAATGAAGTAAAAAAAGAGTAGATTTCAGATATATACGATACGGATATCTTTATATTGCATTTTATTACCTAGAAATAACTATTTTCGGATAATTATCTATACAGGTGACTATGTCTGCTGTACGAAATTTAGTGCTGCCATCTCGCAGCTATTTTAAGAAACTTATTAGTTTAGTGCTGCCATCTATTATTATCATTAGAAGTTAGAACTTTCTGATATATTTTTATTGCAATTAATGTTTATAAGATTGCCCGTTTTACCAAAATTTTAAGGAAATATAAAACAAAAGATGACATGGAGCTTATAAAATATTTTCTAAATAAATGTATGAACGTCAGTATAGTCTTCTAAAATGCAATGATTTAACGCTTTGATTTATATTGAGAACTGCAGACTGTGATATTCAGTTAATTTTGTTCCACCAGGGGAAAATAAAGCTTTAGATGTCCTAGGAATTGAGATAATATTTTTCATTTCAGAATTTTGGCTTGTTTCTATAATGATAACATTTTAATTGTAGTGACTTATCTCTATAAATCTATCCTAATATTTTTAATTATAATTTTTCTTAGTCAGTGATCTGTTACTAATAATTTTTTTTTGTAGTAGTAAACTAGTAAAATATATTATTTAAGGTATATATTTTATTTTAAATTTTTTCATCTTACAATACATGTTTCTTTGATTAATTTTAAATTGTTCAGTTGACGTTGTGTGGGATTTACACGAATTTCACTGCGACTATATAAACATACTATTATCCAAATAAGACTTTATATTTATTTATTTAATTTTAAAAATTGTTTAAGCTATAAACCCTGATACAGACATCACATGGCTTCCCTGTACGCTTGTTATGTTATGCACTTTTTTTTCCTCCACTTCATTTAAACTTACTTAAAATTATTTCATTACTTGTTTTTATTTTATTTGAAGGTGAAATACGATTCTGCAATTTTTAATCCTTTTCTTGACCTATACATCACATCTGATGTACACATCTAATGCTCTATACGCTTGTATATCACATAAAATATACAGTAATATAAAATATGTAAAAGATTGTTTATAGAATGTAGTATAATGTGTATCTCATCTGAGATTCAAATGTACAAATCATTAGATGTGTAAATCTTTTGTGATGTACAGGACAGCAAAGGATCAATAAAGTAGGCAGTTACACAAATGCTAAAATATTATCTTATAATAACGTTAAACATTTATACAATATTCATTTAACAATGAGGGTAGTAGTATAAACAATGAGTAAATAGTAAATATTAGTTCGACACTTTAAACCTATCCTCCGGTGGCGACTAGTAGCGTTTAAATATTTAGTACTGTAATTTGATACGTATAGATGACACCATCGTATAGTCCGCGGGCGTGATTTTTATTTAAAAAATTTCATAAATTATCAGACAGTGCGAACCACTAGATAATCCGCGGACTATACGTGCTAAAATAGATATTTTAATATGACAATATTAAATCCTTTTAAAAACAAAAAACTAAGTACAGTAGAGTGCCGAAATGTCTGGATATTCGGTAATTCGTTAAAAAAAAAAGTTAACGCTATGTATTACTCAGTTATCCGGTATTCCAGTACTGAAACAGCGACCTACATTTCTCTGTTCGAGAACCCAGCTATGTAAATCATTTTCTAATGCAGGCCATTGTGTTTTTCCACTACGATTAGATTGCTTTCTTCCCATATTTTAAAATTTTCCTTTTGCTTGCGCCAATTTCTTACTGCTTTCTTCTCGACCTCCAAATAACAGTCCGCTTCTCTATTTCCATCCGATTCTGCTTTCTGTACTTCCATCTTGAAATCAGCAGTAAAAATTGTGACGATGTTTTAAAGACATAAGGAATGACTTATATTACCACGAATCAAAACAGAAAACAAAGCACTCTTACGATTTATCCTCTTGGTGAAATGACCTTCGACCCCCAACCTTCGATCTTGAACCCATCCACTCGGTGATAATCGTTTGTAAATAGTGATCTTCGATATTTTCCCGTACTACAGGACACAATTTAAGATTGAGCTACTTGCTAGTACTGATTCGTTTTGCTCTATGGGCTGTTTTTTTTTTTTTTCATGGTTTACTACCGATACGATACGATGATGATTTCTTGGCGTTTCGCGAGTAGTGCTTTTGTTTACATTTGAGTATCGACCGTACGCTCGACGTGTTTCCCCCCCACGTCTTCTGAATTTGATGATTTGAGCAATTAACAACCAGCAGATAACTCCCGGACTATACTTACGAAATTACGGTATATTGAGTTGGTTCGTTATATAACGTAGATTACAACGTAAAAAAAAATGACATGTGTAACTAAACATTATTACAATCCTAAGTAGAAAATTTCACCATTCTACGCCTAAACATTTATGACAGAGTTAATCTCTCTTATATTGGCATTTTTCGTAATATAAAGCGCTGCTTGTATTAAAAAAGAGAGGTGCAAAGCAAGAGAGTACAACAGGTCTAATTATAATATTTCAAGATTCTACGTCTAATCGTTTTTTAACTATGGGAGATACATTCCTACATAGGAACAGATAAATCTAGTCATAATGCATTAAGGGATAGTCAAAATATTTAAAGTTTCAAAGATTTTGTTTCTTTGTATGTACTTACGGATGTGGTCGAAATGGATTCAGGTACGGTGAAAACCGGTGTTTGCATTGAAATGTGAAACAGACCGTTTTTGTTTTTGAAATACTTTCTTAATTTCACACAAGAAAGTACAAAGAGGAAAAAATATAGTTCTTTGAATACTTTGTGCCTTTGATATCCTAACTTGTAGTCCGTCAGAAATCTCGTTGTGTCATCTTAAAAATGTTCTTGTATGTCATTCAGTGCAAAATACTCTTATGTGGGCTTGACAGATAATTCAAGTCTGTCCTAATAGATATTACATTATTAATATTTGTCTTATCATCTACATTCCCTATTTAGTAACTAGTCAAAGTCATAGACAATTATTATTTTCAATTAGATATTTATTATATTCTTCTTGAAAAATATAATTGTAATTTTTATATAAGCAATTCCTATATCTATTCTTACTGACATTCTGTATATTTCGTATGCTTCCAAGGAGATCTATTTGGACCCGGGGTTGGCTCAAAGCTTCAAGGGGATTATATTGTGGGGATGAATAGCGTAGCAGTCGCAAATCGCAATCTCCACAGGCTTCCTCGTAAACCGTAACCGTACTGATGATCTTCGATCTTTATGCAAATGTTTCTTCACTATATATACTTCTGCACAAGAAAAGTGTTACCTGTACATGCATAATCTTACATGCATATTCTTGTTTATTCATTATTTAAGTTTTGTTATTTAAATAAATTTTTATTGTTAATGTAATTCATCTCCTTTACTGCCTTGATACCTACACCACTCACTAAAATATCAATAAAAGATATAATTTAGGGAAGGGGGTTCTTGAGTAGTAAATAGGGGACTACAAGGGTGGTTTCGTTTTAAGTAGGCTATCATCAAATTTAGACATAAATGACATAATGCAGCCAACAGTGATTTTTCTTTTGTATTTTGTATTTTGTATTTTATATTCATATGTACTTACATAACAGCCATATAGGCTAATGACGCATTAAATTACCAAGGTTTTTAAGTGATTTGCGTTGTGATAAAGATATAGTTTAATGCTTAAGTTCACCCAGATCGTATGAAAAGACTACAAACATAATTATAATAAAAAGTCAAATTATTTATTTACAGTGTTTGCAATTTATATACACTTCAAATTGTAAAAAAAGTGAAATAATTTTTTTGACATCTATTTATATCATTTAATTTATTTTTTACTATTGAATTCAGAACAAAATCAATTATTATTTAATTGTTAAGCATATTTCATAAGCTTGTATAAGCAGGAATTTATTTGCATTGTGGTCAAAAATATAATATTAGAATAACGCTTGAAAATAATACAGCCAGTGTAAAATTTAACCTGACCGCATCAGGTGAATATTGTATTTGTCACAGTAGCATTTTCATACATTTTGCCTACTCATGAATGTTTTGGAATACCTTGGTAACACTTTTACCTTTTTTTTCGAATGGTACAAGAATAATTTGTCGGCAACGTCAGCCCCACAGTGGGAACCACAGAAATTTATTCCCATGACACTTAATATTGTTCAGCATTTTTTAGGAGCCAAGAGTGTATCTTGATCGTTTATATTATCGAGAAATCCACGCAGAAAACAATTTAGTTATTGAGGATATTATACTTTTCCATTTCCCTAGGCATCCGAAAAACCGCGCTAGTGGACAGAAAATTAGCGTTTAGTCCAGCGTTAATTGTGAGAGATGGGTAAAAAGAATTTAAGTTGGAGAACATTCTTTTATCTGACATTTTATGGCTGGGAAATTATGTATTAAAAATTAGAATAGGAAATAGGATAATTTTGGATATCAATTTTAGGTATAATAATCTTGTTATATTACACATACACACACAATATATATATATATATATATATATATATATATATATATATATATATATATATATATATATATATATATATATAAATAGATTTTTATATCGGTAAAAATAGGAGTGCTGAAAATGTTTAAACACTAGCCATCCCTACATATAGCTTTAAAGTGTGTGAAATAAGTGAACTAATTTTAGTAAGAGGTTGAGATTAGAAAAGGGAAATTATTCTAAGTATATAGGGAATAAGATGTTGAGATTTCTTATAATAATGAAGCGAATCCAAGTATATATAGAGGAAGATGTTGAAATTCCTTATAATAGTGTAACAAATCAAAGAATATAGAGGTATGATTTTGATATTCTTTATAATAGTGGAACGAATCCAAGTATATATAGAGAATAAGAGGTTGAGATTCCTTCTAATTGTGGAACAAATGAAAGTATGGAATAAGTAAGAGGTTGAGTTTTCTTATAAAAGGGAAATGAATCAAAGAATATAGAGAGTAAGAGACTGATATTCCTTGTAAAAGTGGAAGGAATCTAAGCATACAGACAATAAGATGTTTAGATTTCTTACAATAGGGAAATGAATCCAAGTATATACAGAGTAAGAGATTTAGATTCCCTATAATAGTAGAGTGAATTTAAGTATATAGAGATAAAAGGTTGTGATTCCTTATAATAGTTGAATGAATCCAAGTATATAGAGATAAAAGGTTGAGATTCATTATAATAGTGGAATAAATCAAAGTATATTTATCACCTAGTATTTACATTATAGCATTGCTTATTAAGGACAATTGTATGCTATATATGATATACCTGTCAACTGGAAACTCCTTAAAAATATTGGCATCAGTCATCTAAGGCAAATCCTGAAACTTTTCTACACTGATTGTAGTAACATAGGTATTTGATTTATAAATTAAATTTCTTTAACTTCAATTTGTATTTTTTTCTCTATTCAGATTTATGACATTAGTAGCAAGCAATGAATGCATTACTTATTTACTACCTGTTACTTATAGCAAGAAAAATTTTCATTTACTTCCATCAAAAATGACCATTTTTGAACTATGTACTACAATCCATCATGTGGCGCCATCTTGAAGATCTTTTATAATGTTATTTTTAAAATGTTATTGAAATTTGCTGAAGTTTTCAACGTCGATAAATAAATTCGTTATCACTTAATTAATTCACCGTATTTTTTTTTAAATTTAGATATTAAAAAATTCTAAAATTTCAAAAGTAGCAAAATTTTTATTAAGTATACTTTAAGGATTGTAATTTTTATATTAAATGGTCCGATACCTTTTCTAGTTTCCAGAACTAGTTATTACAGAAAAGCAAAAAGAAACATAGTAAACTATTCTCAATATTTTTTTTCCTCAAATTAACAAATAATATATTAGCAGCGTGGTAGCAGTGCGCATAAAGAAAGATATCTATCGTTCGCCGTAACTCGATTGGCAAAGCATCAGACTGCAAACCCGTCCGTCTGTAGTTTGATTACCAGTCAGTACATTTTGTCCAAAGACTGGAATTTTAATTTAAAATGTTACTTATTTATTCAAATTCTGGATGATTCTAGAACTTTCTTTGTTGTTCGAGCTAGATGCTTCTGGAATATTCTGATTGTATATACAGAGGCTGTTCACACATTTTTGGACGATGTATATTGTAGTCACTGTGAAGATTGCCGAGCCGTTGTATAAATTCACATTCAAACAGTAGATTTATTTTCAACATTAAGGTTTATTTTAAGACAGAGCACAAACTACTACCGGGCAATTATATATACAAATATTACAATATTTACAGTAACCAATTATATCAGCTCAAGGATCTATCCTAAGAGCCTCGCTTACACGTCCGGAGTCTACAATCACCTCCGACGTTCTCCTCGAATCTACTTACTTTCTTCCTAGGTGGCGCTCTCTGGCCGTTCACTATTACTCGCTTGTCCCTACAGTCACAAAACTAAATTACATAAAATTCTTGTGTTTGAAATGTTCTATTTGATAGCCCTTATTCTAAACTATCTTGCTACATTGTAATTTCCAGGATAATAATGCCTTTTGAAGTATCAGAAGAGGTATTCTATCCCATTCCTCCTGAACAGCTTTCCAGAGTCCTGTAAGGGTTGTGGGACGACGTTTGGATAATGCAGATTTTAAAAGTCCGAAAGCACAAAAATCCATAGGTTATTCATCGGGAGATTTAGTAGGGATATCAGTGAAGGGTATAGCCTTGATAATGGTTTTTGTTTCATTTCTTTTAAGAAATTTACAGTGGATATTGATGTGTGACTGCTAGCTTTGTCTTGATGGAGTTCCACAGATTGATGACACTGCGGGTAAAGCGATGGTATTTCATTCACAAAAATTGGCGATAAAATATGTTCTTGATAGTATTTGCGGTTATTCTTGACATTTTTTCAGCGTTCTTCATTTTTAACTTCCAATTGTATGAAAAACCAACAACAATCATGAATCATTTAGAAAACCATTCTTTCGATTCTTTGAACCATGTACATAAATTTTTCTCCACTTTTATGATAATAAATTTTTTCTTTCTTTTTATCGATATTACCAATCTAGATATCACAAAACCATGACACTCACATCGTTTTTGGATAACGGAATATGATTGCTTCTCTTCAGAAAGAGAATAAATATAGCCTTCGAACCACTGCTTCGTTAAAAACGCCATTTTGAATAAAAACAAACTTCTCAAGCCGTAGACAACAATTTTGACTTTTAAAATCATACTACAATTGCAGTTATTTATTTTGCAATAAACAATTTTTTAATACCGCTAACCAAAATCGTCTAAAAAATGTGCGAACAGTCTCTGTAAAAGCTGTGTCTCACTAATTGGGGTCAGTTCTCCATTCTGTTCTCAAACGAGTTGCTTCTGTTCTAATAAATCCGAATGTTGTTTTAACCTAATTGTGTCAATATTTCGATCTTCGTGAAAGTATTCTCAAGATTTTTTTCCTCAAATTAACAAACATTAATATATTAGTAATGTGTTATTAAAGTTAATTAATAATATGACAAGTATACAATTTATTAAACTCCGTGGAACAAAGAAAACCTTGAATCAAATAGTTAAGTCCATTACAAGATTTCAAATTTTTCATCAAAAATAAAAGACCAAACTTTCTTCATATGAACTAAGTTTTAGTGTAATAGAATATTGCCGCATAAAGAAGCTTAGCCAACGACTCAGTGGCCGAATGGTCAAAACACGCGATCCAGACCCGAAGTTTGTGGGTTCGATGCTTGCCATGGCAGTTTATCTAAAGTACGGATTTTTAATTTTAAAATGTTATTTATTGTTTCCTTATGTTCTTGAACATTCTAGATCTTTCTTTAATATGTAAATTAGTTATTTCTCGAATATTCTGTTCGGGTATAAAAGCTGATACCCACTAGTTGTAGGCAACTTCTCGATCCTGTAAAGTTGCGAGTTGCTACTTAGCTTCAATAAATTGTTCTGTTAAGTTAAACGGTGTGTTCATTCGAATCTTCGTGACAATATAATTTTGGTATAATTACATAATCAAAATATTTAAACTAATCGTAATATTTTATAACATCCTTCCCTTTATTTTCTATAACATGTAGAAGCCTCAGCTTTTCCTGTTAAATAAATTCCGAATTTTATTCCTGTTGTTAATGTTGATTTGTTTTACTGATTGTGTAATATCTTTCAACACTGTTGTTCATACTTACCAAACGATCCGTTTTTACAATGTCAGACACCTTCTCTACAAGTTCTCAATAATATTAAAGAAAAAACTGCTAGGTTTCCCAAGGTCAAATTACTATAAGCTTATTTTCAAAGGTGGTTTTAATACTAATAGAAGCATGGACAGATGAATAATCTAAAATTAATTTTGCTGAAAAGCAAACTAACTCGTCCCTGAGGATCAAACTAATTCAGCAATGATAATGATCCAAAT
>CM063510.1:87329061-87339061 GCA_032207245.1 Pardosa pseudoannulata | reverse complement strand
GAATGAAAATCATTTTTTTGCAGTGACTTGGGATATCGCTTTCTAAATTATTCAGTCTCATAAGATTTTGCATTTAAGGTACTTTACTTTCATATTCTGTTCTCATAATATCCAATTTGATTTCATTTCATGGGAAAAGGAGGGGAGCTAAAGCATTTCGTTAGGGAATATGAAACCCTCATTTCTGTGTTTTAAGTGGACGGAAATTAAAGTATTTTTTGCTGCAATTTAAAAGTATATGTAAATGAAATGGGAAAACATTAAATTTTCTTTAGAATTAAGAATAAAAGGATGGTTACAGAAAGAAAAATACTAGTTTGAACTTTGTGAGATACCAAACTTTTTCTAAGCGACTCTTTCTAAGAATGGATGTTGACATAAAAATAGGTCATATGCCTTCATTTATCAAGCATCGGGTCTCTTATCAATATTGTTAAAATTAAGCATAGATACAAAATGCTTACTAATGAGTAATGCTTAATTAAGATAGAATTTAAAGTCATATTTGAGTTTTGTGGGAAGTTAGGTTTAAAATATTAGTACTAATAGTACAAACACGATAATACATTATCGCTTCTTCATGTACTTGTTAACAATGTTTTTGGCCTATTCCCCAAAATAAATACTGTATTTTTTATAATCTCGTAACTTATTGAAATTATTTTTATCAAAATTTTAATATATTGTATTTGTATTCAGATAATTTTAAATAAAAATTATGAGTAAGCTTATGGCATTTAAAAAAGTAAACTATCATATTGGCGGGTAATATTTGAAGAAAAGTTTACAAGAGAAATCTTTAAACAGAAGTCACGATCAGTAGAAATCCTTAATATAAGCTTAATATAAACTTAATATTGGATCTAATTGAATCATACAGCATAAATAGAGCCGCCCTATAACCTCTTGCTTGTGGAATATATTTGGGAAAAACGTGGCAAATATGGAAAAAAAAAATTTTTATCTTTAAATTTGTTTGTTATTAACATCAAAACTTTATAAACAGATTATTTAAAAAAATATATTTAATTTTACTATTTTATTTATAATTACTTAATTATTAAAACTTTCAAAGTAATATTTCTAGAGTGTAATATTACTAGAGAGAAAATCAAAGCTTTCCGACTCATTAGTCTCTACGCTGTTTGGTGTGTTTTTCCTCAAAGATTATCTAATTTCAGGAAAAGAACAGTCTTTTTTGTTCTTTTATTATAGTACGACCCATTTTCTTCTATAGGTCAGCGGAGTATGCGAAGTGATCAATAAAATAATGATAAAGTAAAAGTCAGGGGCTCATTGAACTGCACTCAATACAACCCAGGCTTGAAATTTTGCTACTGTATTTTTGTTTTTCCAACTCCAAATGTTTTTCCTTTATGACCTAAACACAGAAACAATAAAAACTTTTGAAAAATAGCTTTCGACTTTTTATTGTTTATTTGTTAAACGTAAGAGAGCCAATTTCAGAGTGTTTAAACAAAGAAAGCTCGTCTAAGATTATATATATATATATATATATATATATATATATATATATATATATATATATATATATATATATATATATTTGTTTGTTTGTTTGTTTGTTTGTTTCTATATTTATATGCATACGAAAAGGTAAAAATTAATTATTTCTAAAATGTAATCCAGTCAGCTAGGTAAAATTGATTTTGTAAATTAATTCGTCTTCTTGTATATAATTCTGTAAATTACAGCTATTAATGCAGATTTCTTTTATTTCAAAAAAGCGTAGATTGAAGCAATCGGTAGTGCGGAGAAAAAAATTCTGCTTTTGAAAGGTCAAGAAGTACAAGTAGAAATATATGTCAAGAATTTGAAAATAACAAATAACTATTTAACTTTTTGTTATAAATTTTATTGTAAACCTTATATAGATATATTGTCAAATTCTACCGACAAATTCAAATAGGTGATTGTGCGCTACAAGAAGATGAAAAGTTACAATAGAAAATGAGGTCGCAAATTCTGTACAGTCGGTCAAAATCTCAAAAATAGTTTTGCGGTTGTAACAATGAGTAGAACAAAAAGGACGAATAAGAAGTTCATAACATTTATTCCGCATAAAGTATGATTCATTGCAGACAATGCATCACAGTTCAACATTGGAAATGAGATTGAAAGGAATTATTTTTAGGGCTTACAGGAAGTTTTATAGGAATTGTTTGATTTTGTGGAAACGGAGGTTATAATACAGCCAACTTCGACGAACTATAGACTGCCGGACACATTTAAACATACCCGGTATGCTGGTGATGTCAACTGAAGCATCAATGATCCGTGCTGAAATCCCCCATTTATCTCCAAGCATCTGATAAACTAGGTATTTTGGGTAACTCCATCCGAAGAAATCCAGGGAATTGTACTCCGGGGAAAATGTTGGCCAAGAAGCAGGTCCAACGTATCCAATGTACTTTTCTGAACATTTAACATCGAGGTGGTTACGTATCGTATTAAGAAAATGTGCTGATACATCATTATTCATGATTCACATAGTCTGGCACATAGTATCCAGTATTCCAAGAAGACATGCTATAGAAAGATATATAAGGCATGGGACCTGAGGCATTCTTTCCATCGGTAGACCCCTCCGAAGTATCTGTCGTACGCTTGTCGCACCCCAGTCGCCACGAGTGACCGAGGCGGAGTTGCAACCAGGAGAAGAGAATTTAGAATCAGACTAGAGGATCTTCCAGACTTTGTAAGTATGACGCTGGAATTAGTGAATATGTTCCAAACCCCGTGGAATGGAAATAAGGTTGCAATTGTAGAAATAGGGGAAATTATTGTAATTGCACCTTCCACGCGGTATCTGACAGCCCCCCCCCAAAAAAAATAGAACAGGTGATTTTGTTAAGTGACAGATGTAACTCTGGGATTGGAACCATCGCTCGAGTTTTATTGCGAAGGGACTTCTGCCCACTGTTCGGAACCCGATTTGCTCTGAAAATATCCACCGGAATCTCGCATTAGTTCCAAGGGTGAAAGAAAAATCTTACCAATTAAAATTAAACAATAAAAAATAAAATAAATAAAGGGAGAATGGAGCCAACATGAAAAATGAGCTATGGTCAAGAGTTTTTATCTAACCTTTGGCAAAACAGCAAAGATTAGATCCAGAGGCCTTTACTTTTGGCTTATGCAGGCCAGATTTCTTTGCAGTACTATAAGGTATACTATTTACACTTATCATTGCAGTACTATAAGAAGACAAGGTAATTAGCACCATTGTTGACGTTATAGGAAAAAATTTACTGTCTAATCTCCATAGTCTAGGAGTTGATTCATTTTAAAAAGGAGCACTTGTTTCTCTTTTCAGCATGCAGAACTGTCCCCCCTATTTCTTGACAGTTCTACTGGGAACGATCGTGTAGTGGCCGACAAATGAATAGGCCAACCAATACTAGGTCAAACCAATACATCTTGTAATACTCGGTTTTCTAGTTCAAATGTGTATACACAGCCTTCTTGCACTGAATTAGGCATCGTTATCTAAGAAGAATCTAGCTGTCCAAGTCGTCGATTGATACTTGTGGTATAGAGTGGAGAACGTCTCTTCTGGCATGGCTCTGGGTATTTTCTCTATGCTAGGTTTTCGTAGCAATCTGCTCCACTGTAAATCAGATACATATCCTCATGTTCTTTGTTCAATCCGGAATATTTCCAAATGAAGTTTACCCCCGCGAATTCTGCTATGCCCACTAATGCCTATTGATACTTGCTGCTTTTATTTTACCAAAACGAATGGGAAATTTTACATAAGAGCAGGTTTCTTTTTCTCGACACACTGCTTCTAATCAAAACATTTGCTTGTCTATGGCCAGGCTCACTGTTTTTACTATATGTATATTTTTCAAATCTCGCCGACTAATCTTGGTTTCAGATACCATTTTCTAAGGTAATTTTTCATCCATTTGCTATGTATTCTCACCTCTCCGAATTTATCGGTCGAATTCGGCAACAGCCTGTATATGTATGCCTATAAGTGTGTAGAACAAAGTTTGTGTGTGTGTCTGTGCGTGTATGCGTGTGTCTCCGTGCCAGTTATAAGTATTATATTTATACTATCATACAAATTTATATATAGCTCTATGAAATACATAATATAAATAAAATTAACGATTAAATGAAGACTATACATCTTCATAAATTTATTCAATATATTACTTTTACTCAGGATCATTTGTAACAGTCAAGAATCATAGCTTCTTCAATATCTTATCCGAAAGAAAGTTTTCACAAGACAGAGAGAAAGGAAAGGAAAGAAAAGAGTAGAGAGAGAAAACATTTCCTGGATGGGCTCCGGTATCTTTAAAAAAATTATTTTAGAAAGCCAGAAAAAGAGTAACTACCTTTTGATGACCAAAATCACCTAGAAGTAAATTGATGCGATTTTCTGCCGTCTAAATATGTCGAAGGGTATCCTTTCAGTGTTCGTACTCTGCTTTCTAATACTATATGTTTCATATGTTCGATTTATAGATCATGGCTGGCTAAGACATTGACCGCTAAGCTTACGGACAAATTATAGTAGTGATTAGATGAATCCTTTTTTTGAGTCTCATTATTTACAAGAATGATCATAGACATTCAGAATCATCTGAAGTAATGAATCAGTTAAATTAATCTTCATTTAGAAAAAGATGACCGTAGCTGTATCAAGTAACTTAATCCTCAGATGAAGTCAGTAACCAAACCTAGTTAAACAACGGAGTGTAATACCGATATTACTTAATAATTTTGTCTGATTTATCTAAATCTAACGTACTCAGGACCGTATCACACTAGACGAAGATACACAATAGCAACTGTTTTGCATGATTATTTCATCATGTATGGGGGTGGAAATGTATGATATAAGCTTTAGTCTACCAAGTTGTTTGATTTTAGTCTGTCCACAGCGATTGTCAACTCATCGGGCTATTTAAATTAGTTGCAACTTACATCGTATAGAGTGAGGATTACAATCTGAAATGTAAAATATCTTCATAAAAATATTTATCTTTTGTACCTTAAAGCAATATATTTCATAAATACAGTATCAGAGAGTATTTTTTAATTTATAATTTGGATACATTCTAGAGAAATATTGAGATCGATGAATAGGATATCACATATAGAAACTCCAGCACGTCAAGAAAAATACTTGCTTACTGACAAAAATATTTGGATTTTTCAAACTCAGCATAGAACTTATATTAATTTTCATCAATTAAAAACAGCTTTTTTTTTAAAATTCGAAATTAAAAAAAAACCCGACAAAGAGGGAATTTAAAATAACATAATTATAAATTTTTCTTTTAAGAAATTATCAGATACTAATTTTCGTTGCTATGCATTATTGACCAGCATCATGTATTATACAAAACTGTATATAAGTGTTTATTTATAGAACCTTTAATCTTATGTAGCTTAAAGCAATATATTTCATAAATACAGAATTAGAGAATATTTTTTAATTTTAAATTTGGATTCATTCTAGAGAAATATCGAGATCGATGAATAGGATATCACTTATAGAAACTCCAGTACGTCAAGAAAAAAAAATCTTGCTTACTTACAAAAATATTTTGCTTTATCAAATTTAGCATAGAACGTATAATAATTTTCATCAACTAAAAACCGCTTTAAAAAATAAAAAAACGTTAAAATGCTAAAAGAACCGAGATAAAGAAGGGATTTAAAATAATTTGACTATAAATTTTTCTGTTAAAAATTATCAGATATGATCTTTTGTTACTATTACTGACCAGCATCATGTATTGTACAAAACTGTATATAATTGTTACTTTATAGAACCTTAAATCTTATGTACCTTAAAGCAATATATTTCCTAAATATATTATCAGAGAATATTCATTAATTTAAAATTTGGATTCATTTTACGAAATATAGAGATAAATAATTAGGATATCACATATTGAAACTCCAGCACGCCAAGAAAAAAAACCTTGGTTACTGTTTTTCAAATTCAGCATACAACGTACATTAATTTTCATCAATCAAAAACAGCTTTTTTTAAATTTAAAAATCAAAAAGATACCAGACAAAGAAGGGATTTAAAATAACTTAATTATAAATTTTTGTGTTAACATATTATGAGATACGAATTTTCGTTGCTAAGTATTATTAACAAGCGTCATGTATTATACAAAACTGTATAAAGGGTTACATTATAGGATCTTAAATCTTACGTACCTTAACGCAATATATTTCATAAATATAGAATCAGAGAGTATTTTTTATTTTAAAATTTGGATTCATTCTAGAGAAATATCGAGATCGATGAATAGGATATCACATATAGAAACTGTAGCACGTCTAGACAAATCCTTGCTTACTGTAAAAAATATTTTGAATTTCCAAATCTAGCAAGAACCTATATTAATTTTCATGAATTAAAAATACCTATTTTTTTTAATTTGATAGTCGAAAAAAAACCGACAAAGAAGGAATTTAAAATAATTTGATTATAAATTTTTTGTTAATAATTATCAGATATGAATTTTTGTTGCTCAGTATTATTGACCAGCATCATGTATTATACAAAACTGTATATACGCGTTACTTTATAGAACCTTAAATCTTAAATACTCGAAAGCAATATAATTTTAGAGATTTAGAATTAGAGAGCATTTTTTAATTTAAATTTGGATTCATTCTAGGGAGGTATTGAAATCGATGAATAGGATTACACATATAGAAACTCCAGCACGTTAAGGAAAAACTTTGCTTACTGACAAAATTATTTTGATTTTTTAAACTCAGTATAGAAAGTTTTGACTTTCATCAATTAAAAACATCTTTTCTTTTAATATGAAATTAAAAATACCCGACAAAGAAGGGATTTAAAATAATTTAATTATAAATTTTTCTATTAAAAAATTATCAAATACGAATTTTCGTTGATAAGTATTATTGATCAGTATCATGTGTTATACAAAACTCAATATAAGCGTTATTTTATAGAACCTTAAATCTTATGTACCTTAAAGCAATATATTTCATAAATATAGTATTAGAGAATATTTTTATTTTTAAAATTTGGATTCATTCTAGGAAAATATCGAGATCGATAAATAGAATATCACATATAGAAACTCCCTTACGTCAATAAAAAAAAACCTTGCTTACTTACAAAACTTTTTTTCTTCTTCAAATTGAGCATAGAACGTATATTAATTTTCATGAATTAAAAACAGCTTTTTAAATTTGAAATTCTTAAAGAAACCCGACAAAGAAGGGATTTAAAATAATTTAATTATAATTTTTCTGTTAACAAATTATTAGATATGAATTTTTGTTGTTAAGTACTATTGACCAGCATCATGTATTATACAAAACTACATATAAGCTTTACTTTATAGAACCTTAAATGTTATGTACTTTAAGCAGTATATTTAATAAATATAGTACCAGAAAATATTTTTAATTTAAAATTTGTATTCATTCTATTGAAATATCGAGATCTATTAATAGGATATCACAAATAGAAACTCCAGTACGTCAAGAAAAAAAAAAACTTTGCCTACTGAGAAAATTATTTTTCTTTTTCGAATTCTGCACAGAACGTATATTAATTTTCCCCAATTAAAACAGATTTTTGTAATAAAAACGTTGAAATGTGAAAAGAACCCCGATAAAGAAGGGATTAAAAATAGTTTATACATTTTTCTGTTATCAAATTATCAGATGCGAATTTTAGCTGCTGTGATTGAACAGGATAATGTATTATACAAAACTATATAAAAGCGTTACTTTATAAAACCTTAAATTGTATGTACCTTAAATCAATATAATTCACAAATATAGTATCAGAGAGTATTATTTTTAATTTAAAATTTGGATTTATTCTCGAGAAATATCGAGATCGATGAATAGGATATCACATACAGAAACTCCAGAACGTCAAGAAAAAATCCTTGCTTACTGACGAAAATGTTTTAATTTTTAAAACTCAGTATAGAACGTTTTAATTTTCATCAATTAAAAACAACATTTTTAAAATTTGAAATTTTAAAAAATCCGAGAAAGAAGGGACTTATATAATTTGATTATAAATTTTTCTGTTAACAATTTATTAGATATGACTTTTTCTTGGTAAGTATTAATTGCCAGCATCATGTATTGTACAAAACTGTATATAAGCGTTACTTTATAGAACTTTAAATCTTATGTACCTTCAAACAACATATATTTTATAAATATAGTATCAGAGAGTATTTTTAATATAAAATTTAGATTCATTCAAGGGAAATATCGAGATCGATAAATAGAATATCACATATAGAAACTCCAGTACGTCAAGAAAAACAAAACTTTGCCCTCTGACAAAAATGTTTTTCTCGTTCAAATTTAGCATAGAAAGTATATTAATTTTTCTCAATTAAAAACAGCTTTTTTTTATTTTGAAATTCTAGAAAAACCCGAGAAAGAAGGGACTTAAAATAATTTAATTATAAATTTTTCTGTTAACAAATTATCAGACACGAGTTTTCATTGCTAAGTATTATTCAGCATCATGTATTATACAAAACTTTATATAAGCTTTACTTTAGAGAACCTTAAATCTTATGTACCTTAAAGCAATATATTTCATAAATACAGAATCAGTTAATATTTTTAAATATAAAATTTGGATTCATTCTAGGGAAATATGGAGATCTATTAATAGGATATCACATTTAGGAACTCCAGCACATCAAGAAAAAAATCCTTGCTTAATGACAAATACATTTTAATTTTTAAATTCAGCATAGAACGTATATTAATTTTTCTCAATTAAAAACAGCTTTTTTTTTATTTTGAAATTCTAGAAAAAAAAAACGGAAAAAAAGGGTTTTAAAATAGTTTAGTTATTAATTTTTGTGTTAACTATAATCAGATACGAATTTTCTTCGCTAAGTATTATAGACCAGCATCATGTATTATACAAAAGTGTACATAAGCATTACTTTCTAGAACCTTGAATCTTATGTACCTTAAAGCAATGTATTTTATAAATATAAAATCAGAAGGTATTTTTTATTTAAAATTTGGGCTGACTCTTGGGAAATATTGAGATCGATGTATAGGATATCACATACAGCAAATCCAGTAAGTCAAGATGAAAAAAAAAACCTTACTTATTGACAAAAAATATTTTGATTTTCCAAATTCAGCATAGAACGTATATTAATTTTCATAAATTAAAAACAGTTTTTTTAAAATTTAAAATTCGAAGAAAACACGACAAAGAAGGGATTTAAAATAATTTAATTATAATTTTTTCTGTTAACATTTTATCAGATACGATTATTCGTTACTAAGTATTATTAACCAGCAACATGTATTATACAAGAATGTATATAAGCATTACTTTATAGAACCTTAAATCCTTTGTAAGATTTGGATTCATTGGAAATATGGATATCGATGAATAGGATATCACATATAGAAACTCCAGTACGTCAAGAGAAAAAAAACCTTGCCTACTGAGAAAATTATTTTTCTTTTTCAAATTCAGCATAGAACGTATATTAATTTTCCTCAATTAAAACAACTTTTTTTTTAAATTTGAAATTCCATAAAAAAAAACTGACAAAAAGGGGATTTAAAATAATTTAATCATACATTTTTCTGTTAATAAATTATCAGATACGAATTTTCGTTGCTAAATACTATAGATCAGCATTATATGTTATACTATATTGTATATAATCGTTACTTTATAGAAATCTTAAACCCTGTTGCTCTCATCTTTTCCAAATCGACTGGACTTCGGAATGTGCAACTCATTACGATGTTCATCGCTCAAGTGACAGGTGACATTGGCGACCCGTTTGGCGCATTCTTTCGCACATATTACAGCAACCCCAATCTGTGTCACATTGCAGCGGCCGTGTTACATTCCTAAAACATTTTAGGAGAATGGCACTGTGTCGGGAATAATAATCAGGGGGGACATCGGACATTTTATAGGTTTCATTGGATCAAGTTCACA
>CM063510.1:87316561-87326561 GCA_032207245.1 Pardosa pseudoannulata | reverse complement strand
TGACGAATATATATGCCATAAGCGGAATTCGAATGTATATATACGCCTGCTAGTTAAGCCGCTATACAAAGCGATAAAATTTTTACTATTTATTTTTGTAAAAAAGCAAGATGTGCGTTATACTCGAGTAAATAGAGTATGTTTTATATTGATACTGAACTTTTGCAAGACAAAATAATTTCAAAGTACTTACGGATACTTTTTGGAAGTAGCATACCGAGTGTCAAGGAATTCTGATATATTAACTAAAATTGCCCAAGGATTCATTCATTCCTTCATACTTGACAGATTTCAAGTGTACCGTAAAAATATCAAATAACCTTGAACTGATTATTGATCAACGATGAAGGAAAAAAAAAATTTCCTCATTTCAAATTTGACGTTTATATACGTAACAAAGGTTGAGATGGGGGAGAGTGGGGGTGGGGTACCCCGTAAACTAAGGAAAAATGCTCTCTGATTTTATTTTTGCTCTGGAGGCATTAAAAAAATCCTAACTTCCTTTTCTTTAGAATTGAGAATTTTAAAATAAAAATAAAAAATGGCAGTTTGAGAAGTGATTTTTAGATTTAAGTCAGCTTTTATTCTCAGAAACATTCAGTTACTTTGAATTTGTGGTTAAAATACTAAAAAGAGAGAAATAACAATAAAACAAATGAAAGCGAAGGAAGTGGATGCAAACATAAAGTTGTTGTTGTTATCAATACCTAACAAAAACATATGAATTATTTTATTAAAAAACAGCTTTTCATTTAATAATATCTAGGAATATATATTGAATTCATATGAATGTCATATGAAATTTCCTATGATTTAGTTATTGTTTATGAATAAGTAACACATTTGAATTAACTTCCCTAACAATAGTATGTTTGTTATTTTCGTGCATTTAACGAATAAAGATTTTAGATATATTTCAATGTATTTAGGCGTTAATGGCATAAATTTACATAGAAATTCCATTTTAATTTTAACTCTTTAAATTCACAGCTAAAAAGTAAAGTCTAAAAACATTAAATTTTATTATATTTTGGTAGTTTAATGCATGAAATAAGATTTCCGAAAATAACAAGAAAGTATTTAAAAACTGAGTATGTTCGTATAAAAAATATGTAATTTGAACTATAAAGGTACTTTTATGCTCTTAAATAACTTAAGACAAATTTTTCATGATTTTCTCTCATTTCATGCTTACAAATTCTACGGGACATCCGGTAGACATCTAGAGCATTCTACAGGCGTCGAATTGACATCGAGAACGTCAGCCAAATATGCTGAATGAACATGTGTGCAAGTATCTTGTACGTTAAAAAGAGACTGGCGGTAGCTCAGTCAGCAAAGACAATGATCTCGAAACAGGGAGGTTGCGGGTTCAGGACCCGAGTCGGCCGAAGATCCGCCGTGTTCGCTAAAGGTGACTGGGGCACATAAAATATGCTTGTGGTCTCAATGTCCTCCATGTTCTTAATCAATACCTCTGGGGATGGCGGCCCTTGTTTATGGGTCTTTTACTTGGTCTCTGCTTCAAAATTATGAGGTCCCAATTGAGCATAAGTCTTATTTTCATCCTTGAGGTGCTCGTTGAAATGAAAGGCGCACCCCTGCGCCTTAAATCAAGTAGCCTTCCGGCTCATACTGATCTAGGTTTGAGAAAGTGGCATAAGACAACTTTAAAAAGAAAGCAATATACAAAATACAGGCAGAATTGCTCTGATATGAAAAATTAACTTTAAAAAAATTTCATCTTTAAAAATTTCATCTATAAGTAGTTTACTTATGAGCATACAACAATTTACTTGTGACCTGTATTCATGCATAGAGGATATAATTAGATGAGGAACGAAAATAGGAAAAAATAATATTGCCTGATTGGTTCCGATTTACAGAAATTCAACATGTTTAGTAGCAACTAACTTCAAAATCTTCTTAACCCCTTGCCCGTGGGTTGTATTTGAGGAAAACATACGAGAAATGGAATTTTTCTCTCTTTAATTTTGTTCCTTATGATCATTAAAATGATAGAAATAAATTATTTTTGAAAAAATAATTAAACTAAATAACTACTATTTCCATTATTTTCACATACATATGAAATGTTAATGGATTACAGTAATTTCTGCTCAAATTAAAGCAAAATAAACCAAATTTGTACTCAGATAATTTCAAACTAAAAATATGAGTATGCTAAAAATATGAGTATTATAAGGGCATTTAAATTAAAATACCATTAAAAAAATCATTATTTAAAAAAATAAACCATCATGCTGGTGGAAAATTTTTGGGAAAAATTGAACAAAAGAAATTTTTAAAGAGAAGTCACAATCAGTAGACATTTTAAGATAAGCTTATTATAAGCTTTGTATAAGAGCTAAGTGAATCATAGAGCATAGAGTCTTAAACGCATTGAAGGTAGAATATATTAGAGAAAAACTTGCCAAATAAGGAAAACAATTTCTTGTAATTTAGTTCGTTATTATCGTCAAAATGTTATAAATAGATTATTTTTGAGAAAACAAAATTTTAAACGAAATAACTACTATTTTTGATATTTTCACTTATATGGGAAACTTTAATAAATTATAGCAATTTTTCTGAAATTACAGCAAAATAAATGAAATCAGACTGTGGGAAATCGCCCGCCATACTAACTGCGAACTAACTGAAACCGTAACGAGGACTCGAGTCGGTGTCGGTGCCGCGAGAGTATAAACAGAGCAGATGATCGCTCGCTAGTTCTTTTTACATGTACATAGTTTTTCTGTAATTCTTTTTAAATGTATATAAATTTTATTCCTTTTTCTCAAATGTATTCGAGCATTTAATGCCAAATACGGAATTCACAAGGTGTTTATCAAAGAACAAAACAGCCCGGCCCGGGACAAATTGACGAGAAGCAGTACCATCGGAAATTTGGAGGTAAGGCCTCTTTGCTTTACCTATTGATTTAATAGTACTGTATTCTCTTGTGGTCTTTTTCGATACAGACATACTTTTCTGGATAAATATAATAAACTAATACAATAATATTATTATCTATATTTATTGTCATGGATTCCATGTCCCTCAGATTCCTTTGAATTTCACAAATTCTTTACAGTAATCGAGAAATATCGACAAATGGTCCGAAACTGCCAAACTTTTCACGGGAAAGTATCTATATTTATTGGGAAAATGGCAAATTAAATATTATGCATTGGACAAACTGTTTTCGGGCGTCATGGAATTGAAAATACCGTTCTTCATCTTGCCCGAACTCAGATCGAGCATTCTAAAATTGGCGCATTTGATTTGTCTGAGCTGAGTTATGGCGTCTCAAGCAAGGGGTTAACACTGTACAACAATTCTACTAGTACTGAAATATAAACAAAAAATATTTGGCATATGGCTAACAAATATCGCCTTTTAGTGTACAATCATTGAGAAATATCGTATCTAAGCTACCAATCTCAATGAACTGCGCTGTTTATTATAGCTTAAAATATACTGAATTTCACAAAGAGAAACCCCTTTTATAGATTCTGTAATAGTTGTGCAGTTCATCAAATACAGGTTCTACAACTGTCTTAAATTTTCTTTAACATAGATGAGTTTTGTCACCAAATATCGCCTAGTTGCAAAGTTGATCGTCAAATAAGGGATACACCAAGACAACCTTTAAGGGTAGTCAGAAAAATGTCGATACTTGCATGTAGTTTCCTTTGTTGAGCCAATGTATTTACCACCAAAAATAAAAAAAGGAACCTCTCGTGAAATCACCCATTCACAACTGTATATTTTGTAACAGTATTTTTTTTTTGGTAAAACAAGCTTACAATAAAAACCTGATGGTTTCATGTTGCTCTCTCTGTCGAGTTAATGCGTTTACCACCAAAAACTAAAAGGGAAACCTTCTGTGAAGGAATATTTTCACAAATGTATGTTTTGTCTCAATATGTTTTTTTTAGCCCTCGTGTGCAAAACAGTAGACCGTAGAGCTCCAAACCAAACAAACAATATGTTTTTCGTTAAAAAAGATGAAGCATAACCCTAATAGTTGCATGTTGCTTTTTCACCCAAGCCAATGCTTTTACCAGCAGAAATCATAAAAGGGAGTCCACAAATGTATATTTTGTAGCAATATGTTTTTCTTTAAACCAAGTATATCGCAAAATACGTATTTTCACCTGTTAAGTTATTGGTTTCATACAATGTAAAATATTGTATTGCATAAGTTTATTACAGGATTTTTCCTTATTAAAGCCACGTTCGAGGCTGACGTATCTTCCTTTTCAGTTGCGGTATACCAATGAATATAAAATCTTTCTCTTAGATTAAACAATGACGTAAATGCAGATTCTAAATATTTAAGTGCAACGACTGATAAAAATTTCTGAATGCTGTATTTTAGTTTATTGTATCTTTTAGATACATTTAAATATATTAAAAGATGTAGTAAGGCTGTTTTATTATCAGAATGTATGTCATTGAAGCTTTTAAAAATTAAACGTACAAGAAATGTCATTATCCTATCGAGTTTCAGAGAAACAACCTTTTATGGGAAGAAATGAGCAGAATCTTTCTATAAAATTCCAAGTGAGGTTTACGAGTGTTAGAGGAATATATTTTAAAAGTCGATTTCTTGTTTAATGGGATGGTAGAAGCGTGACAGGAATAACTCGATCGAGGTTCACAGATCATGGCGTTTTGGACAAATTTTGTTCATTTTAGTTTGAGAAATGCAGCAGGAGATATGTTAATATGTTTTAAGGGCAGAATTTTCCATATATCACAGATGTGGAAGTGGTACAAGTAAACTACGCCCTTGAAATAACAATTATTTAATGGTGTATAGAGAGATAACGCTATTCAGTGAAACGGGACATTAGTCGAAGTAAAAATTACCAATATTTCGGAAAATTGGTGACATCTTATTACTTTTTAAAGTTTTTTTTTAAGTTTGAGAAATACAACATGAGATATATTAATATGATTTGAGGGCAGAATTTGTTTTCTGTAGCACAGATGTGTAAACAAAAACCGTAATTCTGGCCTTTAATTGTTTACTTTAATAATATTTAGAGTGAAAATCTCACTGGTGACATTAGAAAGAGTAAAAATGTCGACTCTTTCGATGAATAGGTAGTACTTCACTACATTTTATAGGCCTTTCTCTTTCCCTCATAGAGAATAATGGTTAATAATAAAATTCCTTTCAGCAATTTTCCCTTATTCTCAGTTACACCATTTTTACTTTTTTGAATTTTTAGTGTCATTCGATTGTAAGGTCATATATTAAAAAAAATAAATTTAAAACAAATAATAAAGTACATAGGCCAATTATTGTAGAGTAACTATAGACTTTATTTTATGCAGATTTATATCAGTTAGGAGAAGGTGTTTGAAGTGAAACTCGATAGGTTTACTTGAAGAATGCTTTAAGGTTGTACTTTTGAGATTTTGTAAATTTAAGAATGAACCCCTTTGCAATTTATCCAAATAGCAATCATTTCAAAATGAAGTAAAGGAAACTCTTTCATATGGAGCAAAAAAATGTTAAACGAAGAAAAAATTAATAAATCAAAGTAAAAAAGGTAAAAAAAAAATAGACTGATTTTCTCTTGACTTTCTTGACTCCTGACTGAATTTCAAATGGCTGAGATCTTATTGGGTTTTTACTTGCTGAATTTCAAATGGCTCTCATTACCACTTTTTAGTAGTTTTTATAGTTTACTAGGGTCAAATTTGGAGTACTTCCTGAAGAACTGTTTTACTGTAATAGTAAACGACCTTATATTATCAATTAAAAGACTTATAAAATTAATCCAGTTTCTGTCACTTTATAGAGACAAATGGTCTGCTTGAGATGCAGTTTATGAGATTAGATAGTTGGAGAAAAGACATATGTATATCGGCCTAAGTTAAAGTAATCTTAAATGTTCAATAATACCAGATCTCAAGATTTGACTTATGGGATTTCTCATTATGAAATTAAATATAAATATGGTACACTATTCCGTTACTATAGGATATGTTTCCTGTAGTGGATGCTAGATCAAGAGTTCTGCCATGATACAGAATAGATAAAAACTTTTTCAGGCTCTTTATTAACACTCTAAAATGATCACATGGTATACTCCATGAATCTCTCACGATTATTGTCTTTTATAGGATTAAAAAAATCTAACATTATCTCCGATTTCCAAGTTATAGTAATTATTTATCAAAATAGAAAATATAACAGCATTATTTCCAATTTCCAAGTTATTGTAATTTTTTTTTATCAAAATAGAAAATCTAACAGCATTATCTCCGATTTCCAAGTTATTGAAGTTTTTCATCAAAATAGAAATTCCTCATAGTCTCATTTGAAATGACATTACTACAGGATCTATTTCCTGTAGTGCATGCTAGATAAAGAGTTTTGCCCTGACATAAAATAAAAACTTTTTCAGACTCTTTATTAACACTTCAAAATGATCACACGATGTACTCCATGATTCTCTCACAGTTATTGACTTTTATAGGATTAAAAAAACTAACAGCATTATCTCCGATTTCTAAGTTATTGTAATTTTTTATTAAAATAGAAAATCTAATAACATTATCTGTGATTTCCATGTTATTGTTATATTTTATCAAAATAGAAAGTCATCATAGTTTCATTTCAGATGAAATCGAGGTCTTAATTTTTTGTAAAGTATAATCCAACATCATAGTCTCATTTGAGATGACATTACTACAAGATCTATTTCATGTAGTATATTCTAGATTAAGTTTTGCCCTGACTCAAAATAGAAACTTTTTCAGACTCTTTATTAACACTCTAAAATGATTACATGATGTACTCCATGAATCTTTCACAATTCTTGACTTTTATAGGATTGAAAAAATGTAACAACATTATCTCCGATTTCCAAGTCATTGTAATTTTTTTTTATCAAAATAGAAAATCACTATAATCTCATTTGAGATGATATTACTACAGGATCTATTTCCTGTAGTGCAAGTTAGATAAAGAGCCCTGACATAAAATAAAAACTTTTTCAGGATCTTAATTAACACTCTAAAATGATCACATGATGTATTCCATGAATCTTTCACGGTTATTAGCTTTTATAGGATTAAAAAAATCTAACGACATTATCTCATTTCCAACTTGTAATTTTTTTATCAAAAAGAAAATCACCATAGTTTAATTTGAGATGGCATTACTACAGGATCTATTTCCTGTAGTGCATTCTAGATTAAGAGTTTTGCGTTGACACAAAATAAAAACTTTTTCAGACTTTTTATTAACACTCTAAAATGATCATATGATGTACTCCATGAATCTCTCACGGTATTTGGCTTTTATAGGATTAAAAAAAATCTAACAACATTATCTCCGATTTCCAAGTTATTGTAACTGTTTATCAAAATAGAAAATCACCATAATCTCATTTGTGATGATATTACTACAGGATCTATTTCCTGTAGTGCATGCTAGATTAAGAATTTTGAACTGACACAAAATAGAAACTTTTTCAGACTCTTTATTAACACTCTAAAATGATCACATGATGTACTCCATGAATCTCTCACGGTTATTGGCTTTTATAGGATAAAAACAATCTTTCAACATTATCTCCGATTTCCAAGTTATTGAAGTTTTTCATCAAAATAGAAAATCTAATAAATTAATCTGTGATTTCCATGTTATTGTATATTTATCAAAGTAGAAAGTCATCGAGTATCCATTTCAGATAAATCGACTTTTATTTTTTTTTATATAATCTAACATCATAGTCTCATTTGAGATGACATTACTACAAGATCTATTTATGTAGTATATATTCTAGTATAGGATTGCCCTAAACAAATAGAAACTTTTTCAGACTTTTTTAACACTCTAAAAATCTCATGATGTACTCCATGATCTTTTCACTGTTATTGTTTTTATAGGATTAAACAATCTAACAACATTATCTGGATTCCAATTTTATTTTTTTATTAAAAATGAAATCTATAACATCTGAATCCATGTTATTGGTTTTTTTTTTATAAAATATAAAGTCATCATAGTATTATTTGAGTGATTGAGGTTTATTTTTTTTAAAAGAAAATCAACATATCTCATTTGAGATGACATTACTACAAGGATATATTTCTGTAGTGCATGCTAGATTAAGAGTTTTTCCCTGACACAGAAAAAACTTTTTCAGACTTTTTATTAACACTCTCAAATGATCACATGATGTACTCCATAACTCTCTCACGGTTAATGACTTTTTATAGGATTAAAAAATCTAACAATATTATATCCGATTTCCAAGCTATTGTAATTTTTTATCAAAATAGAAAAATATCACTATAATCCATTGAGATGATATAACTATACAATCTATTTAGTCTGTAGTGAGTTAGATAAAGAGCCCTGACATAAAAAAAAATTTTTTTTCAGGTCTTAATTAACACTCTAAAATGATCACATGATGTACTCCATGCATTTCACGGTTATTGGCTTTTATAGGATTAAAAAATTAACAACATTATCTCCGATTTCCTTGTTGTTTTATATTTTATCAAAATAGAAAATCATCATAGTCTTATTTGAGATGACATTACTACAGGATCTATTTCCTGTAGTTCATTCCAGATTAAGAGTTTTGTCCTGACACAGAAAAAACTTTTTCAGACTTTTTATTAACACTCTAAAATGATCACATGATGTACTCCATGAATCTCTCACGGTTATTGGTTTTTATAGGATTAAAAAATCTAACAACATTATCTCCGATTTCCAAGCTATTGTAATTTTTTATCAAAATAGAAAATCATCATAGTCTCATTTGAAATAGCATTACTACAGGATCTATTTCCTGTAGTGCATTCTAGATTAAGAGTTTTGCCTTGACACAAAATAAAAACTTTTTTCAGACTCTTTATTAACACTCTAAAATGATCATGATATACTCCATGAATCTCTTATGGATTGAGGATTAAGATCTTATCTCAGAAGGATTTTTTATTAAAAAAAATCTAATAACATTATCTCGATTTCCATGTTATTGTAATATTTTTTATAGTATCAAAATAGAAAATCATCATAGTCTCATTTGAGATGACATTACTACAGGATCAATTTCCTGTAGTGCATGCTAGATTATGAGTTTTGCCCTGACACAGAATGAAAACTTTTCCAGACTTTTCATTAACACTCTAAAATCATATGATATACTCCATGAATCTCTTATGGTTATTGATAGGATTAAAAAATCTAATACAATTATCTCCGATTTCCAAGTTATTGTAAGTTTTTATCAAAATAGAAAATCATCACAGTCTCATTTGAGATCACATCGTAGTCTCATTTTTGTAAAGTATAAACAAACAACAGATGAAAGATGATGTCCGAGGAGGTCAATGAATTTCAGATGCTACAAAACATCTATTAATTCATGAAAACTCACTTCGTGATTTATACTTCCGTACATAGAAGGAATTGTTAAAAAAGAGTAGTCAAATCCGGAGATTGATACTCTGGTTGAATTGTTTAAACTAAAGCAAGTTCTTTGTCAGCGTAATGGGTGGGAAATGGTGACAAATCGCTCAGTAGCCATTAACTTTCTCATAATAAATGATCCAGTTTCAGATCTAATTCAATGCAGCTGACTGTTGCTTTCATGATTGCCCGAGTTTCCGTGAGAAATGAACTGTCCTTAGACTTCATGCACTGCTTTTATGAGTTTTGGGTGAAAAGAAATGATTTTTTTTAACTCTACAATTTTTATTAAAGAGTTATATTTCCGCATATTTTCGGATAAAGATGAAGGTTAAGCTGTAAGAAATGTTGATATAAATAATTACGGAAAGAGAAATGCATATTAATATTAATATTGGCATTATTTTATATAGTTGTATTTAAGTATTTTCAGCGCATAGAGAAGTAAAAGGCATAAAAATATTGATTCAAACAAGAACTACCACGATGAAACTTATGAAATCTTGAATTATTGAGGGCGCTTATTTTTAAAGATAAGTT
>CM063510.1:87279061-87311561 GCA_032207245.1 Pardosa pseudoannulata | reverse complement strand
GTCTATGCATGTAATTGCTATGGTAATCGATCCATTATTGCCTTTGAACATTAGTGTAAAAGAAGTTAATTTTTTTAATTGCGGTTTTTTGGTTTTTAATCATCTTTTATTCTGTTTGATGCTAATTATTCAAAGCTATTCAATTTTTAACATAATTGTAAATAATTAGATTCAGTGATACGTAATTCAAGGTTAATTGATTGAATTTATTGAGAATTTTGAACAAAAGAGTACATAATATTTTGCAATTATACTATTTGTGTCTTTCAATTATTTAAAAAGTATGCTCTCTTTTAAACAGCTTTATTATATATATATATTCAATTGTTTATATATATAGTTATCTATGTATACTGTTAAAATATTCAACATTCTAAAAATAATCTCGATTTTAATTGTGGAATAAGGAAAATTTATAAATTCTATTTTAAATTTTTCTTTCCACACTTTGGGACGCTAAGTAAATATATTGATGTCCAAAATTAAGGTTACGAACATACAAATTGAGATATTCAGACAAAAAATGGATTTAGTGCATGGAAATTTAGTATAGTAATCCTCATGCTATAAGGCATTAAATTATAACAAAAAATATTCCACAAGAGTTTTAATGTAGGTTCATATGCAAATAAGATCCATATTGTACAAAATAGGATATATTATAACTGTTTATTGTTCCGTCTAATAACAGATGGGGGTCACCTCGTATGGCTATAAACATTGAATTATGGAAAGCATAATTAATTAATAAGGCTATACATAAATGATGGTTGCATTAAATTCCATTCTTCCAAAAGCACCGAGTTAAACTATTGAAGGATTCTTGGAGGGACCTGTTGATATGCAATGGCTGTTTCTACTGCATGCTATTGTATAGTGTGGCCAACGATGCTTCTAGACCTCTATCCCATAGTAAAAAATAAGTGCACTATGAGAATGACTATCTGGCGACCTTGCTGGCCACATCATACGGTGATTACCCTCTTCTTTCAGACAAGCGTCAACAAGTACAGCCCTGGTGGTTGGATGATATAGTCCTAAAAATACTAATTGGTCACCCACAGTTCATCGAAAAAGGTCACACGTAGATTTCGAAAAACTCATCCCTATGGCAATCTGCTATCACTGTACCAGCAGAGAAGATATCGAACTCTGAATGTCCGGCCAACATGATACCATATGAAGATGCTGTTCCACCAATGCAATGAATTTCTCTGATGTTTGCGAGATGACAGCGTCTTCCAGGTTATCTGCAGTTGAAAACTCTTCGAGAATAGATCTGTGTGCCGATAAACTGCTATAAGATAACAGTTTTTCTTGTGAAATTGCTTGAAGGGAACATTCTTCACTTGACTCCGGGCTTAAAGACCCCTCTCAGCAAGCCGTCTATACACGGTTTGTTTCTCGATATCGTGCTTCAGATACAGCAACAAGATATTTCAGAGACCTCTCCACCACTCAAGCATCTATAGCGACGTGCATTAAGTCACATAACGATCCTCCGAAACTATTATTTATTATGGGTAACCTTTTCTAGTCCTCACAGTGATAGTGTCCGTGGTCTGAAACTGTTGCTATAATCTAGACACCACCATACATGGCACTTGTAGCTAACGAGCTTCTTCGCTCGTAATTGTCCAGCGTCTAGCCTATCAATGGCTATCTATAGCAATTCATAGTTTAAACGATTCTACGTTATAATTCTAACTGCAATTTGTGTGGCTGATGTCGTTTACTTAAAAAAATTAATAATATACACAAATTTAGTAGTTTCAGAAATTTTCCACTTTAAATTCCACTTGCCTTTTTTAATGCACTTCTTAACTTTTAAATATACATTAAAATCACAAATTACAATAGGTATCCAAATTGCATATATTATATGTCTACAGTGTATACAGTTTGAAATAATAGTGGTAGATATTTCTTTTTATTCCGAATAAATGCGTTTGTAACTATAATTGTAGGCTCAAATGTAAGATAATATACATATAATTTCAGTGTTTTTCGATCATTCGAAACTCTTAAATAAAGGTATAAACTTTTAGAGTGCTGTTATTTTCGCAATTTGAAATTATTAGCAATTTTAAATGCAGTTTTAAACGGAATCTTTATCTATATAATCAAACCATTAGCTGATTGATACGATTCTTGAAAATAAGATTAGAGAAATGAAACTACTCTTAAACCCTTGAACATAAAAGAGGGAAATAATATTATATAACACGTAATTCAACATTAAATAAACTTACTGCAGCTCATGAATATAAATAAATAGTTCAATTATTTATTTATTGTTATTTATTACAGTGTTAAAATGCTTAAACATAATTAGATGAGTTAAATTATTTAATAATTAGGACAAATTTACATTAAGATTTTAAAGAAATTTTCTCATTTAAATATATACTAGTACTCTGATATACTAAGATCATTAAGACAATGTTTTTAATTTTCCACTAACTGCAATTTACAATATACAGTAGTATCTCGTCTTAAGCATATCTTGATATACAGATTGTATCGAGGTACTTTCCCACGACGGTCAGCACGTGCATGCACAACTGTGGATGAAATTTCCAAGAAGAATTTAGATGCAGATGTTGACTTTGAGTTTTAGGGACCCCTGCAGAGGAGTTATAGATCACGGAATGGCGCAAACTTAACGGGCTAGGTCTCAGAGAGATGTAACCGTGAGTTATGTGAGCAGAGGCTAAAAAATAATGTCAGCTTTCGCAAAAGGGGCTATTTTAATGAGCCCACCTGCACGCCCGAAGGGGGTGCAGATGTGAGAAAATATCACCAACAAGCGATTGGTAAAGAAAAAAAAGGGCGTTAAAACCGAGGTGATGAGTTGGGAAAGAGAGTGAAGAAAAAGGAGTTGAAGTCGGGATTCAAGAGTAGCTGGACATCGAATCCCGTGCCTGCACTCCAGCACCGACGTCCTGTACGCCCGAACGCCCGCACCGACATACAGCATGATGAAAGCCCCTGTCTGCTCCCCTGTAATTACTGGAGGTAAAAAGATTTAACATATTCATGATGGTTATTTAGGCCTCAGTTAGTAATTAAATATTAGGATTAAGGAATAACGTATAACAACAGAGAATTGTAATAATTATTGTGTACTAATGTATATAAAATCTAAATAATTGTTGGTTATGTTATATGGTAATCAAGTAATGTAGCAATTTGTAAATAGTGTACAGAATAAATGTTTTAGTCCAAATATAAGGTATTATATTTTTACTGTGTTTCCCCTTTGTAAACGAACACTGGTGTTAGTGTTGCAAATACATTACAACACAGGTATTCTGATTTCCGTGTTGTCGCCTAATTACAATCCAAAATCCTAGGTACAAGTGGACTCGTGTGGAAAAAAATACGCGTGAAGAAGTAATTTATACGGAATGGAAAGGAAATTGTATTTTTATAAATTAGTAAAGTAGCTTAAATGCACTTTATAAACTCAAATCATTTCTTTATACTTTTTCAGCTATGTTTTATAAAATAGTTGCATAAAATAAATTGAATTGTACGGAGGTACTTTCCCACGGTTATCTGCACATGCATGCACAGTTGTGGGAGGATTTTCCTAGAGGAATTTAGGACTCCAATTGTTCACGTCAAGTTTAGGGACCCCTGTAGAGAAGGTATAGATCACGGAATGGCAGCGTAACGGTCAAGCTCGCACAGAGATGTAACCTTGAGTTATGGGAGCAGGGGCTAAAAATTAATGTCAGCTTGCACAAAAGGGGCTACTTTAATGAGCCCACCTGCACTCCCGAAGGGCATACAGATGTGGGAAAATTTCCCGAAAACAAGCGATTGGAGAGGAAGAAAAAAGGGGCGTTGGAACCGAGGTGAGGAGTTTGGAAACGAAGTTAAGGAGAGGAGTCGAAGTCGGGATTCGAGAGAAGTGGGACAAGAATCCACTAGCACCGACTCGTCCCGTGCGCCCGAACACCCGGACCGACTCACCGCGTGAAGAAAGCCTCTACATGACTCTCTACACCAACTGTAGACCGACGCATCGCATGAGAAAAGCCCTTGCCTGCTCCCCTGTTAATTTAATATAAGTAAAGATAAAATAATATTTACAGTCACTTAACTTAGGCCTATGTTAATAATGTATTCTTGTTACTAAATAATAACTCCTTATAAAGAGAATTGTAATAATTATAGTGTAAATAGAAGACATAAATAATTGATGATTATGATGTATGATAACCAAGGATCTATTTGTAAATGAATGTACAGAATAAATGTCTGAATCTCAATATAAAGTATTATATTCTTTCTGTATTTCCCCCTCGTAACGAATACTGGTGTTTAGGTTGTAAGTACACTAGTGAATAAACCAGTAAGTACACCAGTAAGTACAACATGAATAAAATACTTATTTATAATTTTCATGTCCTGACTAAAACTTTCTCTCTATTTTTTGGAAAGGGTGAGATGGGATAACTGATATCAATTAATTTCACTTTAATTAATTTAAATGTAGAACATTTATTCGAAATTGATTTATTTAGTTCAGTCCTTCTCTTCCACCTTCCACAGGATCATCAATTTGTCAGATTCTGCGTTTCTAAAGTAGGCATTTTATACATAAATTTTACATTTTAGTTAGTCACAGTTAAAGTCACAGTAATGACAGTTTATAAAATAACTTTCTACTAGAAAAATACTTATAACTATTGAGTAATAAACATATCTACCACAAAGTAATACACTTTTCTACGAAAGCATATGAAATTTACACCCTTCAAAATCGCAAATATAGATAGGTATCATTATTTCTTTATTACAAATGCATGAGTTACTCATGAAAAATGCAAGTTTCAAAGAAAAATAGCATCTCTCGGCAACAAAAGAATTCTATCGAACAATTACTTCGATTATATACAACGAAACCTAACATCATTTCTGTATACAATGCAGAAAATCTACAATGAATGTACAGGGGAAAATTTTTATTTATGAAATTCCTGTTTCCAATAAAACTCAATCTCCAATACTAAATAATACGCTTTTGAGGGTAAAAATTTCTCCATACGGTATCTCCGTTGAAATATATAGAGACATTGATCGGGGAAAATACGATAAGCTGTGAATATAAATTATGCACTTAGTTTTGAATATAACGATTGGTAAATTTATAGGATAAATATACCGGACTTTATCCGTTTTGGTACCATAATACACTCGTAGATATAGTCTCCAATGGTGTTTAAGAAATAAAAAATTGTAAAGTCTGTATTAAGATAATAGTATAAATTTCAAGAGTAATGAAAACTTCTATTACCAGCTGATTTATAAGGATATTTTTATTATATTTTTTTATATTTTTATTTTAGTACAATAAGATAAAGTACAGGATCATGGGATTATGGACAGGATAACGAACCATTCCCACAATTCTAATCATCCTGGTAGAATTTCTCAAAGTCTATTTTTCAGAACCTTATTATTCCACAATAACCTCTCAGGGAATCCTTGAAAATTTTTCAAACTTCATCGACTCTCAGTTCCATGGAGTAATGTTTTTGTTGCTGTTTCTTATGCCACTTGGACAAACCTAGCCCAATTGAGCCTGCAGGCTCACGTATTAAGGCTAAGGGGTGTTTTAATGAGCACAACTAAGGCGAAAGATCGACTTCACTCAAGTAGGTTCTCGCAATTTTGATGCAAGGACCAATCAGAAGACTCATAGACTTGGTCTGCGACACCCAGAGATATTAATTGAGAACTTGGAGGACACTGTGACCACGAACATATTGTACGTGCCTCAGTCACCTTTAATGAACACGGCTGATCTGAGGTCGGCTCGGGTTCCGAACCCGCAACTTCTCAGTTACGAGATGTTTGCTTTGCCGACAGAGCTACCGCGGTTCTCATGGAGCTATACTCTAATGAATAGCAAGTACATTTAAAGAAATAGTTATGAATTAAGATTCCATCTATCATTAAAAAACCTCTGTTTTTCTTCGGAAGAGTATGGATAGCTTATTGAACTAACATCGGACTCTTCAATTTACTCACTCTATAAAATAGTGTTAATGTCGGAATTTTGATGTTGTTTGAAAAGAGAATATACATCATTATCCAAAAAGGAAAAGTGCTGTTATCATTTGAAATTGGTTAAATTTACTTAACTGGCTTTTCTGCCTATGGCTTATCTAAACTAAAATACTGAAAACGTTGGATGCAGATCAAAATATGAAAGTATATAAACGGAATCTCTTTATATATAATCAAAACATTAGCTGATTGATACTTCAATAGCTAATGTATAACTCGTATTGAACTTTCTTCAATACGAGTAAATCCTAAAGAAACTTATGACAGACAAAAATTAAGTCATTCCTCCCATTTATATTTTTAATCAATGTATCGTTTCATTAAAAATTTCAGGATCAGTATTAGTAAATAGTAACTTAAAAGATGCTGTAAACGAATGTTTACTTATAATACAATAAAAACGACTTATTAAGAATCCTATATCATTCAGACACATCGAAAAGTTGCAGACTCAAGGTATCCTAAAAATTGGAAAGGTTTAGAGCAAACTACTATATCTGATTGGCACGCCTCTACGATTTTGCAATTTTTACACAAAATACGACTTCGTGGTCAATCACCTTATTAAAATTGGTGTCTTCCCTTGCCCCTTTTGTATCCAAATGGGGATGATATTACTATGGATGAGGACCACATTTCGTATTACAAATCACAGAATTTACCTGGTCGAGAGGTATTGGGAGAAAAGAGGATGAGATATATTGTTGAATCCGAACATTTTCTTTTTTTTCATATTTTCATTTATATACACACACACATATATGTATATATACGTGTGTGTGTGTGAGAGAGTTAATTGTTTACTGCAGTTGGAAATAATCCTTAGCCCTAAAATTCATGATAAGCAATTATACAATTTGCTATAAAAACTCTATATCACAGTACAAAAAAATTAGGGCAGAAAAAAAAAGTCAGTGTCAAATTGTTTACAAAAATTTAAAGATAAATTATTACACAACAGAAGTAGGTACAACATATAAAGTATAAAGCACACTTCAAAAATCCATCAGTCGTATAATACAAACATTATTTTCATTGTAATATATTTAAACTTGTATAAAGTGAATGAATTAAGGATAATACCCTTAATCAATTGTTACACAAAGCATTAATAAGAAAATTATCTCATAAACTCAAGAAAACATTACAAACCGTTATATTCAGTTAAAAAAAAGGTAAGAAAAGGAACAGGTACAACATATAAAGCATAAAGCACAATTTAAAAATTCATCAGTAATATAATACATTTAATATTTTTATTGCAAAATATTTAAACTTGTATAAAGTAAAATAAACTAAGGATAGTCCTTTTAACCAATTGTTACTCAAAGTATAAATATGTAAAATAGGTCATAAACACAAAACAAGATAAACTATTAAGAGTTAAGAAAGAGAGATTAATAATAATCTCAATATAAAACATTTAAACATTTGAATAAACCTAAGGAATGTCTCCTAGCTATGTGTTACACAAAGTATACCATAAACACAAGAAAACAAGACAAACCGTTAAAAGCACCAGAAAAAGTTAAGTTCAAACTATATTCTAAACAGAACAGAAAAAGGTACAAAGAGCAGAATTGCAGGAGAAAGAAGGCTCAAAAATATCCTAAAACCACATTTTTCTATTTAAACTGCAAGCATATCTGCTCTCTCCACTCTTTAAAAATATTTTGAAAAATTAATTTTATCTCCTATCAAGGGAATGCGAAGAAAGTTTTAACTGACTATGACACGTCGGTTGAATAGAAGACTGAAGAGAAATGTTAGTGAGGAAGATATACAAACATTAAAAACATATGGAGTGTTTAGATTTTTAAATTTAAACTGACAACATAGATATTAGAAAAAACTTGTACTTCACTGATAAAATTTTCATGAAAAATATAGAAAATAATGTCTTATTTAATCCGAGCGATATAAGAACTGTTTTTTTATACTTTTATTTTCCAGATACAGTAAAATAATGTTAATTTTGTTAGTCTCTAATTCATATGCAATCAATTGCAGTGTTTATAGTATTTTTTAAGTGTTATATGGAAAGAAAAGTATAACCTTATCTAATTAAATTCTAATTTATAAGCCAAGTAAAGTTATTAAATTGTCTACACAATAAAGACATTAATTGATGCCTTATTTAATCAAAGACACTTATCTACTACTTATCACAATTTTATTTTCAAAATTCATAGTAAAAAAAACACTGTTATTTTTTAAGTCTCTATATGTAAACAAAGTGAGAAACAATTGCTGAGTACAATATTTTTGACTTGTTTTTTTTACAAGGAAAATTATAACTTTATTTTAAACAATTCTAATTTGTACTTATATAGTGAAATTTATATAGTATAGTATCAGTACGTTTTTCTCAAATATATTCCAAAAGTAAGGGGTTAAGATACCTCCTTCTGTTGGGATTCCAATGGCTCCAGAACATGAATATTTGGGGTCGAGAAAAATGTCAGCCATTACACTTATTTACACTATGCAGACAATAATTTGGGAAGAGTTATTAATCTACATGTAGAACAGAAATTCATTTTAACAAACTTGCAATAAGTTTTCCAAAGCTTTGCATCTTTTACATGCTTGATAAGGGTTCTATGTGGCTTTGACTGGGTCAGATTGTTAATGAATTTACATACTTAATAACAGCTTAGTTCATTTACGGAACATTAATGACACCTTAGATTTCAGTTTGATAAAACATGACTTATATACAGACTTAGTAAGAAAAGAGCTTTCTACTTTAAAGATCTCTAGAATGGGTTTTATTGTCCGAATGAGCTACAATTTGAACTACAGATAATTAAAATGTAGCGTTTGATGTTTATTAAACATAAAGTACCACAAAAATATGACATTAATTTGCTCTATAGCACAAATGGTATTCATTTTTATGAATTAAAAAAGTGAAACATCATTTGCATTAAAACGTACTAGCATTAGTCTATGTATAAAAAGACGAGGTATTATGCACAAGCATTAGATACTTCTCTGCACATCGTGCTTATGTTGAAAGAAAACACACTATTGGAAAAAATCCTGACTTCCTGTACCGAGGTACTTTCTAACGGTGATCTGCACTTGCATGCACAGCTGTGGGAGGATTTTCCTAGAGGAATTTAGGACTCCAATTGTTCACGTCAAGTTTAGGGACCCCTGCAGAGAAGGTATAGATCAAGGAATAGCAGCGTAACGGTCAAGCTCGCACAGAGCTGTAACCGTGAGTTATGGGAGCAGGGGCTAAAAAGTAATGTCAGCTTGCACAAAAGGGGCTACTTTAATGAGCCCACTTGCACTCCCGAAGGGCATAGAGATGTGGGAAAATTTCCCGAAAACAAGTGATTGGCAAGGAAGGAAAAAGGGTCGTTGGAACCGAGGTGAGGAGTTGGGAAACGAAGTTAAGGAGAGGAGTTGAAGTCGGGAGTCGAGAGAAGTGGGACAAGGATCCACCAGCACCAACTCGTCCCGTGCGCCCTGACCGACACCGAGTGAGGAAAGCCCCTGCCTGCTCCCCTGTGCCTGTACTAGAGGTAAAGATAAAATAATATTTATAGTCACTTAGGCCTCTATTCGTGATTTAAGCCTGTAATTGAATAATTAGTTCATTATAAAGAGAATTGTAGTAATCATGCTGTAAATATAAGACATAAGTAATTGATGATTATGATATATGATAACCAAGGATCTATTTGTAAATGAATGTACATAATAAATATTTGAATCTCAAAATAAAGTATTATATTCTTTCTGTATTTCCCCCTTGTAACGAACACTGGTGTATAGGTTGTAAGTACATTACAACACCTCTATTACAGATGTAAATGAAATTCATCGAATGAAAGGGATATGATATCATATTTTACGTCTTTATGTGTAATATAGCAATAACATACCAAATTTTAAATAAACCAAATATAGATAATAAATATTCAGCGCATTTTTAAAATTATCTATAGTTAAAATTTTATCTCATTTGGACCAATAGAACGCATTCAGATCTCTCAGAAGTCGGAAATGTTTTTCTCGCTAACCTTATATTATAAGATAGCCATTTAATGTTTGCGTTTTTGTCATTTATGTGTCATAATAAAAAAAAGAAAATGCACAAGAAATTATATAGTGCAGTAGTTTTCAGAATTTTTAGTAATAAAAAGAAAGAAATTCTACTGAATTTAAAAACTGCATAATGTTATATTACTTACAGAAGTAATAGCATAACCCGTGTTACTGATGTCAACAACACTTATATCACCACGTGTAGTGTCTAGGATTTATACAAACAATCAAAACCGAATTTTATAGCTGTTATATGCAGTCGTATTTTACATTCTTCTAAATGATTCGATACTTAGTTTTAGTTGGTACATAAGTGTAACATGATTTTACACATAAATGAGCTGTTTTTATTCTGCATTACATTTGGGAAATTTAGCATGGGACTCTATGGGTATACGGGCTCGTTGGCGACAGTTTTGGCCAAGTTCGTCGCCAAGTGTCACCAAATGTTGCCAAGTGTGGCGATACGTGATAACTTCCGATTCCGGTTTCTGGAATATTCCAGCTGTTTCTTCGGGCCTATATAAGGCAGGCTGAGTCCTAAAAACGAGAGAGAGTCGTGAAGTGGATCTCTCGGTTTACAGAGTACGCACGGTGTGTTGTATTTTCCAACTGAATGCTAATAAATGATTGCTTTCGTGTTGTAGTCCTTAAAGTCCATTCAATCCCCGAGCCCAGCTTTGAAGTTCGTAACAATATAATTTTATGTTTGAATCATGTATTGCTATCAAAGATATATAAATAGGCAAAACTGGAATTAATTGGAGATTAGTAAGTTAGACAATTATACACAGAAAGACATTTAATGCGAATCAAGAATACCGTGTAAAAACAAAAAATATTAATACACATAGGTATTATTAATATATATAGAGCTTGTAAAATCCAAAATCGTTCTCGTTGATCTCGAATTTCTGACCCTTTGTAAATTGTTTCCTATGTGAGAAAAGAAATATCATATTCAACAGCACACCCTAAGAATAATATTCCCCTTCACATTCAATTAAGTTGTGCACATGTTATGTGTGAAATTCATTTGTAGATACAGGTATAGGACAAAATAACAGTATTGTCTGTGAAAAAATGAAAATTTTTAATTAGTAAGGGGTTGGGCCACTTTGATCTAAATGACAACTTGCATTCGATGTGAGATTGACAAATAAAGGTCTTGAACAAAGTTAATCGTAATTCACACCAACTCCTCATGTAGGGCCTTCTCTAATTCAAATAATTAATGTGTGTGGAGGAGGAAACCGAGCACGGACTTTGTTCTCTAAATAACCTCACAAAGGCTAAATGATATTTAGATCAGGGGACTGATGACACCAGGTTAGATGTTTCACTTCATCATCATGCTCATGTAACCCTGTTTGAATACAACGGGACGTGTGAACAGGGGCGTTGTAATCTCGGAACACAGGACATTCTCCCGAAAAGGGAGACTGAAGACCGAAAAATATCTAGACACAGAGATTTTAAACTTTATATATAAACAGTGTGGATAAAAATATACCCGGACTCTCTTACAACATTATACCAAATTTCAAGCCAATCGGTGCAATATTTTCAGACATTTTCGGTTACGAACAAGCATTTACATTCTTATTTATATAGATTTAAAAAAAAATAAACAGAAAATTGAGAAAATGTCTGTATTTGGGGCGTTTTCAAAATTCGGATGTTCGTATTGGAGGCTATCTTTTATATACATTTTTATGAATGGCTCCGGAAAAAATAGCATTAGAGGGTAGTGGCGACTTCAATGTTCTCGAGTGAAGAGGTAGCGTGAAGAAGGATCACAGTCGCGATAAAATTGGAAATAATTTTTATTCTTTCTGGAGTAAATACTGTCATATATACAACGGGATTCTAAATCTCCCCAAAACAAGTAGAAATGTAGAGAATTTTCGGCTGAAACTGAATTGCCAAGACGATCACAGTCAGGCAAATAAAAGATTAAATAATCTCACAAATGGGGAGGCTCTTCCGGTGTGCAATGCAACCCAATCTATCCCTCGTTCGGTGTCCGAGACCCTGCCGCTCCTTATATGAGCGGACTTTACGAGTCTTCCGAACGCAATCACTAAAATGCTGGCTCCGATCAAAAGTCGCGAAAGCTTCCACGAGGTCCAAAAATGTTGAAAAGTCCCGAGTCTCAAAAATTCTAGTCTTTTTATACCTGGGGGTCCGTTACGGTCCCGCCAACCGTTTTTTTTTGGTCAGTTACGATTCCAGTTACCTGAGAACTCCAGCTAAGGTTACAGCTAGTTTTTTTAGTTGAATTTTCATTCGCAAGCTGTTCCGATTCCAGAATACCCGAGGATTCATTAATGTGACCGATCAAGGGCGTAATGCCTATTCAACATAACTGTCAACATTCCAGACTCTGCGATGAGACGTTATTGTAACGTGGTCAACAGGTGGGATTTCCGCTCAGCTGATTTGACGCGTGCTCTGAACACAGGGGTTTGGTTTGGTTTGGAGTCTACTTTTTGTAACACTAGGGCTAATGAGACCCTGAACAAAGGGGAGTCTTCACAGGGTGTTCGAAAATGGTCAAAATGAAGACTGACCCATATCAATCAGACAATAACCCATGAAGGTCTATTAATAAAAAAACCTGCGTGTAAATCCTAAATCCCTTTTAATAAATGTGCAATAGATTCCCAGATGATTGCATATTTTATATACTTAGTTATAACTTATATAATTTTCGTCGTATTAATGGCGCCGTGGAACCCAGTCTGAGAAAACAAAAGTTATTGATTCACAAAAATACCTGAAAATTGAGAAAATGTTTGGATTTGAAGATATTTCAAAATTTGGACTTCTATATTTGAGACTCTCTTTTGTGTGCGTTTTTTTGTGAATAGATTTGAAAAAAAAAATAACATCAGAGGGTGTTGAATAAAGGTCAAAACGTACATTGATCTACATAAACCAGACACATGAAAAATTGTCAATATGAAAAAAAATGTACAATAGAATTCCAGACTATTGTATATTTTACATACTTAGTTATATCTTACATGCTTTACGGCTTAATAATAACGTTATTGAACCCATCTCGACAAAATGTAAATTGTTGATTTAAAAAAAACCGGAAAATTGAGAAAATTTTTAAATCTTAGGACATTCTAAAATCCGTATGCCCATATTTGAGGCTCTCTTTTCTAAACGTTACTACGAATGACTCCAGTGAATTAACATTAGAAAGTGTTGATAAAAAAAAACAAAATGTACACTCATCTACATCAACCAGACAAAAACTTGGGAAAAACTAGCAATACAAAAAAAAATCCCTTTTAACATATATGCTATAGAATTCCAGACGATTGCGTTTTTTACATACTTAGTTATAGCGTACATAATTTACGGTATATTAATGACGCCGTGGAATTCAGCTCAACAGTTACTGATTTAAAGAACTCAATACTGAGGATTACTGAAAATTTGTAGATCTGAGGACAATCAAAAATTTAAACGTCCGCAAATGATGCTCTCTTTTGTAAACGTCTCTGTGAATGACTCCCAGAACAACATTCTAAGGTGTTGAAAAAAGTCAAAATGAACTCTGAACATCATCTATTAGACAATAATCCGTGAAAACCTGTCAATACAAAAAACAATTTTCATGTAAATCATAAATTCCTTTTAATAAATGTGGAATAGATTTCCAGACGATTGCACCTTTTACATACTTAGTAATAGCATACATAATTTACGGCATATTAATGATGCCGTGGAATCCAGCTCGACAAAATGAAACTTATTGATTATGAAAAACAGAAAATTGAGACAATTTTTGGATCTCAGGACATTCTAAAATTCGGATTTCAGTATTTGAGGCTCTCTATTTTTTAAACTTTACTAAGAATGACTAGAGAATTAACATTCGTAAGTGTTGTTTAAAAATCAAATTGTACACTGATCTACATCGGCCAGGCAATAACATGGGAAAAACTGTCAATCCCTCCAAAAAAAATAAATAAAATAAATCTTCGTGTAAATCATAAATCACTTTTAATAAATGTGCGACAGAATTCCAGACGATTACATTCTTTACATACATAGTTATTGCGTAAATAATTTAAGGCATATGAATGACGCCGTGGATTGGTTAGGTTTGGTTTGGTTTGGAGCGCTACGATTTACTTTTTGAAACACGAGGGCTAATGAGACCAATGATGCCGTGGAATTCAGCCCAACAAAATAGAACTCACTGATTATGAAAAACTAAAAATTGAGAACTTTTTGGAACTCAGGACATTATAAAATCCTGATGTCCATATTTGAGGCTCTCTTTTCTGAACGTTACTAAGAATAACTCCAGATAATTAACATTCGAAAGTGTTGATAAAAAGTCAAAATGTATACTGATCTACATCAACTAGACAATAACCTGGGAAAAAACTGTCAATACAAAAAAAATCAATCTTCGTGTAAATCAGAAATCACTTTTAATAAATGTGCAATAGAATTCCAGACGATTGCATTCTTTACATACTTAGTTATTGGGTAAATAATTTAAGGCATATTAATGACGCCGTGGTTTGGTTTGGTTTGGTTTGGAGACGGTCTACTTTTTGAAACACGAGGGCTAATGAGATCAATGACGCCGTGGAATTCAGCCCGACAAAATAGAACTCACTGATTATGAAAAACTAAAAATTGAGAAACTTTTTGGATCTCAGGACATTCTAAAATCCTGATGTCCGTATTTGAGGCTCTCTTTTTTAAACTTTACTAAGAATAACTCCAGATAATTAACATTCGAAAGTGTTGATAAAAAGTCAAAATGTATACTGATCTACATCAACTAGACAATAACCTGGGAAAAAACTGTCAATACAAAAAAAATCAATCTTCGTGTAAATCAGAAATCACTTTTAATAAATGTGCAATAGAATTCCAGACGATTGCATTCTTTACATACTGAGTTATTGGGTAAATAATTTAAGGCATATTAATGACGACGTGGATTGATTTGGTTTGGTTTGGAGCGCTACGGTCTACTTTTTGAAACACGAGGGCTAATGAGACCAATGACGTCGTGGAATTCAGCCCGACAAAATAGAACTCACTGATTATGAAAAACTAAAAATTGAGAAACTTTTTGGATCTCAGGACATTCTAAAATCCTGATGTCCGTATTTGAGGCTCTCTTTTCTGAACGTTACTAAGAATAACTCCAGATAATTAACATTCGAAAGTGTTGATAAAAAGTCAAAATGTATACTGATCTACATCAACTAGACAATAACCTGGGAAAAAACTGTCAATACAAAAAAATCAATCTTCGTGTAAATCAGAAATCACTTTTAATATATGTGCAACAGAATTCCAGACGATTGCATTCTTTACATACTTAGTTATTGGGTAAATAATTTAAGGCATATTAATGACGCCGTGGATTGATTTGGTTTGGTTTGGAGCGCTACGGTCTACTTTTTGAAACACGAGGGCTAATGAGACCAATGACGCCGTGGAATTCAGCCATACAAAATAGAACTCACTGATTATGAAAAACTAAAAATTGAGAAACTTTTTGGATCTCAGGACATTCTAAAATCCTGATGTCCGTATTTGAGGCTCTCTTTTCTGAACGTTACTAAGAATAACTCCAGATAATTAACATTCGAAAGTGTTGATAAAAAGTCAAAATGTATACTGATCTACATCAACTAGACAATAACCTGGGAAAAAACTGTCAATACAAAAAAAATCAATCTTCGTGTAAATCAGAAATCACTTTTAATAAATGTGCAATAGAATTCCAGACGATTGCATTCTTTACATACTGAGTTATTGGGTAAATAATTTAAGGCATATTAATGACGCCGTGGATTGGTTTGGTTTGGTTTGGAGCGCTACGGTCTACTTTTTGAAACACGAGGGCTAATGAGACCAATGACGCCGTGGAATTCAGCCATACAAAATAGAACTCACTGATTACGAAAAAACTAAAAATTGAGAAACTTTTTGGATCTCAGGACATTCTAAAATCCTGATGTCCGTATTTGAGGCTCTCTTTTCTGAACGTTACTAAGAATAACTCCAGATAATTAACATTCGAAAGTGTTGATAAAAAGTCAAAATGTATACTGATCTACATCAACTAGACAATAACCTGGGAAAAAACTGTCAATACAAAAAAATCAATCTTCGTGTAAATCAGAAATCACTTTTAATAAATGTGCAATAGAATTCCAGACGATTGCATTCTTTACATACTGAGTTATTTTGTAAATAATTTAAGGCATATTAATGACGCCGTGGATTTGTTTGGTTTGGTTTGGAGCGCTACGGTCTACGTTTTGAAACACGAGAGCTAATGAGACCAATGACGCCGTGGAATTCAGCCATACAAAATAGAACTCACTGATTATGAAAAACTAAAAATTGAGAAACTTTTTGGATCTCAGGACATTCTAAAATCCTGATGTCCGTATTTGAGGCTCTCTTTTCTAAACGTTACTAAGAATAACTCCAGATAATTAACATTCGAAAGTGTTGATAAAAAGTCAAAATGTATACTGATCTACATCAACTAGACAATAACCTGGGAAAAAACTGTCAATACAAAAAAATCAATCTTCGTGTAAATCAGAAATCACTTTTAATAAATGTGCAATAGAATTCCAGACGATTACATTCTTTACATACTTAGTTATTGGGTAAATAATTTAAGGCATATTAATGACGCCGTGGATTGGTTTGGTTTGGTTTGGAGCGCTACGGTCTACTTTTTGAAACACGAGGGCTAATGAGACCAATGACGCCGTGGAATTCAGCCATACAAAATAGAACTCACTGATTACGAAAAACTAAAAATTGAGAAACTTTTTGGATCTCAGGACATTCTAAAATCCTGATGTCCGTATTTGAGGCTCTCTTTTCTGAACGTTACTAAGAATAACTCCAGATAATTAACATTCGAAAGTGTTGATAAAAAGTCAAAATGTATACTGATCTATATCAACTAGACAATAACCTGGGAAAAACTGTCAATACAAAAATATCAATCTTCGTGTAAATCAGAAATCACTTTTAATATATGTGCAACAGAATTCCAGACGATTGCATTCTTTACATACTTAGTTATTGCTTACATAATTTACTAAGTATGTAAAATAGTCTGGAAATCTATTGCACATTTATTAAAAGGAATTTATGATTTACATGTAGATTTTTTTGTATTGGCAGTTTTTCACGGGTTATTGACTAGTAGATGTTGATCAGTGTACATTTTGACTTTTTTCAACACCTTAGAATGTTGTTCCCGTAGTCATTCACAGAAACATTTACAAAAAAGAGATTTGCGGACGTTCTAATTTTTGAATGTCCTCAGATCTAAAATTTTTTTCAATTTTCAATAATCCTCAAACTTTTGTTTTTTTTTAATCAATAAATGTTAGGCTGAATTCCACAGCGTCATTAATATACGCAATTATCACTTTTAATAAATGTTGGATAGAATTCCAGAGGATTGCAATTTTCACATACTTACATAATTTACAGCATTTTAATGACGCCTTGGAATTCAACCCACACTTATTGATTAAAAAAACTGAATATTGGGGATTACTGAAAATTGGGAAATTTTTTGGATCTGAGGACATTAAAATATTAGAACGCCCGCAAATGTGGCTCTTTTTTGAAAACGTTCCCGGAAGAACATTCTAAGGTGTTGAAAAAAGTCAAAATGTACACTGATCAACATCTACCAGACAATAACCCGTGAAAAACTGTCAATACAAAAAAAATCTACATGTAAATCATAAATTTCTTTAAATAAATGTGCAATAGATTTCCAGACGATTGCATCTTTTACATACTTAGTAATAGCGTATATAATTTACGGCATATTAATGACGCCGTGGAATCCAAGCCGATAAAACGAAACTTATATATAAGAAGACAGCTATTTAATGTTTGCGTTTTTGTTATTTATGTGCGATAATAAGTGAGAAAATCTTTTATTTGAAGGAAGTGAAAAAAAGCAGAAATTCCCCTGGGAGATACTTAAGGAAGTTGCATGTTTTTTTAACTGATCAATAAAATTATCCCGCGGCCATATGCCGAGGTCGTAAATTTAGTCGATTAGCTCTTCGCTGAATAATATTTAGATAAATATATTAAACGGTCCTGAACTTAGCTTTCCTTTTCAGAGTCATTTTCTAAAGATGGAGATTAGGAAGGCGATTTCATTGATAAAAAATTGAAAGTTGAAGTTATTTTAACTTTTAAAAATTTAATTTATCCATACTCTATATATTATTAAAGCTTAGACTGTAGGTTATTTCAAACCGTAAATTACTGTTAGTATGGTTATTTTTAATATGTTTCATTGAAAATGATAGTGTAAAAGTTCTTTTACCTTTCAGTGCCGGTTTCACCAAAGTCGTTTAACGGTTAACCGCGATTAACCAATGGCACCAGACAATGGTGGGAAGCAATTCTCCGTTTAAACAGACATTACTCACGGTTAGCAGTTAAACGACTTTGAGGAGACGAGCCCGTAATTTTCCTTTATGGAAAATTTTTTTTTCATTATTTTTTGCAATTTTTTTTATTTAAATAAGATGATTGTTCTAATACACTATTAGAAAAGATGGCATCCATTCTTGTTCATTATTTTCAATTAATTGATATGTAAAGTATAGCCTAGTATTTTTTCCTGTAGTATTGTATGCATTTAAAATATAAGCATACAATACCACTGTCCAGAACGTATTTAAAAAAATCTATACCTTTCTTTACCTTTGCCTTTTTTGCTTTTATATTGTTGTTTCATTATATACATAAAAACACAAGTACTGATGTAAGACAAGTAAGTCAAAACGCTTACTGACATACCAGGCAAACAAGGTCGTGGCTCAATGACGTTCCATCGCATCTTTCGAAACTAAACTTTACAACGCTACCCCATCGCTTAGCCTTCTACCAATAAAAATTTTTTTTATCTTCAGTGACACATCTAGAAGCCTTACCACACAACAACTTGTACTCTTTGAAAAAGAAATAAATTAAAAAAATTAAAAGCCGTTTTAACAAAGTATATTTTCCATAAAGGGAAATTACGAACCGGTCTCAGCAAAGTATTTTAACGAGTAAACGTGATTCACCGATGGCACCAGCCAATGGTGGGACACAATTCTCCTTTTAAACAGAGATTAATCACGGTTAGCCGTTAAACGACCTTGGTGACACCGGCCCGTAATTTCCCTTTATGGAAAACGTTGTTATAAAATGAAATATGTTGTTAAAATGGCTTTTAATTTTTAAATTTATTCTTTTTCAAAGAATACAAGTTGTTTTGATACTTTAGATTGTCATGAAGTAATTTTTTAATTGTAATGCTACGCTGTGCGGTAGCTTAATGTTTAGTTTCGAAAAATGCGATGTAACACCTTTGAATAAACATTTTTTATCTGGCATGTCAGTACTTTTTACATATTGTTTTAGTACTTGTGTTTTTATGTATATAATAAAACAACAATATAAAAGCAAAAAAGGTAAAGCTTAGAATTATTTTCAATACGTTCAGAACAATGGTATTGTTGCTTATATTATAAATTTACAATACTACAGGAAAAATACTAGGCTCTAATTTTATATCAAATAGTTGAAAATATTACATAAATGAATGCCATCTTTTTTAATAGCTAATTAGAATGATTATCTTATTTTAATAAAAAATTGCAATAGAAATTACGGTTAAAACTTGACTTTAATGTGTGGTCTATAATAACAGACAGAAAAAAAGTTATAGTGTTAAAACTTACTTGCGTTCTTTAAAGAAGCGGCTACATGGCCTTAGTTGAAAAATAATGTTGAACTACATGTTTTAAGTGAATTAGAAAATAGCTAATAGGGAATTAGAGCAACCATCTCTTTCAAATAAAAAATTTGCTCTAGAAAAATTATCTGGACGAAACTTAGGTTAATGTGCAGTCTATAGCAGTTGACAGAGTGGGATAAAGAGTTACAACCGTACTCGCTCTTGTTCTAAGAAGAAACTACTTGGCCGTTGTGCAGAAACTGAATTGTTGAGATACATATTTTAAGTGAAGTAGAAAATAGTTAATCGTGAATTAGAACACCCATTTCTTTCGAATAAAAACATTGAACTAGAAGAATTACGGGGACGAAACCTACCTCTAATGTGGGGTCTGTAGCAACTGACAGAGCGAAATAATCATACCTGCGCTCGTTTTAAGAATTGACTACTTGGCCTTTGTGCAGAAAACACAGTTACTGAGCTACAAGTTTTAAGTGAATTAGAAAATGAATTAGAACAACTCCTTCGAATAAAAACTCTCCCGAGGAAAATTACCTGAGCGAAACATACGTCAATGTGCAATCTATAGCAGTTGACAGAGTGGGATAAAGCGTTACAACCGTACTTGAGCTCGTTCTACGAAGGGAATACTTGGTCTTTGTGCAGAAACAGAATTGTTGAGATACATAGTTTAAGTGAAGTAGAAAATAGTTAATCGTGAATTAGAACACCCATTCCTTTCGAATAAAATCTTTGACCCAGAAGAATTACGGGGACGAAACTTACCTCAATGTGGGGTCTGTAGTAACTGAGAGAGCGAAATAATCGTACCTGCGCTCGTTTCAAGAAGGGACTACTTGGCCTTTGTGGAGAAAACACAATTACAGATATACAGATTGAGAATTGGAATAAAATGCTACAACCTTACCTGCATTTGCTGTAAGGAGAGACTGCATGCCCTTTGTGCAGTAAAATGCAATTGTTGTGCAATATGTTTTATGTGAATTAGAAAATAGTAAAAAGTGAATTAGAGCAGCCAACTCCTTCGAATAAAAACTCTCCCGAGAAAAATTACCTGGATGAAACTTACGTCAATGTGCGTTTTGTAGTAACATACAGGGTGAGAATTGGGATAAATTACTACAACCTTACTTGCGTTTTCTGTACGAAGAGACTGCATGCCCTTTGTGACTTAAAATGCAATAATTGAGCAACATGTTTTAAGTGAATTAGAAAATAGTGAAAAGTGAATTAGAACAACCATCTCCTTCGAATACAAACTTCGCTTTAGAAAAATAACTTCGATGATGTGATAAATAGTTATTCCCGCTGTAAGGGACTTTTTTTCCATTTTGTTTTACAAAAAATACAGGATTTATGGACTTTTATTTTTTATCCAGTTTTATCTTTAATTAATTATCTTTATCTGTAAACACAAAAATAATTCACACATTGAATGTCACGGCAATTTTCAGAAATCTGTCCTAAAATGACAATTTGATTTAATTACATTATATTATTAAAAACTTTAATTCTAGTGCATGGTTATCATCTCAAAACATAAAAAATGTGTGTTTTATTTATTTTTTTTTTTTGAAAAAAAAAAAGATCTTACGAATTATTTCGTTGGCTTCCGTAACAGAAATCTCTTCGTGGAAGCCAACTACGAGTTAATTCGTGCTCATACACACACACAGACACGCTTCGACCTGTCGCTTCTCTAAAGCTGAATCATATATACGAGTCCTTATTCGTCAGTAGTATCTCAGAAATTGTAATCGAGTGCATCCCGTTTACGTCTTTCTTGAGTGCTTTGTTTTATAATTATTGTTATAATTAAATTATCAAGATCCCAGTATGGATAAGAAAAGACCACTGACTCAAAATGAAATTGAGTATTAAGTCAATCTAAGATTTTCAGAATTTGACGAGATTTTTGACGAGGATGGTAATGACAGTAGCTATTATGAACTTTCTGAGAATTCAATTGATAGGGAATCTGAAGTTGATCCCGAATCTGAAGATAATGACGATGATTTCCAAGCAACAATATAAAATGCGAACGATAATTGGTGGACAGAAATTCAACAAAGTCCTGAATTATTTATTTTCCAAGAACATTGATTTTTTTGTTCTTTTCCCAGAAGCCATCTATCGATATTAGCACTGATATACTACGAGTTTATTTGTAGCTGCACAAAAATGGCAAGTAAACACAGTACGATATAACTCGTAGTTAGTGTCCTAGAAAAGAACGCAATCTACGAGTTATCTCGTAGTTGGCAGTCAACGTGTTAATAAAATTAGTTCATATTTATATGAAATTATTTAATAACATATTTCTTTATTTTTGAAATGTTTAAAATACTTATAGGAATTTAAATACATAACGGAAAAATTAAATATTAAAACGCTTTAAATTAATTTAAGGATTTTATTATTACTTAAATTAGAAAGCTCATATAAGGTTAAGTTGATCGAGAAGTTTGATTGAGAGAAATAGGCATTACTTTTTATCTTACTCATTAATTTGTAAAAATATGCTGTCGCATTGGTGCAATTTTTGTTAATGGAAACGTCGAAATGTCAAAATTGTGAATGCTCAAGGTCTACAACTAGAACAACACGGAGACAGCTAGTTAATTATTGATATGAGCACTTTTTGCAATAATTACGCTTCGAATGTTTAGAGAAAAAAAGTTTGCTAGTCACAAAAAATATGTTATTAAACAGCAATTTACATCATATTACTTTATTCCAAACACTTTCATGAGGTTGACATATTTTTATTTTCATTATATAAATAAATAATCATACTTTGCTGATACTGCTATGAAAAATAAAAGGTATTCATCAATAATTACTGCTCATGAAATTTTTTTGTTAGAAATTTACACACACATTCTCTCTCTCTCTCTCTCACTCTCACATACTTAGCCCTCTTGTTGCAAAAAAGTAGACCGTAGTTTTCCAAACCAAACCAAAATCTCTCACATACTCAGAAGGTGTTCTTATACTTTGTGAACAGACTTAAAACTTAAACCCTCGGTGGTAAACAGCCTTCCCTAAGGATTAGGCTTTGATATATTTACCACGAAACGTTTCCCTCCACAACAGTAAAACAAAAAAGAAAAAGAAAAAAAAGAGAGAATATAATCATGAGTTATCATTAAAAAAACCGAAAAGTTTAAATAATTAAAACAAAACACTGGAAGAAAGTAGTATTGGCCTTGCCGTTAATGTTAAAGTAAGAGAAAAAGGATAAAGCTAGCCAAAAAAGGTTTAAAAAGATAACCAAAACTAAAAAGCCCTAAATTTGGTGATGTTAATTAGTTTCCAAAATAATATTAGGAACAAGTTGCTTTTACATAATTAAACTTGGAGAGAGGGGGGGTGTCTCCAAGCATGGGTCCAGCCCTGGAAGTGATATGAAACTAACACTTGATGATACAGGTATTTGAATCTGTGCTATTATGTACTAAAGAGCGCTACAAACATCTTGAATAACATTTTGCATTCAAAAGTAACAAATGAATGGAAGATAAATTGACAACAAAATGAAAACTTTGTTGAGATGAGAAATTATTTATAGAAAGTCAAGCTATTATTTACTTGACCTTTAAAAATGAAATAATAAACAACGTCATAAAAATTATTTACAGTACAAAAAAAAAAAAGGCTTGGCCATTTAGCTAGTGCTAGTGATTAGTTCACAGTTTTCAATCACCCAGGATATTAGTTTCTTTCCCTTACTGCCCAGTATAATATATATATATATATATATATATATACATATATACTATATATATATAAATATATATATATATATATATATATATATTATATATATATATATATATATATATATATATATATATATATATATATATATATATATATATATATATATATATATATATATATATATATATATATATATATATAAATATATATATATGTATATATATATATATATATATATATATATATATATGTATATATATATATATGTATATATATATATATATATGTATATATATATATGTATATATATATATGTATATGTATATATATGTGTATATATATATATACATATATATATATATATATATATATACATATATATATATTTATATATATTATATATATATATATATATATATATATATATGTATATATATATATATATATATGTATTATATATATATATTATATATATATTAAATATATTATATATATATATACATATATATATATATATATATATATATATATATATATATATATATAAATATATATATATATATATATATATATATATATATATATATATATATATATAATGGCCATTTTTACTCTAATTCTAAACAGGGATAATAATAGCAATTATAAAATTATTTGTAAAAAAGTTTTAGTTGTGTTTACAGGATTTCTTGTAAATAGTGAGGGTTATCATACATAGGTAAACCAAAAATTCCCTTAACATCTGTATTAATCAACATCGAAGTAGCATTTATAATATAAAAAACAATGTTAATAAAGAAATGTCACTTGAGATTCGACGTTTTGGTTTACATGAGGTTGATAACATGTCTACTACAATAATTGATGTCATATCAAGTTTAACATTACGCACTTGGTGGAAACAGTTCCATATGAAACAATTTAATATGGTCTATACATTCGGTCTGAACACATTATTCTTCAATAAGACATATAATATGGACTCTGTGAAAGATTTTAAAATGCCATGTTCTGTTCATGTAACTGGTAAAAAACATTTAGACATCAGATAGGTAAAGGGATCAGAAGAGTTGATTTACATTTTTATAGAAATAAATTTTTAAAGTTAATAAGGATATTAATTCCAGAGAAACAATTCCAGTAAATTAGATTAAAAATTTTAATTTACGCTATTAAAGTTAAGTGCCAGGCTTCAATATGGGATTTGTGTAAAAGTAATGGAATTGTAAATTTATTATAACAAAATTCGCACAGCCACTCTATAATTTTAGATTTCATGAAGAAACTTAGTATTAATTTAAATATAAATGATAAAAAACTTCTTAATGTAGATAAGAATTGAAATATGGAGTATTGCCTGTTTCAGTTTTTAAATTTAAACTATGATTCTGCATCTTTTGCTAATATTATTCAGAATATAAAGTGTTTTCTTCCAATATCTGGTATACATATATCTGTTAGTTTCTAACGTAATAAAAGTATTTGCGTACAATATTCAACTACAATAAAGTATCTAAAAATCTAGGTAATTATAATGAGTATATTTGTAATTGTAATATAACTTCACAGTATTATAACCCGTATGATAAATATATTATTACTAGTAATTTAAGAGTAATTGATAATAAACATGTTCGTGGAGTCATGCCAATGGGAACACACAAAAATATCGTAAGCCTTGATTTCCGATATTGACGTAATCATATATAAAAGGCAATTAAATAGCTTACCTACTTATACTTTCAATGAATAGAAACATGAATTTTTAAATTTTTTAATGGCTATTTCAATAGCAAAACTAACCATTATTACAATTTTTCTACACATAAATTAAAGCAACATATAGAAGAGCTACAGTGAAATTTCATAATAACTTACTTTGATAACGTAGCTACTAATTAAGCTCTAATATATATAAAATATTATTGCGATTCTTTACTAAATTTTTACAACGGTAATAGTATCTATAAAATAGATAATCCAATAAATAATATATCAAACCGCATTAAAGCACTTTATAAAAGTATCGGCCTCACCATAGGTAGATTTGATTTTCCCTATCTGGTTTTAGTAACCAAATTTCATGAACAACCGATTAAGTTTCTTCCATCAACCATTGATTACAACACTTAAATTACTAGAACTAATTTAAAACTTTTAAATATATTCAAACATGTTGTTAAACAAATTAAAGTTAATAGATGCTATTTTGTTAAAAATAGTTTTGAGGTAGTGAATTATCTTAAACACCTTGACAATATTAAAAATATAGTAAGCTATGATTTCAGTGATTTATTCAATACCATAAATTTAGAAGATTTAATGCAAATAACATTGTAAATTTAGGATAAATATGATTTAATGCAATACATACAGTTCAGTAAATATAAAGCTTTATTAAAACTTGTCCTCAATGAAACCTATCTATATAATGGTATAAACTTTTGCAAACAAATTCATGGTATACCGATGGGAGGAGGCTGCACATCAGCTTTAGTAGATTATTACCTGCATAATTGTGAACAGGGTACTTCTTTTGTCCATGAATTACATTTTTCTTTATGTTGACGACATCTTAATTTGTTACTGTGACAATAGCCTTGTAAGTTTTTAATTCTATTCTTCCAACCTAAAATTAAATGAAAATAACAAATACGGAGGTATAGATTTCTTAGATGTTACTTTCCTTTTTAACAAGAGTCAAATACAATATAGTATACATGATAAAAGAAATAAATTTAAATTTGAAATTAATCGGATTAAGTCATGGCAATTTTGCTTAAATAGAAAAATAAAACGTAATATAATAATAAACTTTCTAATAAGATGCAGTAGGTTTTTTACTAACGTTAATAAAATGGATATATGCATAATAAACTTTCTTTGCCTTGCTACTCGTAATGATTTTCCAATTAATTTTTTAATTAGGGTTTTACAGAGTTTTTGCAATTTAAATAGAAATGCATGTATATATCGATTTTTTTATAATAATCGAATGTCATTAAGGGCTTAGTCAGCATATATAAGGTATAACGTGGTTAATCACGTCTTTTATTACTGTGTTGTTGAGCATCTTTATGTATGTCTGTGTTTATTGAATGTTAATTTTGTTTAGATATAGTTTTGCTTAGCTATTACTCTCTTTCAACTCTTCTATTTTTTCCGTAACATAAGTCTCTTAAGACTGATATCAGGTCTTATAATTTATAGCCCTCCAGGAGTGTTCCGTACACGTAAAATATTTTTAACTGGACTAAAGAGTTACAATTCCTCTCGAGCATTAATGATATCATTTTAATCCATTTATAATTTATAATTTGTATTATATAAATCTTTAATTGATATAGTGTACTGTGCTTATTTTTAATATATATATATATATATATATATATATATATATATATATATATATATATATATATATATATATATATATATATATATATATATATATATATATATATATATATATATATATATATATATATATATATATATATATATGTGTGTGTGTGTGTGTGTGTGTGTGTGTGTATGTGTGTGCAATACATCTAAATTATTACACTTAAAATATCTCTCTAAAATCTTTCTTTTCCCCCTTCTCCTTATTTCTTATCTATTTTACCAGCCGTCTAACATCTTATTTAAAGTAGTGTTCGTTAATAATTCCTTCAACCCTTTTTCCAATGACAAGTATGAAAGAAATAATAACTTTCTGTCCATTAATTGATCTGCTCTTGTCGGAGAAACATGTCTTTTCTCAAAGTCAAATAAACTTGAAATTTCACGTTGGACTAGCTGCTTTCTTGTAATAAAGCTACGGCTGAATTCTTAGGATTACTCATTATCCAGTAAGACCGGGAAGTTAAACAAATAGAGGTTAATTTTCTTATGTGAACAGTGAATTAATTTTGCAATGTTATATATATATATATATATATATATATATATATGTATGTATATATATATATATATATATATATATATATATATATTATATATATATATATTATCACGAAGATTCGAATGAACACACTGTTTATCCTAACAGACGAATTTTTTTAAACAAAGTAGCAACTCGCAACTTTACAAGATCGAGAAATTGCCTACAACTAGTGGGTATCAGCTTTTGTATCCAAACAGAATATTCGAGAAATAACGGATTTACATAATAAAGAAAGATCTAGAATGTTAGAGAACATAAGGCAACAATAAATGAAATTTTTAAATTAAAATCTATACATTGGATCAACCACAATGGCGAGCACCGAATCCACAAACTTTGGGCCTGGATTTAGTGCTCTGACCAATCGGCCACTGAGCTCATTGGCTAAGCTCCTTTACACGGCAATATATATATGTATGTATATATATATATGTATGTATATATATATATATATATATATATATATATACATATATATATGCATATATATATATACACATATACATACATATATATACATATATACATACATATATATATATACATATATACATATATATATATATATATATATATATATATATATATATATATATATACATACATATATATATATATATATACACATATATATGTATATATATATACATATATACATACATATATATATATACATATATATATATATATATATATATACATATATACATATATACATATATATATATATGTATATATAAATATATATGTATATAAATATACATATATATGTATATATGCATATATATGTATATATATACATATATATATATATATTATATATATGTATATATATATATATATATATATATATATATATATGTATATATATATATATATATATATATATATATACATATATATATATATATATATATATATATATATATATATATATATATATATATACATATATGTATATATATATATATACATATATATATATATATATATATATATATATATATATATATATATATATATATATATATATATATATATATATATATATATATATATATATATATATATATATATATATATATATATATATATATATATATATATATGTACACAATCGGACCCCTGTATCTGTGCTCAAAAAGCAAGATGAGGAATAATTCGTTGATAAAGCCTCGTGAATATCCAATCCAGTCTCCCACCACGCCATCTACACTATCCTTCATCCGAAAACAGTCAATAAAGCTTTCCTCCTAATCCGTGGCGTTTCTCAGTTGCCGATCTTTGTTGGGAGGAAAACAACCTTTCCTCCGCGGCATCTCTCTTTTTCCCTTTTGTCTCTTTGAAACCTTCCAAAATTCCTCCAAAAAACCTTTTTCCCCCTTCATTTTCAAATGGCATGTTGCTAGTTGCTTTTGTGTGTTAAGGCGGATCGAACCTGAGGAATTTTTCACTTCCAGGAGAAATTAAATTTCGCTCAGAAACTTATTAGGCAATAAGTTTGGAAGGAATCGGAAACTGTTTTCGGAACTTTTTTGGTGAAAAGGTTGAAGAAAAAAAACTAAGTTTTGAAAGTGTTGGAGATAAGTTTGTTGTTTTGTGGTTGAATAAGTTGCCGATCACCAAAAGAAATTTCTCGTCGGGAACATTTACTTCGTAACTTTTTCCAGGTATGTGTTTAATATATTTTTAATAAAAAAGTTGTGTGTTTTTGAAATTTGTTAGTAATTTTAAATGAATGTCTTTTAATTGCATTTATTGTGAATTTAAATAGAATTTATGTTAAATGCATAAATATATTTTTGCAAAATATATGTGACTGTTAATATTTTTTCTTAATCTTTTTTTTTTCCTAAATGCTGTAGTTCGTGCCTATAAAATATTTTTCAATCTTTTGCTGCAGAAATAATTTGCTAATATGTAAAATATTAATATATTTATAAAATAAATGTAGATGAATGAAGGAAAATTGTACGCACTTTATTAATAGGCAAATAATAATAACATCGATAACACTAATTGCTTTCAGATTTCATATAAAGATTAAGATGATTAAACTAGTTTATATTTTCAAATATTTCGGAAATGTGTTTTGCATATAAATTTACAAAAAGAACTTTTTATCTACAAGATTTTATTCAATTTTTAAAAGTGTGAATGTTTTATTTTAGTGCTTTTTAATTTATGCAAAATAGAAGTAATATATGTGTGATATTTTTTTAAATTTTATTGTAGTAGATTATTTTAAAATTATAGATATGTTTAAAAGTTTGCATTAATGTAAGAAAAGTTTTAAATTCGAGAAATTTTGCTACATGGCAAAAAACTTTATTAAAATTAGTTTTCAATGTAAGGTATGTAATTTTTAGATTCTTGTTTCTTGATTTTTGTTGATTTCTGAAAAATAATTTATCCTTTAAAATACATTTTTCTTTAAAATTTTATAATGTATCTTCATTTAAATTTAATTCAATGATTAGTAACTCAAAATAAAATATCTTTAGATGTTTTAATGTATAAATATTTATTTCGGAGTAATTTTTTCTTTATATTAGGCTTTATAAATTTACTATACCATTTGAACGATGCAATAAATTATTCCACCAAATATTATGCTTCTTCATATTAAATATTGAAATTGTGTATCATATTGTTTAAACAGACATTAAAACTTTTTTTGTAAATATAGTAATATTAATTTAACTCAAAATATTAAAAATATTTTCAGATAATTAACGGGATATGTTATTATCTTTCATGTCGAAAAGTCTTTATTGCTGCAGCCTTTCTTTCATACATTACTAAATAATAATTTCTCTTCTTTTTGGTATTTTTTTAGTTTCTTAAAAAAAATCTGCTCCTTTTTTGTATTTTTTTAGTTTTTTCAACAAAATTCAAACTTTGAAAAGTTTTTTAATTTTGCAGTTTTAAGTAAAAGATTTATTTTAAATATAAACTACGTTAATAAAACAAATTAAATTCACTTACCCGCAAGAAAACTTCCAAAATTCGTACAGCAGAATACTCTTTAAAAATGAGTATAATTAGATAACAATACTATTACAATAATAATAGTGCAACTCTAAAGCATTATTTACATTTTTATGTCAAATTAAATTTTAAAAATGTAAAATATATACCCTAAATGAGCAAAATTAAGTTTATTTTTTACAAACAGCAGTTTTAACTACTCTTTTTAATTACTACTATTACTAAATAAACTATTATAATGACTATTTTTGAATAACTTTTTATTCTATTCTGTACACTTAAAACTTGAAATATGTAATATTTTAAAACTAAAATCTTAAAAAAAATTAAACTGTTAAAATTTATCATGCAATAAAATAAACAGTATTGATATATTAAAGTTCCTAAAACAAAAGTAGTATTTAACCGTAACTCGATATAAATTTTTATCTTTTATATTATATATTTTATAATATATAATTGGTATAGGTAAACTTCAATTTATAATATAGATTTTTGTTTTCCTTAAAAATATTTTTCTTCAATTATAAAATGATAATTTTAAAACTAAAATCATATATATATATATATATATATATATATATATATATATATATATATATATATATATATATATATATATATATATATATATATATATATATATATATATATACATATATATATATACATATATATATATATATACATATATATATATATATATATATATATATATATATATATATATATATATATATATATATATATATATATATATATATATATATATATATATATAATTTTTTTACATACTTGTGATGAATCAAAATTGTTATAATAAAGACTTTCCATTATTGAAGATTATGCATTACTCTATATGTACTCAAAGCATAGTGGGCGATACAAGATATCTTTATAAAATGTTAACCTACAGTTGCGAAATTTCACAGACACAGTAAAAAATAATTAACAAAATAACTAGCTTGTATAGATACGTTAAAAAGTAACTAAATGGTTTAAACTAAACACCCCTTTATTGAAAATAAAATAATTTTTTTAATACATTTAAAAAAATTTTTGAAACTTTAAACATAATTATGCCGTTTTAACTATTCATTTTTCTCTTAACTTTGCATGTTTATTACTTAAAAAATTATTTGTAATAATTTTTGTAGTCTTTTGATTACCGATTGTATAGTTAAATTAAAGGAAATATTTCCATACTTGTATTTGCCGTTTTCGGAAAAAATCCCTTTTTTCTACATAGAAATCGAGATTTAAATACGTAAATAAAATTACATTAAAATAGAATTCGTAGATTTATTTAATTGTATATAAGGAGAGGTCGGTAAGGATTTTGTAGGTATGAATGAAAAATTACGTTGTAAGAAGTATTTTAAAATTTAGCAAAACATTTATGAAAATTAAAAAAATTTTTAAATGTATTTTATTTTAAAAACTATTTTTTATATATTTTCTAAGCAGTACTGTAAAATGTGCTTTAAAATTCATTACTCCATGTTAATAATTTACAAAGCTCTGTTGTAAATTATCATCCTACAGTTATGAAAGACATATTAAACTTAACAATAACAATTTTTTAAAATTAACTTTAAAAAATAATTGAAAATTTGTAAAATGTTTATTTTCAATTTTTTTTGCCGACCAAGAGTGCAAGTTTTGCTTCTGTTTTCCATGGTTCAGATTATCAGAAAATGCTAGCGCTTACTATTCAGAAAGTGCTAGCGCTTACAAAGTGTACTAAAGAATAATATCCCCTTGAAGCTTCTGGAAAGTGCTAAGCTAGGGTGCAATTCAGCGTCCTTGTGTATCTTTTGTGTTCATTTAGTTTTAAATATAGAGACTTTGCACGCCATTCTTTGGATTTCTTCGATCTCAAGATAATC
>CM063510.1:87261561-87271561 GCA_032207245.1 Pardosa pseudoannulata | reverse complement strand
ATATATATATATAATACATATATATACATATATATAAATGTATATGTATATATATATATATATATATTATATAAATATATATAGACACATATATATATATATATATATATATATATATATATATATATATATATATATATATATATATATATATATATATATATATATATATATATATATATATATATATATATATATATATATATATATGTCTGTGTGTGTAATCGGTATAATCTTTCTTTACCGACCACACTTGAAAATAACCATAATTTTTAATTGCCAGGGCTTGTTTCGCAATGAAATTTCATTGCAGTCTTAACGTGAAATGCAATTAACTCACTGGAGTACTAAGGCCAGGATATCGTATTTATAAAAATTTTTATCAATTTTATTAAATTTATAAATATTTATAGAAAATCTTTTATTTTAATCTCAAAGTAGGATTAGTAAAGGACCCGTCCTATAATTTCACATCATAGTGAAATATCACACAGTCAGTGGTTCTTGTTAAAATATTCATTTCTAAAACATACAACCGTATAAAAAGTGCAAGAATCTTCAGCTCTTCCTGGGAGAATTGCCGTTGTGTTAAAAAAGGCAAAAAAAGAGTTCATACGTAGGAGTTTTTAGTGTCAAAAAGAGGTAAATTAATGCAGTCTCGATGAATCACGTCCTTGAATTAAATTTGGATAGAAGAAAAACTTAATATTAAGAAATATTTAACGTTAATTAGGTGTATTTAGAAGAACTTTTGGACGATATTTTTTGAATTTATGTACTAATGCTGGATTGTATATCAATATATTATCAAATATTGATATTTTTCAAGTATTGTGATAACAATATTCAAAACTCTTCTCTGCCGATATATTCCTTGTCAACAATTCTATTTTTCTTGCTCACGAATTATTGGGAATTATTGAAATACATCCAGAATATTACATATATACAATAATATAAAGCAATATTTCTCTCTATTACTGCATATATTTGACTTACTTTTTGTGAATTTACCACATATTTGATACAAATACAAGCTCCAAAATATGCCGTAGGCGATTATACATATCCAACAAGGCCTTTGGTAGTATATTCCAATATATCTTGATACATTCATTTGATGCTCCTGAGAAAAAAACCGAAAGTTCACTTCTGCCTTGTCATCTGCTACTGGCTTGTATCTATTGGGATATATCACACATACTGATATTTACTGTTTCATTTAAATATAGTGGTATGTACTTGTGTTGATATATCTGGATTGCTCGATCGTAATACCTAGTGTTACATGTTGATATATATTTCGATAGCTATATTTAGATAGCTTGCTGCTTGCTCATTTATACCTTCTATTAATATTATGGTGTTATGGAGGTTTATAGTGTTTCTAATGGATACAATTAGTCTTTCAGAAATAATGATATCTATTCAGTCCTAGTTTAAAGTAGTATCATGATATATCGATAACACCGATATTAATTTAGGGATACATTAGGATATTAAATTTCTGATGTTCCATTGGGTATTTTAAAATTGGTACATTTGCGTTGCCTGAACTCAGTTTGGACGTCACAGGCAATGGGTTAAAATTAATTTGATATTTGACTTAATATATTTGATATGTATTAAAACAATGAAATAGTGTAGCAATGATAATGTTTTATCTTGACTTTCTATAAATAATATCTCATGGCAACAAAGTTTACATTTTGTTGTCAATTTATCTTCCTCTCTTTCGTTATTTTTCAATGTTATACAAGATGTTTGTAACGCTCTTTAATACATAATAGCACAAATTCAAATATCTGTACCGTCAAGTTTTAGTTTCATATCACTTCCGGGGCTGGTCCAAGTTTAATTATATAAAAGCAACTTGTTCCTAATATTATCTTGGAACCCAATTAACATCCCCAAATTTAGGGCTTCGTTTTAGTTTTGGTTATCATTTTAAACCCTTTTTTGCTGGTTTTATCCTTTTTCTCTCACTTTAACATTAACGGCAAGCATGATAAACTTCTTACAGGATTTCGTTTTAATTATTTAAAGTTTGGACATTTTTAAAAGATAACTCATTATCATCTTTTTTTGTTTGTTTGTTTTACTGTTGCAGAGTGAACTGTTTCGTGGTAAATATCTCAAAGCTTAATCCTTAGGAAAGGTGTTTACAACTGAGGGTTTAAAAAAAATAAATAAATAAAGTTTATGCATCATACATAATTTTAAATAAAGTTTTATGATCGAAGCTATTTTACCATTATTAATTGAAGTTTGGAATCATATAAAGTATGCATAAAGATAAATTCCTTTGTTCCAGTATATAGCGATAAATATAAAGTCAACACAAAAGTCTAACAGTGACTGAAAAAAATACTAACTTCATCCACTGTGTTTGTTCACTTCCATTGATAAAGTAGCTTGATTATAGCTAACTGTGATAATTTTCTTCTATTGACACCCTGTAACGTTCTGCTTGTATATATTGCTATATTTCTCAAACAAATATTTTAATGAGAATCATACATTTTAAAAGGTATTAAGATGGTATCCCGTGAGTAATTTAAAATATTAAATGATCTCAATATTTAGGACATATAAAACTCACAGCATTTTATGACTTGTAAACATTATTGTATCTGTAATTGCAATTAGTTTAATTAAAGTTTATAATTATATTTATATTTTTAAAACATATAGTCTTTAATAATAAAAATAATCTATGAAACCTTTTTTTTAAATTTTAAAATTTGAAAGAAATAATTAAAATTTCACTCCCCAATAAACAAAAACTTTTGATTTGTGATTCTTAAATTGTATTTCGGAAGAAATTGTTTTGGCCTCGGAAAATAATTTATGCCTTTCAAACTCATATTCTGTTTTTAATGTCTTACCATTAAATTAATGGTTCCCGAATTCCGACCATGTTTATTTCTACGTTTTAAAGCTATTTATTAATTTTAGTACTACTAACTGTTATCCCATAACTATTTATTTTAAGCTCACTTTTACCGTTTTGCTCTTTCTTCCTTTTTTAATGTTTCGAAACTATTTATTTTGAGCATTGTAGTTTTTCAAAAATTTCTAATATTTTATTAATTTTGCTTTCTTAAGTCAGCTTTGCTAATGTTTACTAAATTGTGTATCAATAAATTTTGTTGTACTCCCCCAAATTATTTTAAACTTAGTCTATGTATTCTTATTTTTTTTATCTTCCTCTATCTCTTTTTAAATCATTCAATAATTTTTTAATCAATAATTTTCACTTTAAAACATTTTACTTATTAAAATTTTGCGATCCTATGTATGCATATCTGTATTTGATCCTCTCTCTACATTCTCTAAAAGAGTCATTTTGTACAATATAACTATTGATTGTGTATTACGCATTTGTTGACAATTAGCCTCACATACAGCAAATTTTCTTTCTTTAAATATGATTTTTATGATCTTAATAGTAAATGAGGTTATATACCAGAATAGTGGTTTTTTCTTACAACATGATCTTAATACTGAATGAGATTATATACCAGAATAGTGGTTTTTTCTTACAATATGATCTTAATACTGAATGAGGTTATATACCAGAATAGTGGTTTTTTCTTACAACATGATCTTAATACTGAGTGAGATTATATACCAGAATAGTGGTTTTTTCTTACAACATGATCTTAATACTGAATGAGGTTATATACCAGAATAGTGGTTTTTTTCTTACAACATGATCTTAATACTGAAGGAGATTATATACCAGAATAGTGGTTTTTTCTTACAATATGATCTTAATAATGAATGAGGTTATATACTAGAATAGTGGTTTTTACGGAAGTTAGCTATTATTATAAATTTTGTAACACAAAGAAATATATAATTACACTGGATTACTGTGAGTAAAACATTATTACATAACAATCCCTGTAAAAATTACTACGATTTAAACATATTTATTTTGCTACCATTAACTTAAATGAAGTACAAAAGAACTACAGGAAAAGCTTTACACAGAATCAATCAATGGATTTTATACAAAAGGAACATAAGTTTTGTTTAATATTTTGCTTAAAAATGAATTAATTTAACTATATATACAAATAACTGATTTTAATAAATTTAGAGATTTAGTTTTGAAATATGGTCTTATTATTAAATTAGATTACACATCAGACTAATGTTTCTTTAAAATGTTTACTTTTAATATAAATGTTGTAAATAATAAAAATCATATATAATATTCCATTTTTACTGTGAAATACATTTTTAAGCGTTAGAAATTCTAACAGAATTAAAATCCACTGAATCGGATGGCATAAGTTTGAATCGACTACAGAAGAGCTATATAAATATGTTAAAAGATAATTGATCATTATTAATTATACCAACTCTTCAGAAAATGTCGGTAATTATTTAGAATAACAGTAATGTAATTTGATTCTGGTTACAAGTAACATATATTAATAAATTAAAATGAAAATAATATAGAATTTTATTTAAACAAGTTAATTTTTAAAAAAATTTAACACTGGTAAAGAGCTGAAATAGATATCTTTGTTTATAATAAGAAAACAAGATTTTACAGAAACAACAAAATTACACTGAACTGAATAGATATGTTATATTATTGAGTAGATTGTAGTTTACCTAGAAATTTATGTAAATAACTTTTATTGGTAGACTTAATATTAAGGTGGATGGGCACCGTTTATATTAGAATTCTTTGGCTGAACATTAACATATGGGTTAAATATATTTCTACTGATAGACAGCTTGCATCTAAATATTTCTTTAAACAAAGTTTATTGAAGGAAATAATAGAAATTTCTCTATATTATTGTTTTATTTATTACCAAAAATGTTCATAAATGCTACAATGTGTTCTTTAAATAAAGTTTACTACAGGATATAATAAAAATTTCTCTACATCATTGTCTTTCTTTATTAGAAATTGTGTTCATTAAATACTATAATGTGTTCTTTAAACAAAGTTTACTACGAAAAGTAACATATTTGGTTTGGTTTGTTTTGGAGTGCAACGGTCTACTTTTTGCAACACGAGGGATAATGAGACCGGGACCTACAGCTTAAAGCCGATTCCGAACGGCTACGAACATCCATGCCACTGTGGGATTCGAACCCACGAACTCTGGTACCGAAGGCCAGCACCCTAACCAATCGGCCATCGTTCGGCACGAAAAGTAACAGAAACTTAATTAATAGAAAATGTAAATAATAGAAAAGTAATTAAATTCTACAATGTGTTCTTTAAACGAAGTTTGCTACGGGAAATAATAGAAATTTCTCTACATCATTGTTTTTCTTTATTAGGAAATTTGTTCATTAAATGCTATTATGTGTTCTTTAAACAAAGTTTACTACGGGAAAAAATACAAATTTCTCCGCATCATTGTTTTTCTTAATTTGGAAATGTGTTCATTAAATGCTACAATGTGTTCTTTAAACAAAGTTTACTACAGGAAATAATAAAAATTTCTCTACACCATTGTTTTTCTTTATTTAAAATGTATTCATTAAATGCTACAATGTGTTTTTTAAACGAAGTTTGCTACGGGAAATAATAGAAATTTCTCTAAATCACTCTTTTCCTTTATTAGAAAATGCATTCATTAAATGTTTATATTTGGATTCAAAAAAGAGTATACAAAAATGATTTTCGAAATAAATTTAATCCACCCACCCACATGAATTTCGAACCAGGCTTCTAATTTAAATAATAAAAGCAGTTTAAAATAACTCTCCAGAAAACTTTTATAAACATGAAAATTAAACAAACAAAACACTTTGTGTTTCGTTATGTTTGTGTTTTTAATAACAATAATTATTTAAAATATCATTTATAACAATTTCAAACGTTAATACAACCACAAAATTTATCCTCCAAATCCACCATCTGCTCTCCTTAATGTATACAACAGCAGTTAATTACGCATCTTATAAATGTACTTGAAACTTACTTAATGTAATCCCTCTGAACAAATTACTTTTTGCCATAACCAAAAATACCATTTTAAGTTATATTGCATTTTTTATATACATAAAAGTGAGCCCGAGGCTTAATTTGTGAGAATCTTTGATTATACGAAGATTATTTACATGCATGGTTGTAACAGAATTGAAAATTCTTTATTTGTTAATTTTAATTTGTAATGATATTTTTATATATTTAAAATAATGCCAATTAGTTTACTTTTTATATATTATAACTGTGGAAAAATATTCCTTGACTTACATGTTCTTAGTGGAGAATGCCTTGTAAAGTAATTTTTGGTGAATTTAAATTTAATAAAGGTGATCGAAATTAAAATGAAAATTAAATAATTTTTAAAATACAGTTTTTAGTGGAATAATATCTTTAGAAAGCAACAGTATCTGACTATCATATAACACCGAAAACAAGGAAATATTCGGCCATTCAATAATAACGGGTGTGTGACGCATTGAACTACTTTTTGCCACTTTTTTTTATAAAGAATATAATATTTCAAATATATATTTTTTGTGAAACAATTATAACACCTAAGGAAGAATTTTGCAAAAATTAAAGAAGTTCCGTTTCTTCTTTACAGGTTTAAAAAATTGTAAATCTGCTGTTACGGGTGTGACATAAATGTACCACCCGTAACAGCATGTTTACATATTTGAAATATTATATTTTTTTTATACAAAAGTGATAAAAAGTAATTCAATATGTCACACACGTTTCTATGGAATGGCTATATTTTTAATAAATACAAATATACAAATGCCTTTTTCTTTCAAAAAAGCTAAAAATATTATTTAGATAAAATTCTCAAAAAATGTGAATTTGTAGATACTACATAAATCAGGTCTATAATTATTTGATTTTTATTTAATTTAATAAAGAGTATAATATTTCAAATATATATTTTTTGTGAAGTAATTATAACACCTAAGGAATAATTTTGCAAAAATTAAAGCAGTTCCGTTTCTTTTTTACAGGTTTAGAAAATTACAAATATGCTTTTACGGGTGTGAGAGTTATGTCACATTCGTAACATCATATTTATATATTTGAAATATTATATTTTTTATAGAAAAAGTGATAAAAAGTAATTGTATGTGTCACACCCGTTTTTATTAAATGGTTATATTGCTAACAAGTACAAATATACAAATGTTTTTGCTTTTCAAAAAAGCTAAAAATATTATTTAGATAAAAGTCTTAAAAAAATGTGAGTTTGTAGATAAGAAATAAATCAGGCCTTTAATTATTTTACTTATTATGTCCTACTGCAGGTAAGGAAAATGGCAAGTATTAGATACTCTTTTCCTAACATAACTGGAAAAATTCTACTACGTTCCAACAAACTAAAAAAACTGTATGAAATCATTACAACAACAGTAACAACAAAAAAAGATTCTGTATGAACTTTTATATCTCCATTATACATTTGCTGTCACTAATTTGATGCCTCAATTCATCTTCATTAAGAAGTTTCCTTCTAGAAGAGTCATAGTACATGTTGCAATGCATTTTTTTCGACAGCATATAAATATTTAAATACCTCATAAAAAATACACAAAAATTTGAAGAAATTCGAGATGTGTTTCAATTTTTGTAAAATATCAAAACTATTCCTCTTATTTTATTTTAATAAAAAATGTGGATGCTTTCAGATATTTAGTTTTGAAAACAATTATACATTATGTTCCATACGATAATTTAATTTAGATTAGAGGTATTAACCAACGACCAGTAATTCTGAAAACTGTATTCTATACAATAAATAACACAAAAATCTTTTTGATGTAAGAAATTTAAAGAATCTTGAGAATAAAATTGATCTAATAAAATGAGATTAAAATTATAATTATTTATTTAATATAAAGAAACTAAATGTTTAATTATCTAAATTATAATAACTTACTTTACGGATAATTCAAATATATATATAAACAGAACAAAGTTTATGTCTATGTATTACAGAGATGGGAAGCCTTTTTACCATTTGAGGTCCCATTTAAACTTAACAATAATCAAGGAAGCCTCACAAAATAATGTACATCAAAATGTGACTTTTGTAAAATTGTTATCTTTACGTAAGGTACAAAGAAACTAAATCTTAAATTACCTAAATTATAATAACTCATTCTATAGATAACACAAATATATATAACAGAACTGGAAAAATTCTACTACGTTCCAACAAAATGAAAAAACTGTATGAAATCACTACTATAACAGCAACAACAAAAACGATTCTGTATGAACTTTTATATCTCCATTATACTTTTTCTGTCGTTAATTTGATGCCTCAATTCCTCTTCATTAAGGAGTTTTCCGTCTAAAGGAGTCTTAGTACATGTTGCAGTGCATTTTTTTTCGATAGACTATAAATATTTAAATACCTCATAAAACATGTTTCAACTGTTATAGAATTTCAAAACTATTCCTCTTATATTATCTTAATTAAAAAATGTGGATACTTTTAGATATTTAGTTTTATAAACAATTATACATCATGTTCCACACGATAATTTAATTTAGATTAGAGGTATTATCTAACGGCCAGTAATTCTGAAAACTGTATTCTATAGAATAAATAACACAAAAATCTTTTGATGTAAGTATTTCAAAGAATCTTGAGAATAAAATTTATCTGATAAAATAGGATTAAAATTATAATTATTTATTCAGTATAAAGAAACTAAACGTTTAATTATCTAAATTATAATAACGTGCTCTATAGATAAGACAAATATATATAAACAGAAGAAAAATTATTTCCATGTATTACAGGGGTAGAAAGCCTTTTTACTAGTTGAGACCCCGTTAAAACTTAACAATAATCAAGGAAGTTGCATAAGATAATGTATATCGAAATGTGACTTTTGTAAAATTATTATCGTTTATATAAGGTACAAAGGAACTAAATCTTATGTTACCTCAATTATAGTAACTCATTCTGTAGATAATACAAATATATAAACAAAAGGAAATTTATGTCTATGTACTACAAAGGGGAGAAACCTTTTTATTACTTGAGATTCCACTTAAAATTAACAATAATCAAGGAAGCCGCATAAGATAATGTACATCGAAATGTGACTTTAATAAAATTATTATCGTTTTTGTAAGGTTGTATCAACTTTTTACATTATGTAGAAATAATACAAAACAAAGTATTTAATTAGTTCTTTATTGTTTAAGATAAAATGTTTCAAAATAGTATTTTTTTTTCGTATTCAGCCATAGGGATCGTTATACCATTCTTTAATTATTTTAATAAAAAACTGTGCACGTTTAAAAAAGAGTAAAAAGAAGTTTTTTTAAATAAATTTATGTCATCATAAAAATACAATAGAAAAATAAAAATGTCGTGTTAAAGTTGTGATAATATTAGTAGAATTATTTTGAAATAAATTTTTTGCATTGTGAATAAACACAATCAAAAATATATAATTGATTATTACCACCAGTACTTACTGAAACTTACATCCATTCCTTCCTACGGTATTTTTTGTATTTATTAGTTAACAAAAGATCTAGTTTTCTACTAAGATACAATGAATGAAACACTCAGCCGCATGCTTCATCATAGTCTCATATTCTTTACCCTTGATTTGTTAAGTAATTCTTTTGATATTAAGTGATAAAATATAACTTTAATTTCTTTTACATTAATTGTTATATATCTTTTATTGTAACCAATTAAGAGAAATAATTTTATAACTCTATATCAGATAAAACAAGTCTTGAATTTATTACAAATTTTTGTATAACTTTATTAAGTATTTAGAAACTTATGATCTGAACAAAGTGTCTACACTTTCAGCACGCATCGAATTTACTTTAGGATGTATGAAACTCCTTAATTCAAATATATATCTTCTTAATAAACAAATATAAGTCACATTACTTAAGTAGGTTTTAAAATACAAAATGTAATGAGGTATTATATTTGCATTGAATAATAATGTAACTTAAAAGTTAAAGATTAACTTCATTACTAATTATATGAATTCAATG
>CM063510.1:87251561-87256561 GCA_032207245.1 Pardosa pseudoannulata | reverse complement strand
AGCTATCCCACAATTTTATAAGATCTGAAACAAGTCATAAATATCTTATAAATCTGTATAATTTTTTATAGTTTAAACAATTATGTGTCAAAATTAACAGACTTTCATCTTGCATTAAAGCCTGAGACAAATGGAGAATGCATCCTTACTATGCGTAAATTTATAAAATAAGTTTAGACAGCAGGGAGACATGTCGAGATTATATGTTTAAAATATGAAACAAATTTTGTGTAATTTGTTTAGAATTTAAAAATTTATATGTCAAAATTAACAGACTTTCAGCGTGCATTAAAGCATGAGACAAATCAAGAAGGCATCCTTAACATGCATAAATTTATAAAATGTAATTTTATAAGATAAATTTAGATAGCAGGTAAACCTATCAAGATTATATGTTTAAAATATGAAACAAATATTGTATAATTTGTTTAGAGTTTATACACTTATGTGTCAAAAGGAACCGATTTTTAGCGTGTATTAAATCGTGAGACAAATCAAGAATGCATCCTTAATTTATAAAAAAATAACGTAATTTTATTTTAAAAATTTAGATACCAGATAAACACTTAAAGGTTATATGTTTAAAATATGAAAAAAAAAAACCACTAATGATGTTTTATGGGTTTTCATTCTTACAAAACGATTTAGAAAATATGATTTAAGTTCCATCAATTACACCCGAAAAGTTATTGAAGTCATATGCAGTGTATAATGAAACATATTATAGTTATAACGAGTTTCCTAGAATAGTAATGCGCCATACAATTTGAAACATATTCCATTATTTTCAACCAATCAATTTCTGAATTTTCAAGCTCAGTTCCGAATCAAAAACTATGGTTCCTCTTATTCTACTTTTTTTAAAGATATTACCGATAACGTACTTAAATTATTGATATTTAACTCTTAATTTTTGGCAGCATATACATCGGTATCAAAAGAAAAATGGATTTCCAGCTGATGCCGATAGAGATGAATTTTCATGAATGAAATGTTGTAAAGGGGACCATACACAAAACTTCAACTGAAATGTCCATAGATCGACAATAAAGTAATTTTGTATTTTTATCAGACGCTTCATGTTAAAATTGAGTCGTTTTTGCTTAAATTTTTTATTAATTTTGAAAAAGATAGTAGTTTTTCCAATGTATTAAAGCATCAATGCAAGAAAGTAAAAATAAAACTACATACCTTCATAAATCAAATTACATAGTTTATTTAAATTTAATTAAATTCGTAAATTTAATCAGAAATTAAAGAAATAAAAATATTTAACGATATTTTACAGTTTACCTTTTAACTCAGCTAATGAAAAAGTTTTACGTGTTTTTCGATATAAAAGAGATATAAAAGAACCTATAAAATAAAATTATCAAATGACATAAATAAAATTATAAATAATTTTTAGTTTGCAAATGATAACCATGTTATAAACTGAAGAAATCAGGCCGAAAATTAGATATTGGGTTAAAAATTTAGGAAATGAAACTATAAAGAAAGATGTATGCAAAATATAAATGAAATTATGTAACGAAAATAAATCTTGACCTCGTTTCACCTGGATAAAAACTTTCCTAGGTTCACCTGGATTACAGTATAAATTTTCGTCAAGATTAATGGAACCAAATTTCAAGAATTCTATTAAATGATTTAAATTAAACAGATTCTAATTTCATATATTGAAATTGTAGAATAAGTAGAAAGCTATTGTAGAAAATCATGTAATACATAATTAATCAACTTGGTTCTTTTCCAGTTTATTTGGCCGAACGGTGACCTAATGTGTATGGCTTTGCTTTTCGGTACTGGATTCCACTGCTGTAATGGATAACACAACCCCTCCCCCCCAAAAATAGCAAATTCTAAGTATTTTAACCGTATAAAGATGCTATTAATCCATTACATCAAAAAAATTTCCAAATGCCAAAATTCTTGGGATTTAGAAATAGAGACCATTTTTCTATGTTAACTACTTTAAACTATTTTAATTTACCTCTTAAATTTTTATAAGCTTTGAAAATTTTATTTTACTTTAAACAACTTTTAATAAACTATATGTATGTATATATATGTATTGTTGTACTGTACTTAAACACATACTTGTGATCTATAATTATAGTGTTGCCTTGTATCGATTTTTGGTAGCCTGTTTAAAAAATCTACAGTCTCGCATTATGTGGTTAGTACAATCGCAAAACGCACAACTCCAATTATTCGATAGTTCTTGTATACTATTCCGCGTCTGTTTTCCACGGCCGTTAGTTCTCTGTAGTGTATTTCTTACTCTTTCATCACTACTTTGTAGACACATAGCGTTGATTTCCGCAGTTAAGGCTGAAATCTTTTCTACATCTTCATTATGCTTCCGTATAAGCGTGTTAATTTATTTCTCCTGAGTTATTGTCGGTGAAGTTATTTACGCAAGACGTCAAAAGATCGGCTGTTACTAATTTTTGCGTATTTTCTAGTCTTCTTTTTTTATCGCATCCGTATAATTCTTTGGATTCACTTTTAAGACATCTAACTGTAAATCGTGGTTCAGTGATTCCAAAATTGTTTACAATTTAATTTTCATTATATACATACATATATATAATATGACGGAAAGAAAATTTTCAGAGATTTTCAAATCTGAAGGCAAGGGCTAAAAATTCCCATGTCCTTTTGCATTACCCTTTTTAACCCCTAACCTAAATTGACCACCAAGGCTACAGTTTACGCCCTGAGAGAAGGGGTCTGATCAATTATAACAGTACATTGCCCTGTCGGACAATTTAAGAAATTTCCAAACAAAAAGGAGATGCACGCAGATTTTTCTAGAGATTTTCCCACAGATGTTGACCAAGTGTTAAGGGCCTTTTTACATATAACTCATGCTAGCTGATCCTTTAGTTTGTCCTGTCCCAATGATGAAGTGGGAACCCGTACTCCAACGTTATCTCAATAAAGGTCTTTTAGCTAAAACGGTGTCATTTGCATGGTATATATATATATATATATATATATATATCACTCTTCCGCTCTCGCCCTGACTACAGTATGATCCCTTGCCATTTTCTTCACGTTTTAAGTTTCTTGTATTCTTATATCCTCAGTATTTCGTTTTCATTTTTAGTTAGAATTGGTTGTTTTTTTTGACTAGATAATCCCTGTTTGACTCTCTTACGATAAGCACGTAGAAAAGCATCCAAGGTCATACTTGTCCCTCTTGCTTTTACTACGGTATTTCTCAATGCTGCTGCTTTTAATAATTTATATCTATTTTTAGGTTCTTGTAAAATTTTTTTTTACTTTTTTATAATAAAGCGGTTTTCAATTGCTGACTTTACCACTCGTTTAACGCTCTCCAAAAGTACTTGCAGCGCTGCAAATTGTAATTTGCTAGAACTACATCTCTTTCATGTTTGCCACACTTATAGTGAATTAACCTGCATAATTAAACGTTACGGTAATTGCATAATTTTTTAGATATTCAATTGTGTGTGTGTGTGTTTTTTATGGCTTTTTAAGGTTTTTAAGGAATTAAAAATAAAAGATAAATAACAGTAAAAACGTATTTTTAATATTATATATACGAACATGTAACAAAATGGCTTATGAATATTAATCTTAACTTAATTTTTTAGTCATAAAAAAAAAATTCTATTTTGTTTATATTTTAAACCCAGATTTTATTATTTTATTATATAAAATTAAATTAAATAACGTATTACTTCGTCAAAAACATTATGTAGCATAACTGAATGGAATGAAAAACATAAATGTATTCCAGGCTGATGAAGCATTCTGAAATTATATTTTCAAACAGGCATTATATTAATTTTGTTTATTAAACCTTAGGCAATATTATTAATCAAATATCGTGAAAATTACTTTTTAAACCTTTTATCCGCAAATAAAATTGAAAAAAATATTTTTTATTTTATTTAAGAAAATATTTTAAATTTTTTAAGAATGTTTAATTTTAGTTTTATTATATAATTTTGTTTTTCGAAGAATATATATTAAATTTTAATTTTATACAAAGAAAATTATTTTAGATTTTTATTTCTAATCAAGTATAGAGTAAGTTACTTACGCTTAGTTGTTTATTCTTTTAAAGACAAATATTAACCATCAGATATTTAATCCCTCTTTAAACTATTCAATTACATCCCGTTAACAGATCTACAATATAAAATATAAAATATAATATGTATATAATAAGTGACATATATTACATAATTTAATATTTTATTTCATTATCATTTCCGTTTTTCATGTATTTTGAAATCATATTTATTTAGTTTTAGGTAAAATTGGTTGTTTATTTTTGATTCTAGGCAATCCCTGTTTGACTCTCTCTTACGATAAAGCACGTAGCAGAAGCATCCAAGGTCATACTGTCCCTCTTGCTTTTACTACGGTGTTTCTCAAATCCCTGTTGCTTTCTTTAAGTTTCCGCATTTATAATCGATATATGCCCCAGTATTGGGTTCTTGTGAAATTGTTTGTTTTTCTTTACATATAAGTGCATTATAAAGCGGTTTTCAATTGCTGACTTACATTGGGATCTCTGTTTACGCTACCACTCATTTAACGCCTTCCACCATACGAAGAAAGTACTTGCAGAGCAGCATTGTTATATGATTCAAAATTGTCTTTGCTAGAACTACATCTCTTTCATGTTTGCCACACTTATAGTGAATTAACCTGCATAATTAAGCACAAATAATTACGTATACGCTGTGTAAATGCATAAGTTTTATAGATATTCAATTGTGTGTGTGTGCCTTTTGTATGGCTATATTTATATAAGGTTTTTAATTAAACTAAAAGGAACTTAAAATAACTACAGTAAAATACAATTTGTTTAAGAAAACGTATTTTTAAATTATATGAAACATTTTTACGAACATGTAACAAAATGGCTTATGAGTATTAATCTTAACACTTAATTTTACTCATGAAAAATGTAGTCAATAAATTAATTTCAGGGCATAATAATTTTATTTTGAAAC
>CM063510.1:87236561-87249061 GCA_032207245.1 Pardosa pseudoannulata | reverse complement strand
AAAGGAAAAAGCAACTATTTCGCTACCAACTGATTATGATAATCTGACCTAAAAATTAAAACTTATGTTTTATATCCTGACACATATGTGTACAGTGGTACTTCGATTTATCGTTACAACAAAATTCGTTTTTCCTCATTGTTTTTTTGATTCATAGTTTCCGAAGGACTTCATTCCGATTACTTTGATACCCAGAAAGCAAAGATTTTGGGGAAATTAGCAGAACAGGGGAAGAGAAAAAAGCAACTATTTCGCTACCACCTCAGGATGTTAATCTGACCTGAAAATTAAAATATATGTTTTATACCTTGACACATATGTATATAATGGGATTTCAATTTATTGTTAAAACACAATTCATTTTTCTGCTTTAATTGTTTTTATTCATATTTTCCGTATTTCATATTTTATTATGTGAAAATATATATATTCACACATATATGTTCCCATAGCAACAATGTTATTTTCTTATTTATTCAACGTTATTTTCTTTCCAGCATCTCTAGATGAAAAACCTCATTCCCGTCACTTTGATACCCAGAAAGCAAAGGTTTTGGGGGAAAGTAGCAGAACAGGGAAAGAGAAAAAAAGCAACTATTTCGCTACCAACTCAGGATATTAATCTAACATTAAAACTAAAATTTATGTTTTACATTCTGACACATAAGTATGCAGTGGGATTTCGATTCGAGAAAGCAGGGTTTTTGGGGGAAATTAGCAAAACAGGGAAAGAGAAAAAAGCAAATATTTTGCTACCAATTGAGGATGTTAATCTGACCTAAAAATTAAAACTTATGTTTTATATCCTGACACATATGTGTACATAGGTACTTCGATTTATCATTACAACAAAATCCGTTTTTCCTCATTGGTTTTTTGGTTTCCGAATTTGTTCCCATAGCACCAATGTTATTTTTTCCTTCATTCAACGTTATTTGTTTTCCGGCATCTTTACTCGAAGAACTTCAATACCGTCACTTTGATACCCAGAAAGCAACATTTTTGGGGGAAATTAGCAGAACAGGGAAAGAGAAAAATTAAGTATTTCGCTACCAACTGAGGAGAGCTAAACTGCGCCTGTTTATGCTTATTACTTACTCCAGGACGGTTGGAAAAAGTTTATTGACACAAACTTTGAGAATTACCTCGCAGTTGGTTGTAAATTTATAACTAGAAAAGTCAAAACAATAGTGATCCTATACACAGACCAGAAGCAATGTGTTGATAACAATAAATAAGGGAGACAGAAATGTACTAGAATATTAGTACTGTAATTTACAGAAGAGTATGTATCAGTGACTGTGATAGTCTATTCACAGATGTAAAAGCGTGTAGAACAGTTTTTTTTTTACAATCAGACGATTCACAAGCAAATATACATTATAAAATATTTTCAAAGTGTCATTCTAAGTTATTTCTTATAATAGGTGTAGTTTTTCTAATTAGTATTGTAAATAATTCCTTTATTAATATTCACTCTCTTTATCCAACTTCTAATTTCATTTCCAGTATTCTTCGTTTTGTATATTCATCATTTTCAGATTTTATTTCCTTGAAATACAATGAATAAAGGTTTCATACACACACACGTATATATATATATATATATATATATATATATATATATATATATATATATAAGTGTGTATATGTGCATATATACACACACACACACATAAAATATAAATATAAATATATATATATATTTATATATATATTTATATATATATATGTATATATATATTTATATAATATATATATATGTATATATATATATATATATATATAAATATATAATATATATATATATATATATATATATACATACTATATACACGACACAGAGATAGGATAAAGATGTTAATATATAATTTACATATAAACATAACGTATATTTATAAGAACATAACTACAAGATATATATATATAAATAACCAAATGTCTAGTACCAAATTTGCAACATTTAACTAAGATGGTCCATTAAGTGAAATCGACCATTTAGGATTCCTTCCAGAAATTCCTAACTATTTATTTTCTATGTATGGTTAAATGTTATTTAGCACGTTTTTGTAGGCTATTAATGCTCTTTTATTTAAAGCTGTTCTTTTATTAATATTTAATAGCTCATAGAAGGATTTAGATCAAAACAAAATTTCTAAAATCTGAAGAAACTTTATTCTTTATCAATTAAAGGAGACTCGAGCTTTTCTTCTCTCTTCATTCTGCTATGGAACAATATATAACCCTTTACATCTCGATAATTTCGGGACATATGTAATATAAAATTAGAATATATCATGCTAATTTTGCAATCGGAAATAAAAAGAACTTAAAACAACTTAAAGTAATATCGACCAAAAATGTGAATTTTCTACAAAAGAACTTTTTATTTCGTGTAAATATTGTAAATTACTCGTAAAAGTTACTTTTATGTAAAGTTAGTTACTCTATATAGATAGATTTCATAAAAAATACTTTTATTCAGACTATCGTAGTGAAAAATACATTTCTAGTGTCTTCAGTATCTTTTAAGTAAACAACTGAAAGTTAATCCAAAGTTTATTTCAGTAATAAATGTTTCAGATAATTCAACAAATGAAACTTTCATATGAAAAGTAAACTTAGTACTTTAAATAACTGTATTTTATTTATATTGTATGTAACACAAATAAAATAACGATATTCTTTATCCGTTATTAATTATTTTATTCTACAGTTTACCATATAATTTTACAGTTATATATTAATACTAAAAATATAAATATAAAACTAAAAACATAAATTGACACTTTAAAACTATATTAACACATTGAAGGACATTAGGAACAAGTGAAGTTCGAAAAGTAACACTATATGTTTTTGTAATTTTTAGAATATTAGGAGTATAGTTTTACTCTTTCTGCTAGAATAAACTTAATTTTGGCTAATTTAGCACCTTTAATTAGGTTGCAGCTATAATCATCATGGCGTCAGCGGACTATAGACACTAAGTAATGGGACATTAGCGGCTATAACAGAAAAAAAATTAAAAACACAAATGACAGGTTTAATGACTCAAATAAGCAAATATTTTTGAGTGCAACGAAGTATTTTTGGGAGTTTTACACGAAATGTTAGTTAATAATTAAACAAAACTAAATAAATGACAAAAAAGTTTATTATAATTTTATAATTATTACACATTATTTTCGGTATGCCATGTTTTAAACCATGGCGCAGGACCCAATCCTGTAACATATGTAAATCGAAATTCAGCCTAAAATTTTTTTTCCAAAACAGGATAATACATACTCTGGTAAATGCATATTTGTGCTGTTATAGCCGTAGCGTCTAAAAACGACCGTTTCGTTTTGAACGGCTATTGCCGTCTTGCCATATTATGAACCTCGCTTTGACGGCTATAGACTCAAATGTCCATCAGTGTGTTAAGAATAAATCTCTTTTATCTTAAAACAATTAATTTAGTGATCGCAAACTTTGTATTATAGAAATATATAAGGAAACTAGATGACCCAACAGACGTTGTCCTGTTTTAACGCTGTAAATCGAAAAATTGTGAAATGTTTTTAAATAAATTATAAATTAATTAGATGAAAAAGTAAGGAAGAAATTATTTTAAAAATTCTTGACGCCACCACGCATACAGTCATCACAAACATAATCAGATTAAATTAAAATTTCCACATCGCCTGAACGAGGATTCGATCATGGGATTTCACATACTGACGTCCTTTGCGCTGACAGCTGCGCCACAGATACGTTGGCAGCTAAGGGTTTCAAACGGCATTATAATAATCTCAATAAGCTCACAACTCTGGATTTTTAATACGAATGCATTTTCTAACTGAACAAATTGTGAGTCCAAACCATTCCAGAATCAACTTAATGATATTCACAAAATTTCAAGAAAATTATTCCAGCCGTTTAGAAGGAGTTCTATTACATATATGTATATATATATATATATATGTATATGTATATATATATATATGTATATATATATATATATATATATATATATATATATATATATATATATATATATATATATATATATATATATATATATATATATATATATATATATATATATATATATATATATATATACACGGACATAGTTATATATAAAGATAAAGAGAGATATATAACTTTTGGAATTTTGTTTTAGTCATTAGTGGTATATAGTTGTTATTAAAAGTTATGTGTATGTATATTTGCAGAATATCAGACATATTTTAAAACAGTATCTTTGGCAATTTTACTTTGTTTTTATTACCTTAATAAACACAGAAACATTCTAGTGAAGCACGGGGATACGGCTATCTATAAGTTTGAAATGTCGTTTCAAGGCCACGAAAAATAAAAACTTACTTTAATATTTATTCGTCTGAAGTGTGAAGGGGTTCCGGAATTAGGATGCATATACCAACGTACACACAAGTATATGTTAGTGATGAATTCCTTACTCACAAAATGGACATAAAATCTCCCATAACAAGCAAAAAAGGAATTTCATTAAGCCTTGAGGAGGTCAGAGCTTTACTTCAAATATAGATCTTTTCACATTTCTTATGATAAAACCTGAAATAAAATCCTACGCAGGAGCTGTAAAAAGGTTTATGGTCTTTTCAAATATATTCTTTTTCATCAATATACCATTACGCAAGTTGTGACTAGAATTGTAGTATATTCAGTTTTTGGTTCTTATTATTTACATATCATGAATGGTACTCTTAATGTGCTCCAGATGCATTAATAGTAATTCATTTATAAAAATTTTCTACTGTAAGTATCTAAAAAATAATTAACAGAATATGTAATTTTAAAACTTAGTATAAAATAAGATTAAAATTCATTTTATAATTCCTTTTCAATTGATAATAATATTACTCGAAAAAAAAGAGAGAGCACAAATTGTTATTAAATTATGTTACATTTTTCCTCTAAGATATGATTAATATTTTTAGTTGACATCACCAAAATTTGTTAAGGAAAAGTTCCTTTTAAAATGACATAAAGTACTGCAAATCAATTCTTTTAATTCCCATACGCGAAAGCAAGAAGAAAAAGAAGTAGATTTTCTTCGTAAATACGTTCAGTTAAAAATATCCCTTCTTTAAATTAGTAATTTTAAAACTTAGTATAAAATAAGATTAAAATGCAATTTATAATTCCTTTTCAATTGATAATAATATTACTTGAAAAGAAAGAGAGAGCACAAATTGTTATTAAAGTATGTTACATTTTTCCTCTAAGATGTGATTAATATTTTTAGTTGACATCACCAAGATTTGTTAAAGAAAAGTTCCTTTTAATATGACATAAAGTGCTGCAAATCAATTTTTTTAATTCCCATACGCGAAAGCAAGAAGAAAAAGAAGTAGATTTTCTTTGTAAGTACGTTCAGTTAAAAATATCCTTTCTTTACAAAAACATTTTCTTCTTCATCAGCACTACAGCTTAGTGTATGCCAAGGGTTTCTCAATTTGCTTCTTCTAGGTAGGATGAATTTCAGCTAGTTATCTCCACCTATTTATCCTCAAGTCCTCCACGATGTACAACCATCTCGTATCTGGTCTCTCTCTCTTCTCCTTGTTCTTTCAATCCTTGAAAATGTCAGTTTATAACTGCTTCCGAATCCTCAAATCGTTAAGGATCCTCCAAATATTATGGGGGTTTATATTTATAGTAGACCTTAAAAAATTCTTCATGTATTATTTTCTTTAATTTCTTCAAAAAATAACCGAAGGATCTTTCTTTCAAAACTGAGCAGCCTATTTTCCTCAGCTTTATTAATTAAGTCTCCCTACCATATAGAATAATTGGTTTCATTAGGGTTTTGTGTAAATTTAGTTTTGTACCAATGGTGTAGAATTTCTTCAGATCATAGTAGCATCTATTAGCAAACAAAAATATGTTCCTAACTTCTACTTTTATCTCATTTTCGTTGCTAACAAACATGCAGAGATATTTAAACTGGGTGACTCCTACAAATCTATAATTATAAATTCTGAGTGACTGTATATCATGTACTCTAGAGCTTACTATCATAAATATAATATAACACAGTTTTAGCTAATTTATTTAATACTATAATTCTATCAGTTGGCCTAAAAATTTGGCCGCCTGCGTGTATCACGCTCTACACACGTATGCTAGAAAGTGATTCTATGCAAGTATGTATACAGATATCTAATTATATCATGGAGTAAGAAACCATAATCTTAAAGAGCGGATAATTTATATTACATATGTGATGATTAGTCATAGAAGTCACAACACCACCAATATAATCACAAATCTTTATTTTAGGATCTATGTAGAGAAATACAATGGCTACGCTATCAAATTCACTTTCTCTTTTCTATTAGCAAGAACACTGTGGAGATACCTCCAGAACAGATTCCCTAACCAAAGTGTCTAAATCTTACCTGCTTAATATATTTTTAGTGATATAACCTTGCGCTTGTATTGCTTTCTCTGTACTCTTCCGCTGATATTTGCGCGTCTCCTTACTGACGTAATATCAATTAGTTCTATGTGTTTTTTGGTAATAATTTTCTTATATTTCATTCCCCAATTTCCAAACCTGACGCACACACACACACACACATACACACACACACACACACACACACACACACACACATATATATATATATATATATATATATATATATATATATATATACATATATATGTGTGTGTGTGTGTATGTGTGTATTTATATATAAACCTAAAAATTTGTGTTTGCAAATACATAATGTTCATAAATGTAGACACTCTCTCTATAATTTAGTGAAGTTCAACAATAGAGGGAATAATAACACAATAATTCTTTAACATACTTTTAAAATATTTTCCTGTTTAAAGATTTTTATCAATATTTTAATTTCTACATATGTATAAATTTTGCTGAAAGTGTTTTTAAAAGGAAATATATGTACTAAAACATACTTTCTATTAAAAACTATATGATCAAATTTTAGCTAATAAAGGTTAACAATCTTGAGCTATGATCATGATCAATGATCAAAGGGAAACTAATCTCTAAATTAACAGAGTGAAATATATTATATTATTTTTTAAAAATATTTTGTTAAATTAAACAGTATAATAAAAAATATAAAATATTAAAAAGTACCCCGCGTAGTACCAACGTACTTACAGAAAGTGGTTAGGAGGACTTAAAAAAATCTCGCTATGGCTTTCATTAAAAGAATAAAGGTTGTGATAAACCATGATACAAACATTAAATTAAACAATACAGAATAGTATTCTTTTAAATTGTATCAGTAGGATTAATGTCTTAAATTGTTTTATGAAAACCTAAATATAAAATAATTCTTACCCCATTTTCTATGTAAAAGCAAATAAGATGATAAAATTAATCTTTTGCTTAATATTAATCCTTATAGTACGCAAAATCATCTGTGTATTAAGTACAAGTGACGTTAAGTACCTACTTATGCAATAATACCTCAGAGTAAGAGTCTTTTCCTTTTTTTCCCCGAATAGAGAAAGTAGATTAGGTCATTTTGCTTAGAAAACTAGTGTATGTGTCTATTTTCGTATCACAGTTCTTCCAAAATAAGAACTAAATACTTCGGACACTGAACTGAGCTCGGCAGTTTGTTTTAGTGTCCAATTTTCCTGACATTCAACATTTATTTTCCTATTAGTTTCTTCATACACATAATACACAAAATAAAAATATATATATTTATAAATATCATAGCAAATAACATCAGAATATTTTATGTTAGTTTTTTCAGCACTTCTTTCTATATATATATATATATATATATATATATATATATATATATATATATATATATATATATATATATATATGTAATCCGTGAAAAATTAATCTGCAGGTTACACGGGAAATTAGCCCCTATTGTTTTTAACTTCTCGGTCTTATTCAGCATAAAGAAGCTTTATAGATATTTATTAATAGTATAGAAAATAACAACAGATTATTCTACGTTAGGTTTTTCAGCACTTCTTTCTATATATATGTAATCCGGGGAAAATTAATCTGACGGTTACACGTGAAATTAGCATCTATTGGTTTTATTTTCCCGGGCTTATTGAGCATAAAGAAACTTTACATATATTTATAAATAGTATAGAAAGTAACAACAGATTATACTATGTTAGGATTTTCAGCATTTCTTTCTATATATATGTAATTTGGGGAAAACTAATCTACCGGTTACAAGTGAGTTATCCCCTATTGTTTTTAATTTTACGGGCTTATTTAGCATAAAGAAGCCTTATAGATATTTATAAATAGTATAGAAAATAACAACAGATTATTCTGCCTGATGTTTTTCAGCACTTCTTTCTATATATATTTAATTTGGGGAAAATTAATATGCTGATTACATGTGAAATTAGCATCTATTGGTTTTATTTTCCCGGGCTTATTGAGCATAAAGAAGCTTTACATATATTTATAAATAGTATAGAAAGTAATAACAGATTATACTATGTTAGGATTTTCAGCATTTCTTTATATATATATATATATGTAATTTGGGGAAAACTAATCTGCCGGTTACACGTGAGTTATCCCCTATTGTTTTTAATTTTCAGGGCTTATTAAGCATAAAGAAGCCTTATAGATAATTATAAATGGTATAGAAAATAACAGCAGATTATTCTGCGTTTTCAACACTTCTTTCTATATATATCTAATTCGGAAAAAAACTAATCTGCCGGTTACACGTGAAGTTAGTCCCTATTGTTTTTAATTTCCCGGGATTATTGAGCATAAAGAAGCCTTATAGATATTTATAAATAGTATACAAAATAACAACAGATTATTCTGCGTGAGGTTTTTCAGCACTTCTTTCTATATATATGTAATCCAGGGAAAATGAATCTGGCGATTACACGTGAAATTAGCATCTATTGGTTTTATTTTCCCGGGCTTATTGAGCATGAAGAAGATTAGTTAATAATCCTAAGTCTGAAGATGCAGTCGTACTATTCCATAAAAACAAAATGGTAAGTCCTAGGGGAACTTAACTGTTATTTAAGGTTTAAGTAACAAACATCTTTATCTGGCGAGATCAGAATAATGAATGAATGATACATGAAAACAGTTATTGGACCCCACAGCGAGAGACTTGGAGTACATTCCCAGGAAAGAGTAGCCTAGTGAGCGAATTTAATAGTAAGAAAGAAACTTAGATCATTGAAAAAAAGTGAACCATTCGCCTGGGATATCTGTAAAATGTGGCGCGTGGACAGAAAATTCGATTTATTTCAGAGTTAGCTTTGGAAGACGGGTAGAAAGAATTGACGTCAGCGTACACCTAAACTTCCTTTAAATAAGATATTAGATGGCTGGGAAAGTACATATGAAAGAATGAGAAGGGGGAAAAAGGAGAATTTTAGAGATATATTAAAGTAAAATAGTTTTGCTATATTACATACATTACTTTTTTAATCAGTCCAACTACCAACAGTTTTAGGGGGTTTTAGGCTTTATTGTGCCCGCCAATACAGTCCGCCCAAAATGAATCAACTACAGTTCTTTGAAGAAATTTTTTTTTTATTTTGTCGCCTACTTCTATTGATATTACTTCAATTGAAATATTTTGCAATCAATTGTTAAATATCATATTTTTAAATTGTTCTAAGAAATTTTAAATATATCATTATTTGATGTTATTTTGAACACCATTTCAGGACTCTGACAAAATATTACCATACGGTAAAGCAGACTCGGATTATACCAGTGCTTAAAGTTTGATCTTAATTTTTATGTATGGGTATTACTGCTAACTTTTGTCTAATTGCTAAGAAATTCGTGTATTCTCTTTTTAATTTCAAAGTGATTTACTTTTTTCGAATTTAGATGAGTAGACCATGCACTCGTTGTCTTGATAAATCAGATGATAAATTTTGTTTCGGTGAAGTTTTGATAATCTTCTGCTGTTTTGTTTTCCAGTTGATAAGAATATTATTACAGAAGCATGTTTTAAGAGTCGGTTAGACCTATTTTATATTCCAATTATGTTAAACAGCCTGCCAACACATTTACCTCTGCATATTTTATTGTGTAGGTGATATGTGAGGTTACATAATTAACGGATATATGATTTTTAAACACTTACTAGTGAGAAGGGTGGCGCTAAAATCGTAAAAAAAGAAGACGTTTAAGAAAACTACACGTGCAAGCGGGATAGACAAAATTCTTATAACCAAAAAAGGATAAATACTACTGTTTCTATAAAATATCATTTATTTACACTACTATATACAGTTACTAACAGTTGGGCTAAAAAGTTCGTAGGTGTCGTGTAGTCCTCGTTTATATTTGAGTAATCAACCTGTGATCAAATGTATAGTGGTGATTTATTTTTAATTGCGTTGTGTTAAGTATTTTTGTACTAAATTTAACCACAGGTTCTGAGAAACTACAGACATAAAAATGAAAATAAACTAACAGCTAAATTGACAGAGCCGAGACTAGCTTAATATTTAAAAAAAAAGTAAATTTATTATAATATATATACATCTATTTACATACAAAGCTGATGCTAATTTTCATAAAATAAGCTTTGTCAACATCTTCTAAATTAGTTCTGACAAATTTTTTATATACTTAAGTAATTTTGTAAATAGATAGAGGACCTAATCTCAATTTCAAAAATGTATGTAAATTTGGGGTACCCTTGTGGGTCTAATATGTTGGGCCCGGAACACTTCTGGTTCAAGGGTATCTATGGCTGATCAGGAGAGGGAATCTATATATCATCCGTTGGTCTCATCAGGGGCTTCCACCTGAGTCTTTGGGGTGCGGCCGTACTATTTGGTGCAGGAACACTTCCTGTCGGACTTGGCTGGACTCTCCTAGTCTGGTCTATCGAGCACCTTCTCCTCTGGACTCACGAACAACTTCCGTCGGACCCGACTGGACTCCGGACTTTCGAACACCTTCTTTTGGGACCTCCGAACCTCTTCTCTGGGACCTCCCAACCATCATCTCATCTTTTAGATTTTTCATATTTAATTATTTCAACCTTGTCCCCTCTTCCTTCTTGTCGTCCAATCGGGATAGTTGTAAGAATTTCATTGGTCTGCTTCAACCCTGCCTTGAGACCAAAATACCAAACCTTATCCCTTCTAATTGGGCACTGTCCCTTAGGGACTCATACTCCACAAAGGTACATTCTTATTTAATTTCAAGTACGGAGACGGGATTTTAATCTGGGACTGGGATCAGAACCCCGCTCGAGACCACCGTACAAGACAACAATATCCGTTGAATAGAAATTTATGGTCCTCCATCTCTTTACAAAGATGTGATGAGGTCCGATTTAGATCCCGAACATTTTACTTCTTGTATGAATGAATCAATTATATAACAGATCTAAATCGCCTCATCACAGTAGGCTGACACTCAGATGGCGATACTAGTATTACATCGATATGATTTTTAGTTAGATCTAACCCTCGAATGACACGTATAAATTTGACAGTTGTCGGACTATTGGTTTGTGAGGTATAGTGAGTGAAGCAACTTTTGTTAGTTTGAAAACAATGAATAAAAATAATTTTTTGTGTCTGTAAAGTATTGCTTTATAGCGAAAGAAATACTGTTGAAGCCAAGGCTTGGCTTGATAAACATTATTTGGACTCTGCACTAGGAAAATGAACAGTTGAGAAGTGGTTTTCTAAGTTTAAACGAGACGAAATGATCACCGAGGACTATGCACGCATTGAACGCATCAAAGAAGCTGTTAACGACGAAAACATCTAAAATAATTTTGGATGACCGTAAAGTGAAGTTGATCGAGATATCTGAGACTCTCAAGATATATGTTGAAACAAAGAACTTTAACAACAAATATCTCTAATAGAAAAACAAAGTTCCAACATTAAGGAAATAACCTAGGAATGTCTACCCGACATTACATGCAGGTTCAGTTCTAAAAAATGTACCACAACACAAAACATCTCATATAAGCTTCTCATTTCGCTCATATCAAACAGATGAGTACCAGAAAAATAAACAATGTAGGCGTGCTTACCTGGGTAGTTATGCTGGAATAGGAGATCCACTGTAAAGTGACAGCCATGGGACCTATAATCTACACCTATAAATTTATAAATAGCGCAAACTAGGACTTTTCATATTTTATTCCACACACAGCACGACATATTTACAGGGGACTTAGCACTTTTCCCCGTTAGACAAAGAACACACATATACCACACAAAAGCAGAACGCACAACAACTTACATAACTAAGAACTAACTAAAAATCAAAAAACAACATTCCTTAGAACATAGTCTGTTCCTCTTTTTCTTGGAACACCTGGCGCCATCTCTTGGCACTATAGACAACTAACGTCAATTTCGCAACAATATAAAAGGAACTTATTGGATATATCGTAAATGAATATTTGGGTATGCTAGAGCTCTGTGAAAAGTGAATGCCATGGGAGCTAACATTCGGCCCAAAACAACAAAAA
>CM063510.1:87189061-87231561 GCA_032207245.1 Pardosa pseudoannulata | reverse complement strand
TATATGCTATATATATAAATATATATAATATCTATATATACTATATATAGTTTTTACAGGAATAAAGACTTGAATAGAGATAGTAAAATGCAAACAACTACAGGACTCTATAAAAATATTGAGTGTTTCTTTAAAAAATAATTTTTTAGTACTTGGGTACGTTTGTAAAAAAATACATCATACTGAAAGACGCGAAAGTTTTCTGAATATTTCTATGACCAAAGTTCAATTAATAAATATAATTTTTTTAGAAATAATAATATTTTTATTTAGGAAATATGTAACAAAAATGCATTATTTTAAAAATTTAAATTTTGTAAGTAACTTTATAAAATTGTTTACTCAACATAATTTAATAAAATAATATTATTTAAAAGTAAATACATTTGTTTAGCGGTAAAATGTATTTTATGGTTTTAAAAGTAATAGAAAATGTACCTAATCATCACCAAGTATTGTACAACTGTTTATGGTAACTACTTATTTGGTTCTCAATATTTAGCTAAAAAATGAAAATAATGAAGAAATTTGATCTGTAATATAAGCAAATCAGCATGCAGTTCACATTATTGTAATATTGTAGTCGAGAAATCTAGTTAAAAATAATGAGTTAAAAATATTGAGATTTTATAAGCGAAAAATAATCTGCGAATTTAGAAATATCGCTGTCGGTCGTTTAATTGTATTGTTCTAACATTGGAATCCTCCTACTATTTTTTAAATCAAAATTGAAAAATCAAATTTTTAAAGGTTGAGAACATCTCAGTTTAATAGCTAGTTTAATTTAAAAGCTAGTTATCGCCAATGAACGGCAGTGTCCGTTATATTGAAATTTGTTTTTATTATATTTTGTAAATCTTCACAATTACTAAACTTATTTTACTTTATACCAGGACGTAATAAAGCATTAAGAATTCAAAATTGTTCTCTCCACATATTATTTTTATTTCTTAATTAAAAATTTGATTTTTATAAACATTGTTTCAACTCCATATGGATATTTAGATACCTTTCATTTTGTTATTCTAGAAGGGAAACGTTCATATCCGTTGCTATTTTTCTTTATATATAATGCAGATTGCAATGAAAAATAAAGGTATGCATCTACCTATTAAAACAGTTCTAAATAAAAATTTCAACATTCAAAACAAACAATGCCGATAATAGTCTTTTGTATCATCATTCTATTACCGGCTTCCGTATGCTGTATAGACCTTTGTTACTTCCTGGTTTGTGTACGCTTATTTGATTCGGAAATTACTAGCAGTTATTTTCTACTGCTAGTGATTGAAATATAGGAAGGAGAAAATTTAATATATTACGAGATAGAATACATTATTAGTATAATAGTTACGCCATTTGTTATTTATTTCACGAGAAAACGTCTAACCTTCTTAAAATTGACTTTTTAAAAAGTTTGGTAACCAATCTTTAAGCAATATGGCAATTCCATAGTTACGGATGTCATGCTACTTTTTATCACATTTTTAATAAAGAATATATTATTTCAAATTCGTATTTTTTGTGAAGCAATTATAAGACTAAAGGAAGAGTTTTCAAAAAATAAAGAATTTCCATTTTTTCTTTACATGTTTAAAAAATTATAAATATGCTGTTACGCGTGTCATATTGCAAATTCTTTCTTAGGTATTATAATTGCTTCCCAAAAATATATATTTGAAACATTATACTCCTTATAAAAAAACTAATAAAAAGTAGTTCAATGTGTCACATCCGTAACTATGGAATGGCCGAATATATGAATAATCATAAAATTGTTTTTTTATGGCATTTTTAAAAATCGATTTATTCAATCAGGCCACTTGCTAAAGGGCTATACAGCATTTCATAATATCAAAACACTAAATCCTTAAATAAATAGATAACATTAAAGTCTTAAAAATATTAAAGTAGGACAAAGACAGTACATAAAAAATAAAGTTGCTTTAAAATGATTAAAATATGAATGCATTAAAACATTTTCTAAAAAGCACAAAAAATTCCATTACATAGTTACGAGTGTGATACATTGAAATACTTCTTATCACTTTTTCAATAAAGAATATTATATTTCAAATATATATTTTCTTTGTGAAGCAATTATAACACATAAGGAAGAATTTTGCAAAAAATTAAAGAATTTCCGTTTCTTCTTTACATTTTTAAAAAATTATAAATATGCTGTTACGTGTGTCATATTGCAAATTCTTACTTAGGTGTTGTAATTGCTCCATAAAAAAGTATATATTTGACATATTATATTCTTTATAGAAAAACTGATAAAAGCAGTTCAATGTGTCATATCCGTAACTATGGAATGGCCGAATATGTGAATCATCATATGTTGCTTTTTATGGCATTTTCTTAAATTGGATTTATTCAATCAGGCCATTTGCTAAATGCTTATACAGCATTTCATAATATCATAACACTAAATCCTTAAATAAATACATAACACTAAAGTCTTAAAAATATTAAAGTAGGAGAAAGACAATACATAAAAAATAAAATTGCATTAAAATGATTAAAATATAATTACATTAAACATTTTTTAAAAAGCACAAATTCCTTTCCATAGTTACTGATGTGATACATTGAAATACTCCTCTTTATCATTTTTTCAATAAACAATATAATATTTCAAATATATATTTTCTTTGTGTAGCAATTATAACACATAAGAAAGAATTTTGCAAAAAATGAAAGAATTTCGTTTCTTCTTTACATTTAAAAAAATATTATAAATATGCTGTTACGAGTGTCATATTGCAAATTCTTTCTTATGTGTTATAATTGCTTCACAAAAAATATATATTTGAAATAGTATATTCTTTATAGAAAAACCGATAATAATCAGTCAAATGTGTCGCATTCGTAACTATGGAATGGCCAAATATATGAATAATCATATGTTGTTTTTTTATGTCATTTTCTTAAATTCGATTTATTCAATCAGGCCATTTGCTAAAGGCTTATACAGTATTTGACTAAATCCTTAAATGAATACATAACACTAAAGTCTTAAAAATATTAAAGTAGGACAAAGTCAGTACATAAAAAATAAAGTTGCTTTAAAATGATTAAAATATGAATACATTATAACATTTTTTAAAAAGCACAAAAAATTCCATTCCATAGTAACGGGTGTGAAACATTGAAATACTTATCACTTTTTCAATAAAGAATATAATATTTCAAATATATATAATTTTTGTGAAGCAATTATAACACCTAAAGAAGAATTTAGCAAAAAGTAAAGAATTTCCGTTTCTTCTTTCAATATTTAAAAAATTATAAATATGCTGTTATGGGTGTAATATTGCAAATTCTTTCTTAGCTGTTATAAATGCTTCATAAAAATATATATATTTGGAATACTATATTCTTTATAGAAAAACTGATAATAATCAGTCAAATGTGTCACATTTGTAACTATGGAATGGCCAAATATATGAATAATCATATGTTGTTGTTGTTTTTTATGGCATTTTTTTTTGGAATTCGATTTCTTTAATCACGCCATTTCCCAAAAGGCTATACAGCATTTGATAATATCATAACACTAAATTCTTAAAGGAATACATAACACTAAAGTCTTAAAAATATTACAAAGTAGGACAAAGACAGTACATAAAAAAATCAAATTGCATTAAAATGATTGAAATATGAATACATTAAAACATTTCTTAAAAAGTACAAAAAGTTCTATTCCATAGTTACGGGTGTGATACATTGAAATACTTTTTATCACTTTTCAAGAAAGAATATAATATTTCAAGTATATATATATATATATATATATATATATATATATATATATATATATATATATATATATATATATATATATATATATATATACATATATATATATATATATATACATATATATATATATATACATATATATATACATATATATATATATATATATATATATATATATATATATATATATATATATATATATATATATATATATATATATATATATATATATATATATATATATATATATATATATATATATATATATATTGTGAAGCAATTATAACACCCAAAGAGGAATTTCCGTTTCTTCTTTACATGTTTAAAAAGTTATAAATATGCTGGTATGGGTGTCATATTGAAATTCTTTCTTAGGTCTTATAATTGCTTCATAAAAATATATATTTGAAATATTATATTCTTTATAAAAAAAACTGATAAAAACTAGTTCAATATGTCACACATCTAACTATGGAATGGCCGAATAATTGAGTCATTATATGTTATTGTTGTTTTCCATTGCATTTTTTTTTTGGAATTCAATTTATTTAATCAGGCTATTTGTCAAAAAGATATACCGCATTTGATAATATCATAACAGTGAAGCCTTAAAAGTATTAAAGTAGGACAAATATAGTACATAAATACAAAAGGGAATTAAAATAATTAAAATATGAAAACATTAAAGCATTTTTTTTAAATGCACAACAAAATTATGATAGAACTGGGGATAACTGTCTACAGGAAAAGTATCCTAGTGTTTAAGACTGACTGATCCCCAAAAACCAAAGGGGTGAAAGTTTGCAAATCCCATGGTGACCTGCTATATTCACATCCACCACCGAACTTTATTTAGAACATTATTTTTGCTGTTTATATATACTATTGCAATATTGCAGGATTTTCAAGATCTCTTACATCAGTAGATTCAATTTCAAATCAACTTAAATAGTTTTTGCGTTGTTACATTTAATTTTTTCTTAATTTTTATACATTTTTCATAATTATTAAAATACGTTTTATCTTTATGGTATTGCTTACATCAATTACACATATGGAATGTACGAATTCTATTTTAAAAATAATTTATCTATAAATGTAATCCTTATATAAAGAAAGAAAAAGTAAATAATATATACTCCATGTACTTTTACATATATTTACAAAAGTTGAGAAAATAAATGAATAATTCTGATATAACATATCGTAAATTTGTTTTAGGTTCCTCGTGTTTAATTTATTATTTTCAATTCTTTCAAAATATTTACGTATTTCTTCATTGTCCTTCATTTTATTCATATACCACAAAAAAATATTTATTTTATGAACCTCTAACCTTCCCATTTATCAAAACAAGTATGGTTAATATATTAAATATTTTATCTTCTAAACAGTAGTTTTGCACAAAATGTGGGTATTGAAGTCCATGTCTATCATTCATGTACTCAGCTGTGTAATTTGTGCTAAATATTTTATAAATAAGTTGAGCTAAAATTTAAATATTTCATTTATGTGTCTAACGCCATTTCCTAATTACAATTGGAATTAGGAAAGGAATTATTAGCGTTACAAATTTACTTTCTACAAGACAAATCTGTTAAAATGTAAATGTTTTACGATACTTAATTTTCCAACTTCTATTTTCTATGTACTAATTGATGTGTTGTTGATTGATCTAGAGGACTAAAGTGATACTTATAAATCTAAGTCAAAGTACAAATAGTTAAGTTGGTAATATCTAATCTTTCAGTATACTAGGTACATTAAAATTTTTATACTTTGTATATGTGATCAAAGAGACAAGAATTAAATTCTCCAATCTGTAACGTTTATCCCATCCACGATATTAAGTTCAGTATTATTATGTTTCTTGTATTACTGATTTGGCATTTTAAAATGCAATAGTTAATAAAGTGTACGGTGCATTACAAAGTATTAGACCATTCAAAATTTAGTCTCTTTCATAACATTGAAAACATTAATGCAAATTTCAATGTGAAATAAAACAATTTTATAGAGTTGATCCGCCATCATGATGGGAAATAAATTTAAGACAATTTCTTTTTTCCTGAGTAATACTTCCTTTTGAGCTAAGTGTTGAGTTGATCTGTAACCTGGAGATATAAATAAAAGAAGAAAATATAGTAGGCAATACAAAATTAATAGAATTTTCGGGATTATATTAAAATGTGTGAAGTAAATTTTCTGAATTAGAATTATGAAAAGTTTGATTGGACAAAAGTAAAACCCTCTGCACCTGAAATAAAAATTGTTCTCGGTACTTCTGAAACTGATATTTACAATACTTTGAGTAAAAAGAATATGAAGGAAAGAAAAAGTTGTCTAAGTACATAATTTGTGATAAAAATTTGATATTTCATTTACCAGATTCTAATCCCCATTCCAAACCTAATCTAATATTTAAGTACTAATTTGACACTCTTATGAAGGTGACTTCATAAATCTGTTAGAATTTTATCTGTAAAGATAAAACTTCGTGCATTAGCACTTGTGTTAAATGTGGTATTATTATATTACAGTATAATTTAGGACTATATGCAGTTTAAATATTTCTTTTAAGAGTTGGAAATCATTATTATTTCAGTTTTAAGTTTTCTAAATTTAAACGTTCATTTGACCATATTATTTCTTTGTTCCATTTCAAATTAAAAAGTTTTCCTCAAACATATCCTTCAAAAACACTCTTAATAAATGTTTTGTTAAAAGTTATATATAGGTTTCATAACTTCTGCTTATGTATTTAACTTTATATTTAAACCTCTTCAGGGAAAGCTTAATGTTTTATAAACGGATTCTTGAATGACATTTATACATTTGAAAAGAGCATGAAGATATAATGTGGATGAAATACTTCTGAAATTCTCTATTGTAATGAAAACAGTGTTGAACTCTGAGGCCACTAAGTATACTTTTGTACATGCCACGTAATCAAGAATTTAGAGGAATTAAGCCTAAAGAGAGACAATGGAGATAAAACATTTAGACCAAAAGTCATTTTCTGCTCCTCACGACCGCTGATTTCGTGTTCCAGAAACAAACATCAGGGTAATGGATTATCACCCGACGAGGAAGGTCTCAGCACAAGAGAGAATTAAAAAGAGCCGACTCGTCTGGGTATTTTTTTTTGTTGAATTTTTACTGCAGTTTTTTGTGCATAAAAGATTAAATTTTATTAAAAATTATACTATACTATTCTCGGTGTGAAGAATAACACCGTTGATAGACAAGTGTGTAGAATAAAATGCTAATTCAAGAAAATAAGTCATGTGAAACCAATTAATAATTAAAGATTTTAGTATGATCCATTCTAATGAAAAGAGTTCTCTGTTCTAATGAAAGCAGTTTTGAATTCTGGAGTCACTAAGTATACTGTTGCATATGCCACGTGATCAAGAATTTAGAGAAATTAAGCCTAAAGAGAGACAATGGAGATAAAACATTTAGGCCGAAAGTCATTTTCTGCTCCTCACGAACGCTGATTTCGTGTTCCAGAAACAAACATCAGGGTAATGGATTATCACCCGACGAGGAAGGTCTCAGCACAAGAGAGAATTAAAAAGAGCCGACTCGTCTGGGTATTTTTTTTGTTGAATTTTTACTGCAGCTTTTTGTGCATAAAAGATTAAATTTTATTAAAATTATACTATACTATTCTCGGTGTGAAGAATAACACTGTTGACAGACAAGTGTGTAGAATAAAATGCTAATTCAAGAAAATAAGTCATGTGAAACCAATTAATAATTAAAGATTTTAGTATGATCCATTCTAATGAAAAGAGTTCTCTGTTCTAATGAAAGCAGTTTTGAATTCTGGAGTCACTAAGTATACTGTTGTATATGCCACGTGATCAAGAATTTAGAGAAATTAAGCCTAAAGAGAGACAATGGAGATAAAACATTTAGGCCGAAAGTCGTTTTAAAAGATTAAATTTTATTAAATTTATTCTACACTACTCTCTGCGTATAGTCTAATACCACTGACAGACAAGTGTGTACAATCAAATGCTAATTCAAGAAATGAAGTCATGTAAAACCAATTAATAATTAAAGATGTTCGTAGTATGATCCATTCTAATGAAAACAGTTCTCTGTTCTAATGGAAGCAGTTTTGAATTCTGGAGTCACTAAGTATACTGTTATATATGCCACGTGATCAAGAATTTAGAGAAATTAAGTCTAAAGAGAGCCAAAGGGGGTAAAACAATGAACCGAGAGTCATTTTCATAAAAGATTAAATTATATTAAAAATTATTCTACACTATTCTCTGTGTATAGTCTAATACCACTGACAAACAAGTGTGCACAATGAAATGCTAATTCAAGAAAGGAAGTAATGTTAAATCAAATAATAATTAAAGATATTCGCAGTATGATCCATTCTAATGAAAACAGTTCTCTATAAATGTTTTATAAATGAATTCTTGAATGACATTTATACAGTTGAAAAGAGATATAATGTGGATGAAATAGTTCTGCAATTCTCTGTTGTAATGAAAACAGTTTTGAACTCTGGGGCCACTAAGTATACTTTTGTACATGCCACGTAATCAAGAATTTAGAGGAATTAAGCCTAAAGAGAGACAATGGAGATAAAACATTTAGACCGAAAGTCATTTTCTACTCCTCACGAACGCTGATTTCGTGTTCCAGAGACAAACATCAGGGTAATGGATTATCACCCGACGAGGAACGTATCAGCACAAGAGAGAATTAAAAAGAGCCGACTCGTCTAGATATTTTTGTTGACTTTTTACTGCAGTTTTTTTAACATAAAAGATTAAATTTTGCTAAAAATTATTCTATACTATTCTCGGTGTGAAGAATAATACCACTGACAGACAAGTGTGTACAATGACATGCTAATTCAAGAAACGAAGTCATGTAAAACCAATAAATAATTAAAGATATTAGTATGATCCATTCTAATGAAAACAGTTCTCTGTTCTAATGAAAGAAGTTTTGAATTATGGAGTCACTAAGTATACTGTTGTATATGCCACATGATCAAGGATTTAGAGAAATTAAGTCTAAAGAGAGCCAAAAGAGGTAAAACAATGAACCAAGAGTTAATTTCATAAAATATTAAATTATATTAAAAATTATTCTACACTACTCTCTGTGTATAGTCTAATACCACTGACAGAGAAATGTGTACAATCACGTGCTAATTGAAGAAAGGAAGTTATGTAAAATCAATTAATAATTAAAGATAATCGCAGTGTGATCCATTCTCATGAAAACAGTTCTATGCTCTAATGAAAGCAGTTTTTAACTCTGGAGCCACTAAGTATACTTTTATAGATGCCACGTAATCAAGAATTTAGATGAATTAAGCCTAAAGAGAAACAATGGAAATAACACATTTAGTCCGAAAATTATTTTAAAAGATTAAATTTTATTAAAAATTATTCTTCACTACTCTCTGTGTACAGTCTAATACAACTGATAGACAAGTGTGTACAACCAAATGCTAATTTAAGACAGGAAGTAATGTAAAATCAAATCATAATTAAAGATATTCGCAGTTTGAACCATTCTAATGAAAACAGTTCTCTGCTCTAATGAAAGCAGTTTTTAACTCTGGAGCCACTAAGTTTACTTTTATAGATGCCACGTAATCAAGAATTTAGATGAATTAAGCCTAAAGAGAGACATAGTATAGTATAGTATAGTATAGTATAGAATAGTAAATGGAGATGAAACATTTAGACCAAAAGTCATTTTAAAAGATTAAATTTTATTAAGCATTATTCTACACTACTCTCTGTGTACAGTCTAATACCACTGACAGACAAGTGTGTACAATCAAATGCTAATTTAAGACAGGAAGTAATGTAAAATCAAATCATAATTAAAGATATTCGCAGTATGTACCATTCTAATTAAAACAGTTCTCTATTGTAATGAAAGCAGTTTTTAACTCTGGAGCCACTAAGTATACTTTTATAGATGCCACGTAATCAAGAATTTGATGAATTAAGCCTAAAGAGAGACATAATATAGTATAGTATAGTATAGTATAGTAAATGGAGATGAAACATTTAGACCGAAAGTATTTAAAAAAATTAAATTTTATTAAGCATTAGTCTACACTACTCTCTGTGTATAGTCTAATACCACTGACAGACAAGTGTGTACAATCAAATACTAATTCAAGAAAGGAAGTAATGCAAAATAAAATAATGCTTAAAGATTTTCTCAGTATGATCCACATTTTAAAATTGAAACATTTGATTCATAGCTATGTAAATTATTTAGACTTGAAAAATAAATGAAAATATTTGACAATTTTGGAAAAGAAGTTAGAGAAACACAAACACAAGCAAGTACAGACATTATTTACTGAACACTGCCAAACGGACAAGTGAAATGTAACTGATATTAAAACTGCTATTATGATATGTGAAATGTAACATATAATTACATATAATTATAACCAGGTTTCATAATTATATTACATATAATTATGAAACCTGGGAACACACCCATAAGTTTTTTATAAACAAACATTTTATTGCAGGCAATTTATTTGCTCAAGTAAGGGCCGAAATATGCCAGAATGGCAAAAATCAACGATTTTCGGTACATGCCACGTAAATAAGCATATTAGAGACATAGCTTTTTTTTCCAAAAAAATGTTAGAGATAAAGTCAAACATTTATAAAATATATACATAATTTCAACCTCTAATAATAATAGAATACTACAAACTTTAATGTTGATGAAATATTTTGTTATGTCTCGATAAACAAATTTATCGGTGCAACATATCCGCTTTCAACCGATCATGTAAAAATTTGAATATAAAAGTTCCTTTAAAAAAATCACTGAGCACAATAGGAATATTGCAGGAATACAGTCTTGAATACTGATGTTTAATTTTTCATGCGTCAATAAGCATATTAGAAACATCATATCTGTTTTTTTTTTTCCGAAAAATGTTAAAATCAAATGTTTATAAATCGTATTGCATAACTTCAACCGGTACTAATAATAGAATATTACAAACTTTAATGTTGATAAAATATTTTGTTATGTCTCGAAAAACAAATTTATCGGTGGCAACATATCCGCTTTCAACCGAAAAAGTAAGATTTGAAAATTAAAGTTGCTTAAAGGAAAAAAAAAACAGCACAATAGGAATATTGCAGGAATCTAGTCTTGAATACTGATGTATAATTTTTCATGTATCAGTAAGCATATTAGAGATATCATGTCCTTTTTTTCCGAAAAATGTTAAAGATAAATTCAAACATTTATAAAATATATTATATAATTTCAAAGAGTACTAATAGTAGAATATTACAAACTTTAATACTGATAAAATATTTTGCTATGTCTCGATAAACAAATTACATTTTATTGGTGACAACATACCCGCTTTCAACCGAACAGGTAAAATTTAGAGTTAAAAGTTTCTTTTTTAAACAAAAAAAATCACTCAGAAAAATAGGAATATTGCAAGAATCCAATCTTGAATAATGATGCAAAATTTTTTATGTATCGATAAGAGTATTAGAGACATCAAATCTGTTTTTTCCTAAAAATGCTAAAATAAAATGAAATGTTGATAAAATATATTACATACTTTAAACAGTACTAATAATAGAATATTATAAACTTTAATATTGATAAAATATTTTGTTATGTTTCGATAAACCAATTACATTTTATCGGTGACAACACATCCGCTTTCAACCGAAAAGGTAAAATTTGAAGATAAAAGTTCCTTTAAAAAAACACTCAGCACAATACGAATGTTGCAGGAATCCAGTCTTGAATAACGATGTAAAATTTTTCATGTATCGATAAACATATTAGAGACATCATATCTGCTTCTTTTCCATAAAACATTAAAGTCAAACGTTTATAAAATATATTACATAACTTCATTACTAATAATAGAATATTACAAACTTTAATATTGATAAAATATTCTGTTATGTCTCGATAAACAAATTACATTTTATCGGTGGCAACATATCCGCGTTCAACCGAACAGGTAAAATATAAAGTTAAAAATTTCTTTTTTAAACAAACAAACAAAAAAAAAACCAATCACTCAGCATAATAGGAATATTGCAGAAATCCAGACTTAAATACTGATGTAAATTTTTTCATGTATCGATAAGCATATTAAAGACTTCATATCTGTTTTTTCCGGAAAATATTAAAGATCAAGTCAAAAGTTTAAAAATATATTATAACAAGTACTAATAATAAAATATTACAAACTTTAATATTGATAAAATATTTTGTTATGTCTCGATAAACAAATTACATTTTATCGGTGACAACATATCCGCTTTCAAACGAACAGGTAAAATTTGAAGTTAAAAGTTCCTTTTTTTATAAAAAAAAAGGAATTAACGCCATACCAAACTTTCCTGAAACAATTACGACACAGCAAAGCGTCCCCTGATTTCAAATGATCTGTCATTCTGATGGATCACACCAGAGGAAGTATTCTCGGATCCTTTACGCTAACTTTTATTGCGTATTTTCCATTCTTTTTTATAATCAGTTGGATGCCTCGGAACAGATCAAAGCGACTAGCGCAGTTTCCGCTTAGCTTTATCTAGGGGCAGTAAAAGGTCACTTCTCAGATTCTATACGAGAAACGGTGTAAAAAAAAGATTAAAATAACATAAAGTTTTGGGTATAAAATACATCAGCAATGGTACATTTAGTTATGAGAATGATTTTTCTTAACCATGATCAGAAAAATATTACTTGAAACAACAGTTAGTAAAAATAATTGAAAGAAATATTTTACGAATTTTAGAAGTATATAAATTATTAAAAATATTTATTTAAATATGAGTAATTTATTTATAAAAGTTTTCTACGAAGAGTAAAAATTTTCTATGAAGAGAGAAATTTCTCCATCGTTTGGACAAATGTAACTTAAATCAAAATTAGTAAGAGTTCATTTTCTTTTAGAAAAAAATGGATTATTCAACTAAATAAATTATTATTAATTTGAATTTAAACTCATAAGTATAAAGTTTTGGTATAAAATACATCTGTAATGATACATTTAGATATGAGAATGATATTTGTAACAGTGATCAGACAATTGTTACTTGAAACCACAGATAATAAACAGAATTTAAAGAAATATTTTATTAATTTTAGAAGTATATAAATTATTAAAAATATATATTCATTTAAATATTAATAATTTATTTATAAAAACTTTCTATGCAGGATATAATAGAAAAAATTCTCTATCCTTTGGTCAAATGCCGCTTAAATCAAAATTTGTAATCCTTTTAGAAAATAATGGATTATTTAACTATATAAATTATGATTAGTTTGAATTTAAACACATAAGTATAAATTTTTGGTATAAAATACATCAGTAATGGTACATTTAGATATGAGAATGATTTTCTTAACAATGATCAGACAAATACTACTTGAAACAACAGTTAGTAAAAATAATTGAAAGAAATATTTTACGAATTTTAGAAGTATATAAATTATTAAAAATGTTTATTTAAATATCAATAATTTATTTATAAAAATTTTCTATGAAGAGAATAATAGAGAAATTTCTCCATCGTTTGGACAAAGGTCGATTAAATGTAAATTTGTAAGAGTTCATTTCCTTTTAGAAAAAAAATGGAATATTTAACTAAATAAATTATGATTAATTTGATTTTAAACACATAAGTATAAAGTTTTTGTATAAAATACATCAACAGTGGTACCTTTAGTTATGAGAATAGTTTTTCTTAGCAATGATCAGACAAATATTACTTGAAACAACAGTTACTAAAAATAATTTAAAGAAATATTTTATTAACTTTAGAAGTAAATAAATTATTAAAATATTTATTTATTTAAATAGTAATAATTTATTTATAGAAATTTTCTATGTAGAGTATAATAGAGAAATTTCTCTATCGATTGGTCAAATGTCGCTTAAATCAAAATTTGTAAGAATTCACTTCCTTTTAAAAATCAATGGATTATGTAACTAAATAAATTATGATTAATTTAAATTCAAATATGTAATATTTTTTTATGAAATGTTTTTAAGTAGTGAAATGTACAGATAATTACGATTTCGATACTGAAAATGCTTGAAAAAGAAAGCTTAAAATAACATAAGTAAAGATATTAAATATAACTAGTGAGAGGAGATTTAGCTATATGGTTTTGTTTGGAGTGATACGGTCTGCTGTTTTGCTCACGAGGGCTAATGATACCAGGACCAACTACTTAAAGCCGATTCTGAACTTCAACGAACATCCATGCCAGCAGCAGGATTCGAACCCGCGAACTCCGATACCGAAGAGCAGCACCCTACCATTCTGCCATTATCTGGCGATTTGGCTATATTTTTGACAATAAATAGAAAAATATTGTTTAAATGTCAATTTATGAAAGTTGTCATTTTACGAAAGAGAAATATTTTATTAATTTCAGTAGTAAATAAGTGATAAAAAAACTTCTCTATTAATATATGTTTTTTTTATAAATTTTTATTTATTTTTTATTTTTATTTATTGTATAATATCTATCTATCTATGTATATTATAAGTGTTGGCTTGTATGTACTTTGCTTATCGTCCCTAAATGACTGGCCCGATCTTGATAAAATGTTGCATGGTGATGTAAGCAAACTATAGTTAGGTTTCGGGCAGGGAAAGTTGTTCGGAGGTAAAGAACGTGATGGAATTTCTTTTTTTACTTTTGTTGTGTTTGGAAACTACAGTTTGGTAACATTTGTTTCATTTCTCTTCAAATAACGGACTACAATTATCAAGATTTTTAATTTAGTTAATTCCTCTGATATTCTTTTGAAATGTGTTTTATATCATGCCATTTTTTATTTCGCATATTCCTTCAATATTATCTTTAAATTTTCAATTTGTTTAAATGAAAATGTATTACATTGCTATGGTAAGAGGATAATTTTTTTTGCCAAAATTAAACTTATTTTATAGTTATTTTTACCACGCATTAAAAACTTGTCTCACTAAAGGCGATTAGACCAAATAAGCTAGTATATAATACAAATATCGAGGAAATATCTAATTATCTTTACTCGACTTTGGTGAGATTAAGCCAAAATATTTTTATTTTTTAGGCTCTTTGATTCCTTATAAATAACCGTGCAAAAATGTTTCTATGTTTTCTTTAACCAAGTGCAAGAATAAAACGTAAAATATAGAGATTTTTTAACTTTGCTAAGGAAATTTGAATAAAATACACTATTAATTTTATGAAACTGAGTTGTTTTATGTTTGTAATCCTTAAAATTACTGGTGTTTATAAATTTAAAAAAATAATTTAAATATTGAAATATATATAGCTTATTATTTGGATCCTTAAATACAGGACCGAATGCTGGGTAAAGCGGCAAGCACTAGTTATAATTTTTTATAGTAAAAAAAGATTAATATAAATTTTCTATTACTGTTATTTATCTTCATGTCTCAGGGTGCTTTTCTGCAAAGATAGATGAAATAGTTTAAAAGTTTGGCGAATTTTGAGAAACACCAAAAAGTTTCGTGCTTAAAGCATGAACTTCTATTCACAATGAAAGGATAAAAATATGATACAAACATTTAGCAGACATCGTTATATTTAATATTTAAGCCTCTAGATGTCCTGTACATTATATATGATTAAATATGATTGAATATCACTGTGTCCGAAAAGAGCTTAAAAATATGGCGAATTTTGAGAAACACCAAAAAGTTTCTACTTAAAAAAATGAAGCATGAACCTCTATTCACAATGAAAGGATAGAGAAATGATATAAACATTTAGTAGACATCGTTATATTTAACATTAAAGTCTATAGATGATCTGTAAATTATATATAGTTGGAGATCCTGTACATTATACGTGATTGAATATCAATGAATATCATTCTGTCCGTAAAGAGCTTAAAAGTTTGGAGAATTTTGAGAAACACCAAAATGTTTTGTGCTTAAAAAAAGAAGCATTACCCTCTATTCACAATAAAAGGATGGAGAAATGATATAAACATTTAATAGACATCATTATATTAAACATTTAAGCCTCTAGATATCCTTTAAATTATATATGATTGAACATCATTGAATATCATTATGTCCGAAAAGAGTTTAAAAGTTTGTTCAGAAACCCCAAAAAGTGTCGTGCTTAAAAATGAGAAATATGATCCTCTGTTCTCAACGAAAGTATAGAGAAATTATATAAACATTTAGTAATCGTCATTATATTCAACATTTAAGCCTCTAGATGTCCTGTACACTATATATGATTGAATATCATTCAATATCATTGTGTTCTAAAAGAGTTTAAAAGTTTGAGAAACACCAAAAAGTTACTGCGTAAAAAAAAGAAGCATGACCCTCTATTTCCAATGAAAGGATAGATAAATTATATAAACATTTAGTAAACATCGTTATCTTTAACATTTAAGCTTCTAGGTGTCCTATACATTGTATATGATACACACATAATGCTTTATACTGTTGTATCTCATGTGATACATAATAATATAAAATATAAAATTTATAAAAGCTTGTATATAAAATAAAATATACCATTGTGTATTACATGTGACATATAACCTTAAAAAGCATTATATATCTATATGATAAGTAATGTATAGGACAGGTAAACGGTTAAGGCTTAAAGGTATTTAGTATTTTCCGTAGCTAAAACTTAAGCGTTTATGGATCTATCACATTATTTTGAAATGAATCTTATTTTAAATGAATTTTATTGTTATTATAAATGTTTATGAAAATGTCAGTTCCAAATTAAAACAGAAAAAGATATTAAGAAATAATATTTCAATTTAAGATTTAGAGTAAAACAAAAACACATGATTTATGTTTTATATAAAGCCTTCCATTTTTTAAAAAGTGAAATGGAATTAAATAGATTTTTCTCCTTCCCACTCGGAAATAACTTTTTATTAAAGGAAAAATGTAAATTCCAAATTCTGTATTTTACTGATGGCTTTTAAAAAATCTCTAACACAGCTTTATATAAATCTCAAAATCCAACATTACCTTTAAAGGCTCTTTTTTTTTTGGACCCAGATCAAAAAGTCATTCGGGACTCCACCCATAGAAGTTTTTATCGTACATTTTCCCCTATCTACCATACTCAACTATTGCAACATCTACATTACACATAAGAAATATTTCTTAATTACTTAACTGTTCTAACACTAGATTGTGACACAGAAATAATTCAAAGGGTTCATAAACTACGACATTTATGAAGAATATATTTTGTAGATGATACTAATGCTTTACGTTTGACTGAACATCTCCTATATTTTGAAAGTACAACGCCGAGTATGACTTAACACAATTTATAAATTTAAGAATTATTGTTCTATTAGTTTAACTCAATTAAAATTGCTATATCGGCATTCCATTGATGTAACTCAGACATTCGACCCGAGTGCTAGGAATAAAGAAAATTAATTTACAGAAAGAGTATAAAAAGCATACTTGAAGAATATTTTGAAGAATTTTTCATAAGGGTAATGCAAACTTGAGTTGTTTAAATCCTCAAAATTTATTTATGAATGAAAATGTTCTACCATATTAGGAAAATATGTTGTTTCATTTTGATACAATGAAAAAGTAAAGAACTAGCTTGTACTTGTCCGAGATTGAACTCTATTTTCTAGATATTAGGTTTATTAGTTGGTAATATGTTGATTTTCGATTTGTCTGAGGTGTTTGATATCAGATTAGAGAGAGATCTATAAACTATCCATTACGGGGCAAAAATTAACATCTAAATTGCACTCGGAGTTTAAACCCTGTCGTCTTGCTATTAGGACTGTTGTTTAATAATGAAATAGTGGTTTTCAGTTTGTCTAAGATTAGTTGATTGTTAGGAACGTTGCTTCTACACATTTACTACTTTACATGTAATTTGACCTTATTGGTTTGTGCTTTAAGAGATTCATAGCAAATATTTTCTCAGATAAAGGCGTAATTATACCAGGTTGTCTATAAAATGGTAGCAACATCGTCATTATTTTGTTAGTCGATAATAATTATATTGTAATGGTTTGAGGTTAGAATAATTAGCTGAATTAAATCTAATTGGTTTTGGATTGTTGGAGACATGCACGGGCAGTTAGATCGGATTGTTTGGTTTATTAGGTGAAGTTAAATCAATGTTTGGTTACTTTAGATTTAAGAAAGCTGAGTGGATTGCTCGGTTTTAAACCGCACTGTGGTTCATTTTTATATACACTTAGTCTAATAAAATTATATTTGTCAATTAGTTGTTAGCATGCAATAAATATTTTACAGAGAGATAATTATTTTTTCTAATTATCATTTATATACTGGTTATACTACTATATACTAACTATAAATATCCAACTAATAGCTATAATGATCCTAAATAACTATAATAATCCTAAATAACTGTAATAATCCTACAAACTAAATCCTGGACAGAAATGTTTGCATTTCTGTTTGGGGATTTCCTGAAAATAGTCTTGTTTTGATTTTGCTATGCAAAATATCCATTATTCATTTTCAGATACTTTTTCTATCTTGTTAGAAAAAACTGAATTGTTTGGGAGAGTCATGGGTAAAGAAGATGGGTTTGAATGGTGAGTTGGTGTAAACTTTAAAGTCAAGTCTTTGGTATAAAGCTACAAAATCTCTAAGACAAATTGTACTAGATGAATTAGTTTGGTTGCAATCCCCATTTTCGTCTATTTTTAGGTACATTGAGTCTAATTAGGCGAATATTTTATAAAAAGTTCATCATTCTGCTGAATTAACTGCTTAAAAATAGCTCCAAACGTCCGCACAAATCTAATCCTAGAAAGGTTTTAAGATTAGGTCAAAATCAGACCACGACAACCAAGGAAAAAAAATGAATAAAGTGTATAACAATATTGAATTTTCAGTTTTTAATTTAACCAGCTGATACGTCATTTATTAGGCTTTAAAAACATATAAGTACAATGCATCGTATATGTTTGATGATTTTATGAAAATAACAGTCCTTTTTAGATTTTGATATGAGAAATATTCTTCATTCAGTTTCAGATACTTTTCCTATCTTGTTAGACAAAACTGAATTGTTTAGAAAAGACATGGGTAAAGAAGATGGGTTTAAATAGTGAGTTGGTGTAAACCTGCAAAGTCCAGTTATTGGTTTACAGCTACTAAGTCTCTATGAAAAAACTTATTAATTGTTATGAATTGATTGGTTGGAATGACCAGCTTGGTCAATGTTTAGGTACATTGAGTTTAATGAGATCATATACAGTGTTCCCTCTTTACTTCGCGATTCATGTTTTTTGGCTTCAGTGCTTCGCGGGTTTTTCCAAAATATTCAGAAAAAAATAAAAATGAAAAAATACAACCCTATAAGCAGCCACATTGGAGTATTGATTCAGGTTGATGTACGAGAGAATAAGATCCTAAACAAAGAGATGAGTTTATTTAGAGTACATACATGGGCTCTTATGATGGCAAAGTCTGCAAGTGAAGAAGAAAATGAAGAGGAAGACGAAGAACAAACTGAAAAGCGTGGCCTTACCCTGGAAAATCTGCAACAATTGTGCAACATGGCAAGAATTTGCACAAGACATTGACGACAATATGGTTCGAGCTGTCGAGTTCAGCAATCGCGTTGACGGGGTTATGTCCTTGTACAGGGGAATTTTGAAGGAAAAGGAAAAACAAAGACAACAGTTACCCATCACCATGTTTCTCTCCAAGATAAAGCCCCTGGCTCTACCCTCAGCGTCTCTAGCAGAAGAGTTTCCGAGTGAGCCTAAATCTTCTACTAGTCAAGTGAGAACCTCTCCTCCACCGCTAACAAGACTCTTCGCCTCTCTCAGATAGCTATGTTGATTAAAGTTTATTACTCTATAAGGTTTTGTAATTAACCTTATTAATTAGCATTGACAAGCTTAAGTAAATACGTATGCTGTTGTAATTTTTGCTTTTATGTGTAAAGTATAAACACTGTATTCATATTTAAACCATTCGTGTATTACATGGAAATTCTTAGGTTCAAGTCTTACTTCGCGGTTTTTCACGGAAGATTCTGGTCCCCATTAACCGCGAAAAATGAGGGATCATTGTATATTAATTGTGAGCTCATTATGACTATTTTATAATAAGGGCATCCTTCTGCTGAATTAACTGCTTAAAAATAACTCCAAACATCCAAACAAATCTAATCCTGGAAAGGTTTTACGATCAGGTCACTATCACGCCACGACAATTAAGGAAAAAAATGAATACAGTGTATAACAATATTGACTTTCAGTATTCAATTTAACCAGCTAATACGTCATTTTTAGTCTATAAAAACATATAAGTACAAAGCATTGTATATGTTTAACGATTTAATGAAAATAACATTCCTTTTTATTCCTCAATGTAAGATATTCTTTATTCAGCATCAATTTCAGGATTTTTTTTCCTTTCTCGTTAAAAAGGACCGAGCTCATTACGTTCAATTTGATTATTCTTAATTAATTCCTTTGTGACGAAATCGTTTCCTGTTAAAAGTAATGGTCACTCATTTCCCCTTAGCGGGAATCTTTTATGTTCCATGCTCAAGACACGCTCGTCAGACTTTTTATGAATATATATTGAATATTCTATTTTTTTCCCTTTACTTTTTTTTATTTTTCTAAAGTTTAAATATTGATCTGAATAATGAAAACCCCCTTTCAACGCCCTATTTTTATATCAGCCGTGCAGTTTTATTAATAGAAGTCACGAATATTTATAGTTTATTGAAATAATAGGTAAAAAATAAAGTTTATTGGAGTGAATATAAAGCAAATGAATAATTTTTTATTGGAAGCGAGATTCGTATTTCTTCTTGAATTTTTCTACCTATTTTGTACCTTATTCCATATTTTTATTTTTTATATAACTTGTTTAACAAGCAAAAAAACCCAAATATTTTTATTTTTAATTATTTAAATTATTTTTTATTATATAAATTTTTAAATAATAAATTTAAAAATAATTTAAAAGTTTTTATTATTTATTTTTATTATTTAAATCTCACCAGTGTATTATTAAATACACTGGTGAAATAAATTAAGAGAGATTGTATATTTTATTGAATTTCATGAAAACAACGTTCAGTTGTTTTCATGCAGTTCGATTAAGGAAAAAACATTGCTTCTAGATAAAAAAAAATGCAAATCTTGCCACAGGTACTGATAAACTGCTTTATTTCCAGCATGACATCAAGTTGCGACGCCTTTATAGATGCAAGAAGGGACCATACGCTTTATTAACTCATTTCTTTTGTGTATTCTGCAACCCCTGTTTCAGACCTTCAGACTCCCATGATTGCTGCTCACAATCATGTGTGTCTATTATAACAGTTAAATGTTTATATTGTTTGTATATTGTCAACCTATGTTCACACAACATTTTATTAAAATCTGTCCAGTAGTTCTGGAGATTGTAGATCAAATATGAAAATTCTTTAATTTCTTACACCAATGTATTTTGGAAGGTAACAATGCGTAGCAAAGTTTCTTTACAAATTCAAATATTTTTTACTTATGAGAAAACGATCATTAGAATAGCATTTTTGCATAAATACAATAGGATAGAAATTAGATTTTTTGTCATAAGCTAAATAGTTCAAAAATTGACAGCATAGACGCAAAATATTTATGTACATCATGCCATCAGTAACAAACAATACCAAGATACAAACTTTATATCCATTTGTATTACTCCAGCAATAAATAAATCATTCAATATGACCTCTACGTGACATTGAAGAATTAAGGGGAGTCAAAAACCTGTGAGACTATACAAAGAATCCACGTGTATTCAGTTATTATTCTGAATACCTGATTTGAATAACGGAATTTCGGCTTATACATTGTCATGGATCGATAATTCATCTTATTCATTTGTTGACCAACAAAAACACACTCCAGTCGAACACGAGATTCTTCAATTTATTTGTAAATTACTTAATTAATTAAAAATTAATCACAATTTTGTGATAATTTTGTAATATTTGTAATAATGAAATTTGTAATTAATTTTATTATTACAAATAAAATTAATCACAAATTTATAATTTCACATTGACTCATATAGCAACATCCTTCAAAACCCGAAAGAGACATTCTATGCTTGAAGTAGAAGTTGTAGTTAGACATTCTACCTGAGAAGTAAATGTTGTAGCTCTTTTGGCATCCTACTCAAAAAGTAAAAATTGTAGTTCTTTATAATATGTAAATAAGTTGAAATTTAACTTCTACGACTTATGTTCCGGGGCAGCATGTCGTAAGAAATTTTATTTTTCCTTTCCAAAAGTATTTTTTACCTAAGCCTTTAGAACAGGCTTCTATTAAACAATTTTTTTTCAAACTGTGATATACAGTATTTTTTCAATGCACCAGGCCTTAACGTATCTCCAAAGGCTATGTAAAGATCGAAGTTGACTAAATGTACGGAATTCGGAAAACACTGTATTTTGTTAGGAAAATTTAAAGTTGCTGAGAGATTTATCCGGCGTTGGAAATCCGAGAAAAAAATTAGTTTTGTTTGGATTCAACACAATTAACTAAATTTTAAACAGAAAATATTTTGCTGTAGTGACATAAATTTAGTTATAATTTTCAGCTACACATGTGATATTTACAGTTTTATATCTAATTTACACCGCATAATTAGTTTCTCATATGGGAAAACCACATATTTAAAGCTGATACCTATATGACAAGATCTGCTTAAAAACCCGAAATTATCATTTATTATGAAAACGAAATAGATTCCTGATATCTAGCGTTCAAAACTATTTCTAATTTTACATTCTGGTACAGAGGTAAAAAAACAAATTATAAAACTACTTTTTCAGAAAATTAGTTTAGAGAATATATGTAAGTCACAAAAATACCTGTTGAAAAATAGACGCATTAAGTGAGAGAATAAAAAAATATATATATAAAATGTTTTAAATAAATGAAATACGTTACATGAATTTAAAAATATACATATAGTTTCTTTTAAACTTTCTAAAACATAGTTTCATTGATTTAATAATAAAGAAAGTAATAGCATCATAATAGTGAATTAAAGTAGTAGGGGCTAGAGCTAGTTATTTAAAACTATTAAAATTATTTTTATCACACAAAATATTAGAAGGTTGTATATCACGAACTTTAAAATATACATTATATATTAAATATCTTTACCATATTCATGAAAAGTGACTAAATTTGTGCACCAGAAGAATAAACACAAGCTTTTTAATTTACATAAAAAGTTCTTACTTTCCAAAATAAGGTAATTAAAAAAACGGATGAAATATGTATTGAGGACAAAAGTTGACAACTCCACGTGTTTAGAATAACAATTATGAGCATATAATTAATCAAAAACAAAAAAATACTTACTTTTAAAGTTTCTGAAAAGTGCAGTTTTCTCTTAAAACCTTAAAACCTATCTTAAACAATTTCAGTTGAATTAATAAAGTTAAAAGATTTTAATAATTTTAATATGTTATAATGCATAAAATATATCCAATATGCTATACTGCACTGTCACCATATCGAATGGAGTGCATCAAAACTTTAATGTCGTCTTCATTATCCATTAACTTAATATTGAATCCATTTGATCTGCCTAATACCTTCTCATTGTCTGCCAGAAAAACTGCTAAAATTGCATCAGTTTTAGCAATTTAAACTACATTAGGCAAGATATTAATTATGTATATATTATAGATAATGATATTTTAACCAAATTAACCTACCTAATTATAATAGTTTTTTAAAACAAATTTCTGGCAAAATATCTTTGTTTCTCCTCAAACGCTGGCAACATTTGGTGACTTATAAATTATTTGGTATTTATATTATTATTTGGTGACCGAAATAAATTTCTACTTAGCTCAAATAGTCTTATAAACTCAAGAGCTATAACATTACCACGAGTCCCAGAGACGCCTAAGAGAATATACCCCCCAAAGCATAATACCACCAACACCGGCCTGTATATGACCTACTGTACATTGAGGGAGCAACTGTTTGCCTGGAAGACGGTGTATCTTGATGAATGACAAGCCGTGATTCATCTGAACAGGCAACTTTCTCCCACTGATCCATGGACCAGTCGCGATGTTCCCGGGCTCAGCGTAGGCGCAGTTGGCGATGACGCTTGGTCAGCAAAGGCACACGAGTAGGACGTTTGTTGTATAGTCCCATATCTAACAGTGTCCGCTGAGCAGTGTGCTCCGATACTATTCTGCTTGGCCCTGCATTGTATTAGGTTGTCAGCTGAACCACTGTCTGGCTCCGGTTTTGCTTCACCATGCGAGACAGTCTCCGACGATCTTTTTCTTTCATAGCTTGTGGATGTCCAACACCATGTCGTCTACTGCTGGTTTCACCGTCATTCATCCATTTTGCATAAGTACTAACAACTGTAGATCGCGAACAATCCAGTTTCGGAAATACTTCTTCCGAGCCTTCGAGCCATTACAATCTGCCCTCTATCAAAATTGCTTAGATCCGCAGCTTTTCCCATCACACACAGAAGTAAGTGAAAGAATGATTCTTCAGACTCTCGAGCAGCAGTTAAATACCACTTCCACCTGACCACGTACCTTCCACGTCATCCCGGCGAGTTCATTGCAAAATGTAGGGGTGGTCATAATGTTTTGGCTCTTCAGTGTATAATTCGTATATTAAGTAGTTTAACTTCTAGCATCTACCATATGACAAACTCTTAACAGACTAATTGGTTATCTCACTTGCACCTTCACAATGTCATATAAGCAAATCTAATATAGTCATATAGTCATATAGTCAAAGATAGATTGACTGAATAAATTCATTCATTCATTTTTTTTTAATTTTCGTGCATTTTTCAAATACTGCAAATATTTAATGACTGCATGGATACCATTGTAACATTGTAATGGGCAAAGACACCCATTATATGTATACTAGAACGAAACAAAGTTATCTTTAAAAGAAGTTTATAAAATAAGTATATAAACTGATATTTTAGACAATATTAAGTCCAAAGTAAAGCCCCAAAACAAAAGTTAAGCAAAACGTAATTACTAAATTGAAATTGCGTATAAAAAGCCTTTGATCTACTTATTTAGAAAAGCTTCTGAAAACGATTCTCCGTAAAGGGTCACTGTTCTAAAATAAGGTACAGTTAAAGAAAGAAATATATACTTAAAGAATTTTGAAATTAAATTTTTATTTTTAGAAAACCCCCGGTCTTTATTATTAAGGTTCCCCGTTCCTTTACTTTAAGTATGAAATGAAATAAAAGCTTTTACCAAACTCGCATTTTGTAATCCTCCCTCGATCTCTCCGTAAAATTTTCCTTTTATGTGGACTGAAACTTTAGACTTTTTCTAAAATGGAGCGTTCTCACGCAGTATATGGTTTTCCTAGTCTCAGAATGACGAAAGCGTTTGAGTTCAAATTATGGACAGCAACTAAAGTTGCTTTTTATGGAAACCACGTTTAGTGCCCTCTATATTTAAGAGTTAAAGAAGAGACACGGTAGAAATGAAAAGAAATTTTTTTTATTTCTATTAAGGCTAATTAGCATCGGGGAGATTAATTCTAGGAAAAGCTATTACCTCTACATTATCTTTCATTTGTCCTAGAATTAAAATGAATATAAATTGCTATTTAAGCTGTTTTTACTTCAGAGATTAAAAAGAATTGCTTTTAATTTTTAAAATAAGACAAACTATTACGAGAGCTCTATTTATTCATTTTGAATTACTTTAAAACTTTAAAGTGTGTGCAAAACTAAATTACTGTTCATTATGATAATTAAGTTTACATATGAAAATAACTACAATTAAATTAAAAATGCGAAAAGTTAAATATAGGATTTGAATTCTGTTTTCTGTTTATCTATATCAATGGTAGTAAAATATTTTGGAATAGGCTCAAATAATATGAATGAACCTGGTAAAAATGAAATGTCAATCAGATAATGTGATTTTTTGAAAACTTAAAAACTTTATTACTCAAAAAGTAGCAATTAAAACATAAATTAATGCAAGTTTACCTAACTTAAATTTAAAGACTATTTTAAGCAGGAAATGAATGGTATGACTTACATACATACATATATACATACATACATATATATGTATATATATCTATCTATCTATCTATCTATATATATATATATATATATATATATATATATATATATATATATATATATATATATATATATATATATATATATATATATATATATATATATATATATATCGTACTGGGGCTCTAAGGGAGCTCGAAAAAAGATAGCGGAGGCCTACGTACAGACTATGATATTTATTAAGAAACACAATATTGAAGTTATGATAAAGTACAGATGAAACGATGAATGTCTACAATGAAAAAAATGATCGATGCAGGAATCAGCTTCCTAAGAGAAAAAAAGGAGGGGAGGATTCTCTCAGTCACTCCCTCGGAGTTTTGGGCCGATGAGTTCACGGCAGCCTCGATCGGTCAATAATCCCTCTCCCGGGCCTCGAACTATGCTCTTCTTATATAGTCGTCTGACCGCCAGAATGTCCATCTCAGCTGATCGTACAGCTGGTTGATGACGTCGTGGGGATGGCGCTTGTAGACTCTCTCGCAGGTGCCAGGGAAGTTGCAGTAATCCCGAGCAATCTTGCCCGATCATTAGTCGCTGTCTGTGGACAAACCCTTGGAGAACGAGATAGTAAAGTATTGTTGTTTACAATGTAGAGGATTGCTGTCGTATGAAACTCTTTCTTCGGGACGCCATTGAAACTAACACTGCGAACACTTCGCTAGCATCCTAATGAATTTCTTCGACAGAATGATTGATATGATCCTCGGTGTCAACAATCCTCCATTCAGCATCCCATTCTGCGCGAAACAACGTCCTTTCACTAGGTAAAGAAGAGCTAAGTTCAAATGCTCACAAAAGGAACTGTTGTCATTCTTCTACGTTATGCTGGTTTTTCTCACGGTTTTAGTTAAGTCTGTATCAGGAATTCAATGTAACGAGAATTCGTTATCATAGCCAATAAAGACAAAGTCATGCATTAAGAAAACGTAAAATAATAGTGACCACTGGCGACTGTATTGAGAACTTGCAAAACCCGTAATCAGCCATATTGGTCACTAGAGTTCGTTGAGAGTTCTACAGAGGCTGTTCGCACATGATTTTAGATGATTTTGGTTAGCGGTATTAAAAAATTGCTTGTTGCAAAATAAATAACTGCAATTGTACTATGTTTTCAGAAGTCAAAAGTATCGTCTAAGGCTTGAGAGGTTTGTTTTTATTCAAAATGGCGTTTCTAACGAAGCAGTTGTTCGAAGGATATATTTAGCCCCTTCCGAAGAGAAGTATTCATATTCTGTTATTCAAAAACAGCGTGAGAATCATGGTTTTGTCATATCTAAGACGTCGATGGGTAATACGGTCAAAAAAAAAGGAAAAAAAACGATTTGAAATTGGAGCGTGAAGTGGGACAAAATTCCAAACAAATATCCAAGGAAAAATAAAACATATTCGACTATTGCAAAGGTGCAATGTTTAATGTTAAAAAAAAACCCTAGTCAAAGGACAGCTGCAAAATCATTAAAATGCTCGGTGTCCACTGTAAATAAAATGAATCTGAAGGACACGAAAAAACGCAATGTGCATCATCTTCCTCTAAAGTATATCGCTGCAAACGCCGCAAAATTATGTATAAGAAACATTTATCCAAAGAAAAAAGAAAAAAATTGTCGCAATAGATGAATTATGGGTGTATTTAAATGATCCCACCAAAAATAGAGTCATTTATTTTCATAATAGGGGCAAAAAATTAAAATACATGGTTCAAAAATCGAAAGAAAATTTTTCTAAGAGATTCATAATTGTTGCTGGTTTTTCATATAATGGCAAGTTAAAAATAAAGAGAGTTGAAAAAAATGTCGATTAACTCCAAATACTACCAGAAACATATTTTATCACGAGTTTTTCTGAATGAAATACCGATTTACCCGCAGTGTCATCAATCTGTGGAACTCCATCAAGACAAAGCTAGCAATCACACATCAAAACAAATTGTAAATTTCCTGAAAGAAATGGAACAAAAATTGGCATCAAGGTCATACCCTTCACTGATATCCCAATTAAATCTGTCGATGTATCACCTATGGATTTTTGTGCTTTCGGACTTTTAAAATCTGCATTATCCAAACGTCGTCTCACAACCCTTACAGGACTTCAGAAAGCTGTTCAGGAGGAATGAGGTAGAATACCTTTTCTGACATTTCAAAAGTTATTGTTATCCGGGAAATTAAGGTGTGGCAAGGTAGTTGAGAATAAGGGCTATCAAATAGAACATTCAATAAGAATTTTATGCAATTTAGTTTTGTGACTACAATATACATCGTCTAAAAAATGTGTGAACAGTCTCTGTAGTAATAAACAGTTAGATGCACGGTCAACATTTTCTGAAGATAAAAAAGTCCTCTCGAAAAGTGAGTCTGCATTATTCTGTATTGACTGATACACGTCTCGGGTTTATCGGATGTCATCGGAGAAGAAAAAGGATGTCACTATATAAGAATATATACATATATCTATATAACATATTTATGTAACCGTAAAAAATTCTTCTCCACCGATCACACTTGGAAATAGAATATATATTTTATTTGACAGGGCATGCTTAACAACGCAACTTTACTGTAGTTATGTTATGGGAGGCAACTCACTGGAAGCACAAAGACCAGGCAGATATGAATAAAAAATCCTTTATTTTCACCTTAATGTTGAAAAACTGATGGATATGTCTTACTTAGGCAAGAGACAAACGGATATCTGAGGATTTTGTGAAAATACCATCTTGAGGAGAGAGAAGTTACCTGGGTAAATTCCCATAAGAGAGAGATAAGAAGCTGTGTTTCTGTGGCCTGTAAAAATATCTGTAGATGTGAAAAGGTAAAAAATGACATAAAGATTTAAAAAATCTGTGACTTTCTATGACAGTTAGGTTCACGGTTATCATCTTTTGGAGATGAAATAATCCTCACGAAATGAGTCTATATCCATCTGTATTTCACTGATATACGTCTAGGGTTACATCGGAGAAGGAAAAGAATGTCACTGTATATATATATATATATATATATATATATATATAGTTATATATATATATATATAGTATCATATATATCTGTATATATATATATATATATATATATTTATATATTTATATATATATATATATATATATATATATATATATATATATATATATATATATATAATTCCGGGTAAAAATTCTTTTCCACCATTCGTATTTGGAAATAGCACATATATTTTATTTCACAGGGCATACTTGACAAACTTTATTGCAGGATAACTTTACTGCAGTCATGTCATGGAAGGCAACTCACTAAAGGCACGAACAACAAGCAGATATTTATCAAAAATCCTTTATTTTCACCTTTATGTTGAATAACTGATGGAAATGTCCTACTCGGGCAAGAGATTAAATGATATTTGAGAATTTTGTGAAAATATCATCTTGAGCAGGGAGAAGTCACCTGGGTAGATTCCCATAAAAGAAAAAAAACTGTGTTTTTGGGGTCTGTAAAAGAATCCGTAGCGGAGAAGAGCAAACAATATCTAAGGATTGCAAAAATGTGTGACTTTCGTGGGAAAATTGACATTTGCTTCATAAATGAAGTAAGAAAGTCTTATGTAGGAGTTAGTAATTCAGATTTTAGTTTTTAGAAGTGTAGAAGGAACGCAATCTTATAAAATCTGATTCTTGGTATTAAGCCCTTTACTGTGACGTCCTAAAGCAGTTCGGGAAACACAAATATTCTGGAACTTGCGTAAAAACCGGTATTTCAATTCCATGAAGCCCAAAATCTCTTTTTCCAATACATAATATTTAATTTACACTTTTCCCAATCGATAGAGATACTTTCCCACTAAAAGTTCGTCAGTTTCACTGCATTTGTCGCTATTTCTCGTATGGAGTTCTAGTATACTGTAACGGATTTCTGGAATTCAAAGGAATCTGAGGGACATGGAATTCATTACAGTTGATATAGGTAGTAATATAGTTGTATTAGTTTCTTATATTTATTCAGAAAATTATGTCATTTCATTTGTTTTGGTCAAATTTGGTCTAAAATCCTTGTAATCCATTAACATTTCCCATATATGTGAAAATATTAAAAATAGCAGTTAATTCGCTTTTTAAAAAACAATACTCTATTTCTAACATTTTGATGAAAATAACGAACAAAATTAAAAAGAAAAAACTTTCATTTTGGGCACGTTTTTTGTCAAATATAATTTACTGACATGAGGTTAATTTGAGTGACTGGAAAATTTAAGATTACTTATAGTAATCTTAAATTTTCCAGATTCTTAAATTTTCCAAGATTACTTATAGTAATCTTAAATTTATAACAAGAATTGGTAGAATTTTGAGTTTTAGGGTCAGAGTTATTTTATATTTACCTAGACACACATGTAATATTAAAATCCCTTATTTACGTATTTTAATATTAATTTAATAACTTTTGTTCATAAAGTGAGTTCGGGGTATGCGCGGTAATTCTGATTTTTCCCTCCAGACACGATATAGACTTAGTTCAGCCTCTGTCTGGACTACTTTAGCCAATAGTTAGCGAGTTCTCTTTAAACATGGGTATTTTGTATCACGTGATCAATTGTGCTTAGGGATTATTCGTAGTCTTTTTTCTTAGGAATCCCTACTTGAAAAGTGTATGTGCGGGATCAGATTGTCTATTTGCACGAAGTTGTAAAGCTGTCTGCCTGTTGTACGGATTTCATGTTTATTACCAGAAATAAACTGTGTTGTGATTTTGAATGAGTCTCGCTCACATTTCACACATATATATAGAGAGATGGATATAGATTTAGATATAGTGTTAAACTGATTAAAAAAACATTCTCTTCTTGATATTCTTAATATGCCTATTTTTAAAACATGTAATTAATTTCTGCGAAAACAATAAAATTTTACTTTTATGTGAACTGAAATTTTAGAATTTCTTAAATGACGCATAATCACGCATTTTGTGGTTCTCCAATTGACGCTCTCAGATTGACGAAAAAGTTTGAGTTTGAATTACAGAAAGGGATTTAAGCTTCATAGTAATTTAAATGTAAACCCCATTTATGGCCTTCAATATTTATTAGCTATAGAAAAGAAGTGCAGAGATTGCAAGAAAGAAAATATTTTCACTTATATTAAGACTAATTAGCATTCACGAAATTAATTAATTCCTGAAAATGCTCCTTCATCTAAATTCAATTTTACTAATTAGAGGCAAATAAATTGTTATTTAAGCATAATTTAGTGCAGGCATTAGAAAAAATTCAATTTAAATATAAGCATCAGACAAAATATTACAAGAGCTCTGTTCGTTACTCTGAGTTGACTTTAAATTAACATGTTTCGTAAATTAAACTTTTACTTATAATTATCATTATGTTACAACCGAAACAAACAAAAAAGAATTATTTGATTTGAAAATTGTGTGTATTTGATACACATAATACCTCAGGGGTATTAGAATGGAATGGAATGGGTTTAAATAACTGAAACATTGTAAAATATTTAGAATACAGTCGTGCAGTCTTGTTAAAAAAATTGTAACAGAAAAAAGATTAATTCGAATACATGATAACTTTTATTTTATTTTTAAACACTATATGTATGGTATATTGTATAATAAACGATATATAACTAAACCGAACGCATAATGTAATAGTAATCCCACATGTATTCAAACAAAGGAATAATGGTATATAATACATATTACTTTATTTAGCGAATATATATATATATATATATATATACATGTATACATGTATATATGTATATATATATATATATATATATATGTATATATGTATATATATATAATATATACATATATACATATATATACATATATGTATATATATATGTATATATATATATATATATATTATATATATATATATATATATATATATATATATATATATATATTATATATATATATATATTATATATATATATATATATATATATATATATATATATATATATATATATATATATATACATATATATATATGTATATATATATATATATATATATATATATGTATATATGTATATATGTATATATATATATATATATATATATATATATATATATATATATATATATATATATATGTATATATATATATATATATATATATATATATATATATATATATATATATATATATATATATATATATATATATATATATATATATATATATATATATATAATATATATATATATATATATATATATATAATATATATATATATATATATATAATATATATATATATTATATATATATATATATATATATATATATATATATATATATATATATATATATATATAAATATATATATATATATATATATATATATATATATATATATATATATATATTATATATATATATATATATAAATATATATAATATATATATATATATATATATATATATATATATATATATATTTATATATATATATATATATATATATATATATATATATATATATATATACATATATACATATATACATATATACATATATACATATATACATATATATATATATATATATATATATATATATATATATATATATATATATATATTATATATATATATATATATATATATATATATATACATAGATATACATATATATATACATACATATATATACATACATATATATACACATATACATATATACATGCATATAAATATATATATATATATATATAAAGATATATATATTTATATTTATAAATATATATATACATATTTATATTTATAAATATATATATATATATATATATATATATATATGTATAATGAAGAGCAAACAGAACCATACAAGAGAATTATGGAAAATTTGAACATATGCAAATACTTTACAGAATTTCAAGTTTTAAATGTAGCATCGAAACAAACTTAAAGTAAAATGTAATAATAATGGAATGGCTATGGTTTGTAATAGCTATTAATCTACTTTTCCTGTGAACCATATGCAATTTATTAAAAAAGATGGCTGTTCTAATATATACTATAGAAAAAGAAAAAAAAAATGAATGGATCTTCAAGCAGTTTTTTGTTTTAACAAACCTTCCTACATACATTATTATTTATGTGCCATGCTCCTCTAAGTAAGAAAGGAAATAGAGCATTTACCACGACTTTTTTTTGTAATCTTCTCTAGAGATCTCCATAAAATTTTCCTTTTATGCGGTACGCAACTTTAGACTTTTTCTAAAATGGACTATTCTTACAGAGTACAAATTTTGGTGTTCTCCTGTACTCGGAACGAAGAAAATGTTCTAGAGAACTGTGCATAGCGACTAAAGTGCGTTTTATCGAAACCACCTTTAGTGCCTTCAGTACTTAAGAGTGAGAGGAAAGAATTGCAGTAGAGATGAAAGGAAATGTCTTATTTCTATTAAGAGTAATTACCATCAAAGTTCGAATATGTAGGCTCAATCATAGAAAAAAAATTAATGATATTAAAATTGAAATTAGGAGCAGATTAAATATGGCAAATAAATGTTATTACGGACTGAAAAATAAATTTAAATCTAAACACTTAGGCATAAAAACCAAAATTAATCTTTATAAAATTTTAGTACAGCCAGTAATTATGTATCGAAGCGAATGTTGGACTATGAACAAATCTGAGGAAAATAAGTTATTAATACTTGAACAAAATTACTAAGAAAAAAATATTTCCAGCGTTAAAGAAATTAATATATGGAGAATCCGTTATAATCATGAACTACATGACCAAAACATTATTACCTCCCCTACATTGCAATGAACTCGCCTACATGACTTGGAATACGTGATCAGGTGGAGTGGTACTTAACTGCTTCTGAAGACTGAAGAATCATTCTTTCACTTACTTTGTGTGTCATGGGAAAGGCTGAGGATCTAAGCGATTTTGATAGAGGGCAGATTGTAATGGCTCGAATGCTCGAACAAGTATTTCGAAACTGCATAATTTGCTCTATAGATGTTAGTAATGCAAAGTTAATGAATGAGTGAATCCAGCAGTAGACGACATGGTGTTGGATGTCTACAAGTTTTCGAAAAAGGTCGTCAGAGACTGTCATGTTGAAGAAAAACCGGAGCCAGACAGTAGTTTAGCTGACAACCCAATACAATGCACAGCCAAAAAGAATAGTACCGGAGCACAATGTTCAGCGGACCGATAAAACACATTTGGGATGTCATGGGACGGCAGCTCAGAGTTAAAACACCACCAATTCGAATATCTCGGATTTCCATAACCGTTGCTTAAACATCTCGTACAATCTGTCTCCGGCCATCTACCAAGGACTTGTGGCATCTATGCGAAGGCGGGTTCAAGCTGTGTTGCGCGTTAAAGGTGGGCCAACATATATATATATATATATATATATATATATATATATATATATATATATATATATATATATATATATATATATATAATATATATATATATATTATATACTATATATATATATATATATATATATATATATATATATTTCAATACTTATTTATAATTATATAAATTGTTTTTAATATATATATAATGAATTTATATATTTTTATTTTTTATATTATTTGTTTTTTACTCATCGTTCCGAAGTTGAAAACTTTCCGGAAGCCAAAGGTGTTATCAGATGTATATGAAGTATGCAAAGTTAACAGCCAATCGCGCACACAAGAAGTGTAAACTCAGTCTTATAATGTTCCAGCTTTATGAAGGGTTACAAAAGTTGATTGTAAGTGCTGATAGAAGTTATTTTAAACTTTCGTACAATATGTTTTCAAGACATACGTGTTTCTATAATTTGCAGAAAACGAATAGAAGATTCTGAGCTCTGGCGTGCTGTGGGGCGTATTGAAGCAGGACAGTCGATCACACATGTTGCTCTTTTCTTCAGTGTTCATTATTCTGTTTATGAAAACAATTCGAAACCACGCAGACAGTTGTCCGAAGGCCTGTAGCCGGTCCCCCAAGGGTTACAACCCCCACGGAAGATCGATATATTTCTATTTTAGCAAAGCGGAATCGCAGAGCGACTTTCACACGTGGAACATCTATGATTACAGCGTTAGGCGATATATGCAGCTACTGTACGCCGAAGATTACATATAAGTGGACTGTACGCTCGGGTACCTGGAGTTTGTGTTTTTCTATTCGCTCAATCAAGCGGTGCCGGGAACATGTCAATTGGACTGTATCTGAGTGGAGCAATGTCATGTTTACTCATGAGTCAAGATTTGCTCTGGAGCCAGATGACAAGCCTATAAGGATATGGCGTGAACAAGGAATAAGCAATCATCTCCAAACCATCACCGAACATCACGCATTTCGAGGCGGAAACTTAATGGTGTCGGCAGGGATATCATTAGGATACCGCAACGACCTGCACATCTTTAAACAGGGTTCTCTGAAGTCTGTCCGGTATCGAGATGAAGTACTAGAACCCATTGTGAGATTTTACGCTGCAGCAGTTGGCCCTATATTTTTTAATGGACGATAACGTACGTCTCCATAGAGCTGACATCGCCGATGACTACCTGGAGGTTGAAGGGATTGCGCGTATGGCTTGGCCAGCATATTCGCCCGACCTTCATCCCTTTGAAAATCTTTCGGATGCTCTCGTCCGTGCTGTATCTTCACGTTTCCCACCTCCAGCCACTCTTATTGAGCAGGAAACTGCACTACAAGAAGAATGGCGATTGCTTAAGTCTGCGGTGGTTGATCACCTAATTGAAAGCATGGGCATAAGGTGTAAACTTTGTATACAGATGAGGGGGATCACATACCTTATTAATGTTCTTTTTTTCATTTTATGCTGTTTATTTTCACTTTATACATAATTATGTTTAAATCTCTAATATGTCATTATCTCATAACTTACAAAAAATTAGTGTTGCTTTTATTTCTGTATAAAATTATTGATATTGTTTTATGCATAAATATATATGCTACTTTCCTGCCAAATTTTGAGTCAATCAAATCTGCATTTGTTGATTTTTTTTGCATTTTACATCTTCGTGCTTAACATTTGAAAGTGAGTGTATATATGTGTGTATACATATATATTATAAATATGTATAAATATATTAAAAAAAATCTGGGCAAATAGAGCTCTATCAGAAGATTACAAAAAAAAATATACATAAGTAGATATACTAAATGAAGTCAAATTCAAATGTATCATCAGAACAAAGCTTAAAAAAAATGTAATTGTGGAATTAATATGGAGTATATTAGCTATTAATCTAGTTATGCAGCGAATCATCTGTAAATTTTTTTCTCCAAATGATATCTATTCTAATAAAAGATATAGTTAAAGAAAAAAGTGAACAGATCTTAAAATAATTTTTTACACTAAGAAACCTTCCCACATACTTCATTATTTGTGTTCCATATTTCTTTAGGTAAGAAAGAAATGAAGCTTTTATTATGACTGTATTTTGTAATCCTCTCTTGGTAGCTCCATAAAATTTTCTTTTTATGAGGTATGCAACTTTATACTTTTTCTAAAATCGAACGTTCTCACAAGGCACTGTTTTGGGGGGTTCTTCCACTCTCGTAAAGACGAAAATGTTTGAGTTTGAATTACAGACAACCGCTAAAGTGGGTTTATGGAAACCAAGATTAGTGCCTTCAATTTTTGAGAGTGAGAGAATAGACCTACGGAAGAAAATAGAAGAGAATATTTTATTTCTATCAAGACTAATTAGTATCATTGAGAAGAATTAATTCCGGGAAAAGCTATTACTTAACATTTTCTTTTAGGAATTAGATGAATATAAATTGCTTTTCAAGCCGTTTTCCCTTAAGGATTAGAAAGCATTAATTTTGATTTCCATATCATAAAACAAAATAGTATTAAATGTCTGTTCCTTCATTATGTGTTCACTTTAAATTAAAGTGTGCCGCAAGTAAATTTATGTTTATAATGTCACTGTAGTTTACAAATGGAATAAACTGCATAATTAGAAAAAGATTAATTTTTGAATTTGAACGTTATTCACTCCTTCAATGATAGTAAACTGTGACTCAGATAATAAAATTAACTCATAAAATTATGAAACAGGCCTTAAACCGTAAATTTTTAGTCGAGGTTCAACTAAAAACAAAACAAAAAAAAACTTATTGGTGTGATTCTGGTTTTCGTTCCGCCAAAAATAACGGTTTTCGGTTTTGTACAGTTCCGAATGAGTAATTTTATTTTATGTATATTTTTATTTGTACTTAAAATACAATTCTATCCTAAACCAAAAATGTAATTCTATCAAAATTTAGAAGATTTTATTATTTTTTAATCCGTATATATTATGGGAATTTATACAATTTACAAGTATATATGATACGAGTCATGTGCAGAGAACGGCGAGCTTTAACATTGTTCTCCATTATCAAACTATTATGGAGAGTCCATTATGACAACTGAACATTCCAATGAATTAAATGTGCTTTCTACTAGTAATTTCATGCGAAAGTGAAACAAAAAAGTACTAGCGAGCATCAAAACAGGAAATCGAAAACCAATGGACGTATAATGACGATAATTATATAGTGGACGTTAAATCAAAAAATGTCAATAAGTTGGTTGCAAGAATAAAATAAATGCAGATACTAAACCGAAATAAACAGATATTTTTTGGGATGTTTTGGTTTCAATCACGGTGTTCGTTTTACTAGTTTTCGGTTTTGGTTCAGTTCCGGTTCGAAGCAGTGGAATAAATTACATAAGGAGAAAAATATTACCTTTACAATTTGAATGTTATTTATTTATAAACACACCTTCATTGACAGCAAAACATAACTCAGTTAATAAATAAATTAACTTAATCCATATAAATTTTGAAATACTAACCTCATTTTTTAATATCTCTAAAAATCAAATACTGACTCGTGTACTTTGTTACATATGTAACTCAAATTTAGTCAGCATTTTTATACACTTTAAAAAAAGCTGAATGGGAGCATTTATCTTTTAATTAAAATGAGTACGCTTTATTATAGTGTTACCACACATATGAACTCCATTACATTATGACCACTCTATTAATAACATGTAAGACCACTTTTAGCCCTCAAAATCACCATCACCTGACGTGGCATTGACTACACAAGCAACTGATAAGAAAATTTTATTCTAAACAAAACAGGCTTTAAAAAAATTCTTTGACAATGAAGACATGTTCTCTTCAAGAATCATTTAAACAGAAACTATCTATCAGCATAACACATTAGTTTCCATTGATCAAAAGGACTCTAAATTAACCAAATACATATACCACATATTTTAAAAATTATTTGAAAACGTGTAAGAGATTCACGGTAGCTCAGTCAACAAAGGCAACGCTTTTATAACTGGAAAGTTGCGGGTTTGGAACCTGAGTCGACTTAAGATCATACGTGTTCGTGAAAGGTGACTGAAGCAAGTAAAATATGTTCGAGGTTTCAATGTCCTCAAAGTTCTCAATCAATACCTCTGGAGGTGGCAAACCAAGCCTATGTGTCTTTTGCTTGGTCCCTGCTTCAAAATTACGAGGAACCACTTCAGTAAAAGTCGTAATTTTACCCTTCAGGTGCTTGTCAAAACGAAAGGAGTACTCCTTTGTCTTAATACGAGTAGCCTCAAGGTTCAATCGTGCTTGATTTGACCAAGTGGCATAAGCAACATCAACAAAGATGTATGAAGTAAAAAATTAAACAATCCTTAAAAATTGTACTTTACATCTAACTATAAAAAGTTTAAACTTTTTTAAGGTTTTTTAAGGAAATGAATATAAAACCTATTTTTCAGTCGATATTCTCCTTGAAAAAACTTCATATATGTTTAAAAATAAAAGTAGTTTACTAGGAAATTACTAATTATAAATGAATCCACAAAACCATATTGTTTTTTACTTAATAAAACCATGAAAAATCTAAAACTAAAGTTTTTCGTCCCAGGAGAAAAAATCAACGAAAAACTTCCGTGAGATAAATAATTACAAAAACTTAATTAAAGCTCTCTAAATTTTGACGATGATAAAATTACTTAATTAGGAAATACTTATAAAAGTAGAAAAAAATGTAAACAGTAAAATTCCGTTACCTTAAAAATTATAAAATAACAATTATATATAATATAAACAGATGTAAAAGAGTTCTAACCGAAAAAAATCTAAAAATGTACAATAATAATTAATCGAAGAATAAATTTTAAATTTATATAAATTATATAGATAAACAATATAATAGTATGAAATATTTAAATAACTTATCGCATACAGAGTATATAATTCATCTCAGAATCTTAATTTGAAGAATAATAAATACTAGTAATATATAAATCTTAATATATATACGAGATATTTTAGAAAATGACGTTACACCGCTAAAAATGTCAAAATAATATTAAAACCGAGGAGACAATACGCATCCTCTGACGTCATATGAAATTTTGAAGACATGTTTGCTGGATATTTATTTTTCAGTTAAATTATGATGTGCTAAATTATCATATTTCAGTTTATCGCCTGCAATTAAATGTGAAAAAAAAACTTTGAAATTAATATTATAAAATGTAAGTTTGGTATTAGATTTATAATTTGCTTGTACATTTCCAAAGGAAAAGAAAGATCTCAGAAAGCAATAGCTCTGATGAGATTTAAAAAAAAAAGATTTAAGGTAATTAATGCTAACATACGGCACATTAAACCATCTAAAATTGTGGATTTTTTAAAAAAAGACTGAAATGTTTTCTTTATTTTAGGTAAAATAGTATTACCATACGGAGCTTATTATTTCAAAACTAATACCTCTTATATGTAATTATACCTCGTCTCCTACTGCTGAATTAGAAATATCAGGGTGTGCGTAACTTGATTCCCAAACTTGCTACTCACTGTTCACTGTATCGTGTAATGTAGCACGCAACTTTTCTTTTTCAGCAAAGAAGCTAGTGAGTCAGAAATAGAGTCAGAGAGATGCAATTAAGTGCGACACACTCAATAGTTTCCCTAACTATCATTCTTAGGAGGTGTAGATAGTTGCTTGTTTGTGTTGACACAAAATGCCTGATATGAAATATCTCGTAATCAGGCTTAAATTTAAGTTGAGTTTTATGATTTTATGATCATGTAGTCACGTATATATTAAGTTTTCATCTCGTACCAGCTTTAGAAAATTCAACATTTTCATAGAGAGGAAATTTAGAAGTTTTAATGGAATGGTTAGTTTTAAGTGAAAACAGAAAGGAATTTCGATTCATAGCATTTTTAATCCCCTGTCTAGATTTAAATATAACAATTTTTTCAATACAGGCCTGTATAAGCAAGCTTATATTTTTTAATTTTCAAGCACCAACTCCTGACATTCGCAGCCAAACACATTGTCATAAGTACATTTTCCAGTATGTTGATAACGCGCTGGTGCGTGATTGGTAGCGAATATGATGCAGCGTGATCGGCAGCGAATATTTCATCACATATAGAGTATGTAATTTATAACACAATCTTATCTTGAAGAATAATGAATCTTAATAATATATAAATCTTAATATATGAGATATTTTAGGAAAGACGTTATACCGCTAAAAAGTCAAAATAATGTTAAAACCGAGGAGACAATACGCATCCCCTGACGTCATATGAAATTTTGAAGACATGTTTGCTGGCTATTTATTCTTCAGTTAAATTATGATGTCCTAAATTATCATATTTAAGTTTATCGGCTGAAATTAAATGTGAGAAAAACTTTGACAATACTAATATAAAATGTTTGTGTTTTACATTTTCAAATTGCTTGTACATTTCCAAATAAAAAAGAGCTTCTTAGAAGGCAGGAGATCTGAAGAGATTTTTTTTAAATTAAGGTAATTAATGCTGACATACGGAACATAAAACCGTCTAAAATTGTGGGTTTTTTTAAAAGACAAACTTTTTCTTTATTTTATGTAAAATAGTATTATCATACAAAGCTTATTATTTCAAAACTAATACCTCTTGTATGTAATTATACCTCGTCTCCTACTGCTGAATTAGAAATATCAGGGTGTGTGTAACTTGATTCTCACTGTTCAGTGTATCGTGTAATGTAGCACGCAACTTTTCTTTTTCAGCAAAGAAGCTAATGAGATGTGAGTCAGAAATAGAGTCACAGAGATGCAATTAAGTGCGACACACTCAATAGTTTCTCCCTAACTATCATTCTTAGGAGGTGTAGATAGCTGCTTGTTTGTGTTGACACAAAATGCCTGATATGAAATATCTCGTAATTAGACTTCAATTTAAGTTGAGTTTTATGATTTTATGACCATGTTGTCATATGTATATATTAAGTGTTATCTAGTTCAGACTTAAGAAAATTCACCATTTTCAAAAGAGGAAATTTAGAAAATTAGATGGAATGGTTAGTTTTAAGTGAAACCAAAAAGGAATTTCGATTCATAGCATTTTTAATCCCCTGTCTAGATTTAAATATAACAATTTTTCTCAATACGGGCCTGTATAAACAAGCTTATATTTTCTAATTTTTAACTACCAACCTATGACATTCGCTGCCAAACCCATTGTCATATGTGCATTTTCCAGTATGTTGATAACTCGCTGGTGCGTGATCGGCCACGAATGTGTTAAATAATTCGCCACTTATAAAGTAGTTTATAGCAGAATCTTATCTTGAAGAATAATGAATTTTAATAATATATAAATCTTAATATATAGATGAGGTATTTTAGGAAATGACGTTATGCCGCTAAAAATGTCAAAATAATGTAAAAACCGAGGAGCTCCTCTGATGTCATATGAAATTTTGAAGACTGTTATCTAGCTATTTATTCTTCAATTAAATTATGATATCCTAAATTATCATATTTATCTCCTGCAATTAAATGTGAAAAAAACTTTGAAAATAATGATATAAAATTTAAGTTTATTTATAGATTTACAAATTGCTTGTACATTTTCAAACAAAAAAAAGAGCTTCTCAGAAAGCAGAAGCTCTGAGGAGATTTTTAAAAAAAAGATTTAAGGTAATTAATGCTGACATACGGCACATAAAACAATCTAAGATTCTGGATTTTTTAAAAGACAGAATTTTTTTTTCTGTAAAATAGTATTACCAATAGGAGCTTATTATTTCTAAACTAATACCTCGTGTATGTAATTATACCTCGTCTCCTACTGCTGAATTAGAAATATCAGGGTGTGTGTAACTTGATTCCCAAACTTGCTACTCACTGTTCACTGTACCGTGTGATGTAGCACGCAACTTTTCTTTTTCAGCAAAGAAGCTAATGAGATGTGAGTCAGAAATCAAGTCTCAGAGATGCAATTAAGTGCGACACACTCAATAGTTTCTCCCTAACTATCATTCTTAGGAGGTGTAGATAGCTGCTTGTTTGTGTTGACACAAAATGCCTGATATGAAATATCAGACTTCAATTTAAGTTGAGTGCTTATGATTTTATAATTATGTAGTCGTATGTATATACAGTGGACTCCGCTTAATGTGATCAGTTTGGGACACCGTGATTTTAATAACAGTAACCGATTGATAACAATACACAATATTCAAAATTAGATAAATTTAACCCCCTTT
>CM063510.1:87174061-87184061 GCA_032207245.1 Pardosa pseudoannulata | reverse complement strand
GTGTTGAATAAATAGAAAATTTACATGTGTAGGATAGAAAGCTTTGAGAAAGACTTTTAAAGTCGAAGACAATCCTTTGATTAAACTATTTAGAGGCTGGGAGAAAGGTTTAAAGGAATTAGAATGGGAGAGAGGAGGTTTTTAAGCAAATATTAACGTTAAATAATTTTGATATATTACACACGCACACACACACACACACACACACACACACACACATATATATATATATATATATATATATATATATATATATATATATATATATATATATATATATATATATATATATATATATATATATATATGTGTGTGTGTGTGTGTGTGTGTGTGTGAGAGAGAGAGAGAGAGAGAGCGTGTGCAGGTATGTGTGTGTATGTGAACACTTGTAGTAAGTATTTATAGATAGCTAAAGATAATTTACCCAATGAATTAAAATATCAATAACAGAATGTTACCTAGGGACACTATTTGTAAATGAGTGTCTGTAAGCCCAAAAATAACCCTAAAGTAAAAATATTTTACCCCCATGTATTTTTAATGAAGAAAACGTGCTTCAAAATTAAAGGCTGTCAGAAATTGCGGATTCTTGCTTGAAACTATCAAACACATTTTCCCTGTGAATCCCGTATTTAAAACCTAATATTTCTTCCTTGTACATCGCCTCATTCTTCTGAATTAGAATTCTCGAGGTGTGTAACGTGATTCTGAACCTACTGCTCAGTAATTGAGAGATGAAGCTGCAACTTTTTTTGCTTCTTTACCACGACGAACCAATCGTGAGTTAGGTCAGAAATTGAGTCATCCATGCAATTAAGGTCTGGTCGCTCAATCGTCTCTCTTCCCAATCTTCCATTCTTAGGTGTTGCAGCTGAGTATTTATCTTAAATAAAATGGGGAGGTTAAGAAATCATACATACATTTCAACTGAGGTTTATATGTTTAGGATTTTTCTTCATTTTATTATTCATCTTCCAGAGAGATGAATAAAATAATAGAATAAAATGTTGATTATGTAATTAAAGGAAATTTTCATAAAATACCTTGCACCTTCACTACTCTTTAAACTATCCCCTATATAATAATATCTTAAGTTATCTGTCCATCTGTCTTCGAATTTATGAAACAGTTAAACCTGGAATGGATAGGGGCATCAATATTTGATTCTTGTTGAGTTAGGGTTAGCCAAATTCAAAGCAATTCTTTAAAACGTTCGAAATCCACCTCTCCCACCCTTTTCGAGCGTTTAATGCCATTATTCCAAGCCCTGTTTTTCCCGGTTAAGAGCAGGCTATTAAGTTTATCACATAATAAATATGTAACAATAACATTATTTCTAACATTATGACCTCATTCTTTTAACCATCTCATTTAATTATCACTTATTTTAAATTATTTAAATATCGTCTGCATTATTTTCATATGTTTTATCACTGAACTTAGATATTTCGTAAATACTTTTCTTTTATATTTGGCATAAATAATAGATTAGGTACATATGTGATAATTTTAAATTTAATCATCGATTATTTTTTGTTGCAATGAAAATTTTATCACCGGTATTAACAACAAATTATTTTTATAAAAGTCTAGAAGTCTATTTCACGGACTAATAAATAGCTAGGGTTTAAGATATATATTTTTGAAAATTAAGAAGTTTGTTCTGTAGTGTGTTTGTTTTTTATACATAACACACGATTTGACTAAATGAATTCAACGTGATTCTAAACTGAATTCACAGTACAGGATACTTTAAAGAAGTATGAAGATAAACAAATTATTGAACGTGTACCAGATAATTCTCAGCCAAAAAACAAACCATTTTTTTACCTTCCTCACAGGGTACTTTACAATTCTGGAAAATTAAAAAATTAGTGATCCCGTCATATGACGGGCGTCATGCTAGTCTATAATTATTAAGATACCCAAATAATCGTTTTTAATATAAAACAGCGTGAGATTGCTTGCCTTACTGTCAAAATCACACTATATACTGATACATTAAGGACTATATACTAATACATTAAGAACGATATACTGATACATTAAGGAGTAAATAACTACTTCAAAAATGTTGTTCTGATAATAAAACCTGTCGCTTAAATTGTTTAATCTGTTGTATAGTGTGTATTCTTTTTACATACATAATTCTCCGTTATTTACTCTCCACATTAAAAGCACTAGTATGATTGGAGCCAACGCGTTCACATTACAGAAAATCACACGATACTGAGTAATATATAATAGGAAGCACACAAGGTGTCAATAAACTTCACATTTTTTAATCTATCATAAAAAGTTTCACAATAATTATATAATATTAAATACACAAACATGAATTTCCTTTCATTCAATTCATTTAAGCTAAAGCTTATGAATTTATAATTTTATTTAGCCTTGATTGTTAATAAGTGTTACTAGTAAAGGACGATACTAGTTTTTGAAAGACAAATTCTTCATAATTAGAAGGAAACCTCCTTTTTATTGAACTGTACAATAATTCAAAACTGATTTCGTTTTCATTTAGATTTAGTTTTGTCTAGATTTAAATTTTAAGAGTTTAATTCTCTTTATTTTAAAAGAATTGAACTCACCTGGAAAAAATTAAACTACCCTTAAATTAGTTTAAGATAGGGTAAATTAGTCTAAAACTTAAACTAGTTCGGGCATTATCATGAATTTAATCGAAGTAGTCACCAGTGGCTTCGAAACATAATAGGATTTGAGGTCTCATAATTTTGTCTGCATGCCTTTAAGCCGTAGAAATTTCCTTTCCGGAAAAGTTGCAGTCCCGTAAATTCATCTATTCATTCCGGCCCATTGATGGTAATCACTCCAGCTCGTTTGTAATCTGATCTTTCCAGATGTCGAACGATGGCCGAATGGTAGAGAGCTGCTCTGTGGTACCGGAGTTCGTAAGTTGGAATTTAGCTGCTTAGCATAGATCTTTATCGCTCTTTAGCAATAGATCCTGGTTTCATTAGCCTTTGTGTGCAAAACAGCAGACTGTGACCTTCAAGCTAAATTCCCTCCAGATAGGAACATGCCTTTCACCTCACCTCAGACAAAAATGGCACCCATTAGTGAACAGAGCCTGACACCCCTTGCATTGTTCCCTGACTGTCAGCAATTCAATGTCTTCGGTCTTCGCTGTTGTCGTATAACCCTCTCAAACTTAAGGTATTGACGTGAGATCAAATATAGTGGTAGTTATTTGGTTAGTACAAGACTAATAATTATATCCTCTCCAAACAAATTGTCTGGAGAAGATTTAAGGCTATATAGTAATGTATTTGAAAGTTATCACTTTAACCCCAAATGTAATTTTATTAATAAGCCTCTTAAAGTACTATGATTTTTTTATTTGCTTCTTAAAACTATAGTTTTAATCAGAAATAAAATCTTAAATTTATAAAATAAATGACTTGAATAACATATGATTTAATACACTATGTAAAATTTAAAAAAGGTAACTATAATATTTTTAACTGTTTTTAACTAAAACATAAGAAATGTGAAAATATTCTATAATATCTCAATTTTAAGCTACAAAAGGATAATAAAATTAGTTAAGATAATAGTGAAGGAAAACAGTAAAAAAATATTGCACTTAATGGAACGAAAATGTTTAAAGAAAAGTTTGTTATAAAAATTATTTAAAGTGTGTAATTTACTTAGAAATATGACCGCAACATTCAAGGAATAATATTATTTTTAACAAAGTTCTTATTACTGTAGCTGTAAGTTAAAATAAGACTTTAAATAAACTAGCAGAGATAATTTGGGTAAAACATGAAAAACTTTAAAAATAAACAAATTATATACTATTTTTACCGCAACTCAATTTTAGAGCGTTTACAAATGTTTGATACCATTAAGGTTCAAGATTAAAAAATATTGTAAGATTTGAAAGGACAAAAAAATATTTTGCTAATGCTAATGCATATAAGCTAATGTTATTAAAGAACTCGTAAAACATTCATTTTAACAAAAGCAAAATATAAATAAAGATTTTAAGCATCCGGAAGTACTATGATTTTTTACATTTTTTTTTAAAAATATAGTTTTATTCCTAAATAAAATCTTAACTTTGTAACATAAATGAATTGAATAATATGGGATTTAATACTCTAAATGAAAAACAAAAAGGTAACTATAATATTTTTAACTGTTTTTAACTAAAACATAAGAAATGTGAAAATATTCTATAATATCGCAATTTTAAGCTACAAAAGGATAATAAAATTAGTTAAGATAATAGTGAAGGAAAACAGTAAAAAAATATTGCACTTAATGGAATGAAAATGTTTAAGGAAAGGTTTGTTATAAAAATTATTTAAAGTGTGTAATTTACTTAGAAATATGACCGCAACATTCAAGGAATAATATTATTTTTAACTAAATTCTTATTACTGTAGCTGTAAGTTAAAATAAGACTTTAAATAAACTAGCAGAGATAATTTGGGTAAAACATGAAAAACTTTAAAAATAAACAAATTAATGCTTCTTTTTACCGTAACTCAATTTTTGAGAATTTACAAATGTTTCATAATATTAAGGTTCAAGATTAAAAAAATAATCGAAAGTTGTTAAAGCGATAATAAAAAAAATATTGAGCTGAAGGAATTGTTAAAAAAAAATACAAGAGAAAATACATAAATTATTGCAGTGGTGTGTGGTTTAGTGAGAAATATGATGGGAATTCTCGAAGAATAATATTGTCTTCTTTAACTTATTTCTTAATATCATGGTTAAAACCCCAAATTTACAAAATGAAGATAAATTGAATATATCCATCTTGTCATTTATTAATAAAAGCAAAATCATTTTTATGTGTGCCTTACACTCTCATTGAACTTAAATCTCTCCTCCCTCCCCAACAGCATACTAAGCTTATAATTCTCTCAGAAATCGATCTCCTTTTCGTAATGACTTGACTTTTTATATTTTTATCTCCCCTTTCCTTATGAAACATATTTTAGTCTAGAGACCCTGGTACCATTTTTTTTTTGCTGTGATGTCATTCCAGCAGCTTCCTTTCAAAAGTAATGGTAAAGCGTTTCCTGATGGTGGCGCTTTTTTTATTTATTCCGTCTTTTGTTACTGCCGTCAGCGATTTCGGAAGGCAGGAGTAAGAATGGTTCTCAAACTTTGAGTTTTGTTTCCAGATTTAAGGTTTAATTTCTTGTGAGTCTGAAGAGGTAAAGAATTGAAATGTCTGTCATTGATTAAACAATGCGAGCAATAAAATCGTGGTTGTTATTGACGGAATAATGTGATATGGATTTTCGGTTTCGGTTCTGAAAAAGGTATTATGAGCTAGTTTCATTAATATTCCCCTAATGGAAAAAAAAAGTTTAAGGAAAAGTTTGTTATAAAAATTATTTAAAGTGTGTAACTTACTTAGAAATATAACGGCAACATTCAAGGAATAATATTGTGTTTAATTCAATTTTTAATACTTTAACTGTAAGTTAAAATAAGAACTTAAATAGAATAAGAGTGATAATTTAGATAAAACATGAAAAACTTTAAAAATAAACAAATTAAATACTTTTTCTACCGCAACTCAGTTTTAGAGCATTTTCAAATGTGTGATAATTTTAAGGTTCAAGATTTTAAAAAAAATCGAAAGTTGTTAAAGCAATAATAAAAGAAAAAATATTGAACTGAAGGAATTGTTGAAAAATACAAGAGAAAATACATAAATTATTGCAGTGGTGTGTGGTTTAGTATGAAATATCATAGGAATTCTTGAAGAATAACATTGTCTTCTTTAACTTATTTCTTAATATCATGGTTAAAAACCCAAATTTACAAAATGAAGATAAATTGAATATATCCATCTTGTCATTTATTAATAAAAGCGAAATCATTTTTATGTGTGCCTTACACTCTCATTGAACTTAAATCTCTTTCTCCCACCCCCCAACAGCATACTAAGCTTATAATTCTCTCAGAAATCGATCTCCTTTTCGTAATGACTTGACTTTTTATATTTTTATCTCCCCTTTCCTTATGAAACATATTTTAGTCTAGAGACCCTGGACCTTTTTTTTTTTTTTTTTTTGCTGTGATGTCATTCCAGCAGCTTCCTTTCAAAAGTAATGGTAAAGCGTTTCCTGATGGTGGCGCTTTTTTATTTATTCCGTCTTTTGTTACTGCCGTCAGCGATTTCGGAAGGCAGGAGTAAGAATGGTTCTCAAACTTTGAGTTTTGTTTCCAGATTTAAGGTTTAATTTCTTGTGTGTCTGAAGAGGTAAAGAATTGAAATGTCTGTCATTGATTAAACAATGCAAGCAATAAAATCGTGGTTGTTATTGACGGAATAATGTGATATGGATTTTCGGTTTCGGTTCTGAAAAAGGTATTATGAGCTAGTTTTATTAATATTCCCCTAATGTAATAAAAAAGTTTAAGAAAACGTTTGTTATAAAAATTATTTAAAGTGTGTAACTTACTTAGAAATAAAACGGTAACATTCAAGGAATAATATTGTCTTTCACTGAATTTTTATTATTGTAGATGTAAGTTAAAATACTACCTTAAATAGACTAGCAGAGATAATTTGGGTAAAACATGAAAAATTTTAAAAATAAATAAATTCTAAATACCTTTTTTCCGCAACTCAAATTTAGTGTATTTACAAATTTTTGATAACATTAAGGTTCAAGATTAAAAAAGTAATCGAAAGTTGTTAAAGCAATAATAAAAGAAAAATATTGAGCTGAAAAACTGTAAAAAAAAAGAGAGAGAGAGAGAAAATACATAAATTATTGCAGTGTGTGTGGTTTAGTAAGAAATGTGGTAGGAATTCTCGAAGAATAATATTGTCTTCTTTAACTTATTTCTTAATATCATGGTTAAAAACCCAAATTTACAAAATGAATATAAATTGAATATATAAATCTTGTCATTTATTAATAAAAGCGAAAACATTTTTATGTGTGCCTTACACTCTCATTCAACTTAAATTTCTCTACCCCACCAACAGCATACTAAGCTTATAATTCTCTCAGAAATCGATCTCTTTTTCGTAATGACTTGACTTTTTATATTTTTATCTCCCCTTTCCTTATGAAACATATTTTAGTCTAGAGACCCTGGTACCATTTTTTTTTTGCTGAGATGTCATTCCAGCAGCTTCCTTTCAAAAGTAATGGTAAAGCGTTTCCTGATGGTGGCGCTTTTTTTATTTATTCCGTCTTTTGTTACTGCCGTCAGCGATTTCGGAAGGCAGGAGTAAGAATGGTTCTCAAACTTTGAGTTTTGTTTCCAGATTTAAGTTTTAATTTCTTGTGAGTCTGAAGAGGTAAAGAATTGAAATGTCTGTCATTGATTAAACAATGCGAGCAATAAAATCGTGGTTGTCATTGTTGTAGTAATGTGATATGGATATTCGTTTACGGTTCTGAAAAAGGTATTATATTAATATTCACCTAATGGAATAAAAAAGTTTAAGGAAAAGTTTGTTATAAAAATCATTTAAAGTGTGTAACTTACTTAGAAATATGACGGCAACATTCAAGGAATAATATTGTCTTTAAATAAATTCTTATTACTGTAGCTGTAAGTTAAAATACGACCTTAAATAGACTAGCAGAGATAATTTGGGTAAATTATGAAAAACGTTAATAATAAACAAATTAAATACTTTTTTTACCTCAACTCAGTTTTGGAGCATTTATAAATATTTCATAATATTAAGGTTCAAGATTAAAAAAGTAATCGAAAGTTGTTAAAGCAATAATAAAAGAAAAAATATTGAGCTGAAGGAATTGTAAAAAAAAATACAAGAGAAAATACATAAATTATTGCAGTGGTGTGTGGTTTAGTAAGTAATATCATAGGAATTCTCGAAGAATAATATTGTCTTCTTTAACTTATTTTTTAATATCATGGTCAAGACCCCCTAATTTCCAAAATGAAGATAAATTGAATATATCCATCTTGTATCTTATTTAAAGTTTGTAATTTACTTAGAAATATGACTGGAACATTCATGGAATAATTAAATTTTTATTACTGTAGCTGTAATTTCAAAGAAGACCTTAAATAGTCTAGCAGAGATAATTTGGGTAAAATATGAAAAACTTAAAAAAAATTAAATACTTTTTTTTACCGTAACTCAATTTTAGAACATTTATAAATGTTTCATAATATTAAAGTTCAAGATTAAAAAAGTAATCGAAAGTTGTTAAAGCAATAATAAAAGAAAAAAATATTGAGCTGAAGGAATTGTTAAAAAAATACGTAAGAGAAAATACATAAATTATTGCAGTGGTGTGTGGTTTAGTAAGAAATATGATGGGAATTCTCGAAGAATAATATTGTCTTCTTAACCTTATTTCTTAATATCATAGTTAAAACTGCAAATTTACAAAATGAAGATAAATTAAATATATACATCATGTATCTTATTTAAAGTTTGTAATTTACTTAGAAATATGACGGCATCATTCAAGGAATAAATTTTTGTTACTTTAGCTGTAAGTTAAAATAAGACCTTAAATCGACTAGCAGAGATAATTTGGGTAAAATATAAAAAACTTTAAAAATAAATAAATCAAATACTTTTTATACCATAACTCAATTTTAGAGCGTTTACAAATGTTTTATAATATTAAGATTCAAAATTAAAAAAGTAATCGAAAGTTGTTAAAGCAATAATAAAAGAAAAATTATTGAGCTAAAGGAATTGTAAAAAAAAAAAAAAATACAAGACAAAATACATAAATTAATGCAGTGGTGTGTGGTTTAGTAAGAAATATGATAGGAATTCTCGAAGAATAATATTGTCTTCTTTAACTTATTTCTTAATATCATGGTTAAAACCCCAAATTTACAAAATGAAGATAAATTGAATATATCCATCTTGTCATTTATTAATAAAAGCGAAATCATTTTTATGTGTGCCTTACACTCTCATTCAACTTAAATCTCTCCTCCCACCCAACAGCATACTAAGCTTATAATTCTCTCAGAAATCGATCTCCTTTTCGTAATGACTTGACTTTTTATATTTTTATCTCCCCTTTCCTTATGAAACATATTTTAGTGTAGAGACCCTGGTATCATTTTTTTTTGCTGTGATGTCATTCCAGCAGCTTCCTTTCAAAAGTAATGGTAAAGCGTTTCCTGATGGTGGCGCTTTTTTATTTATTCCGTCTTTTGTTACTGCCGTCAGCGATTTCGGAAGGCAGGAGTAAGAATGGTTCTCAAAATTTGAGTTTTGTTTCCAGATTTAAGGTTTAATTTCTTGCGAGTCTGAAGAGGTAAAGAATTGAAAGGTCTGAGTTTGATTAAACAATGTGACTAATAATATCGTGGTTGTCATTGGTGGAATAACGTATTATTTACATTCAGTTTTGGTTTTGTATAAGGTATTATAAGCTACTTTTAGTAATATTCACATCTTTTATTTTGTTCCTGTGTTGTACTAAACTTGATTTAATGGAAAAATTTTATTTTATATATGCAGATTACTTATTTTTTTAAACTTTTAAAAAGTTTTCAATATGTATCTATTTCTCTCTTTATATTTAAAGGATTTTTTTCCAAATTTCAGGTTTAGTTTGTTATGAGTTTAACACTAGTTTTACGGACGTTTCTTATATACCTATCTCTACGAAAAGGCGTCAATTTGACGCATGAACGAATACATATAACGAATCTCAGAAAGCAATGTAATGATACACTATAAGTAAAAAATGAAAATCGCCTATATAATAATAGCCTAAGTTGTCCCTCCGCTTGTCCTCGAATTTATGAAGCGGTTGGATTTGGAATGAATAATGGCTTCCATATTGGATCCTTGATGAGTTAGGGTTAGCAAAATTCAGTGCGAGTAAAGTTAATCTTCTCCTAAACTATCGATTCGATTCTAAAATAATTTAGTGTAAATATGCTTCATACCACAGCGAAAAATACTGTTATCTTAAAAACATTCGAAATCCAACTCTACCCCCCTTTTTGAGCGTTTAATGTCATTATTTCAAGC
>CM063510.1:87154061-87166561 GCA_032207245.1 Pardosa pseudoannulata | reverse complement strand
TCAGTAGGTGACATTGGAGAGTTGCAGTCCCAAACTAAGAACTGTCCCGATAAGAACTGTCAGCAAATTGTACTGATTGGATGATATTTTTCTTTCATTTATGGGCGTTATTGACTAAATTAGTAAGAAAGTATATGGTAAGTCTTGAAAGTACACTAATATTAAAACTTTCTTTAAATCTGAAAAATAATATTAATAGGATTTAACTAATAACTCTAAATGATTTTGGATTTTCTTAAACTTTGAAAACTCAAGAAAAATAGCAGGCAGTTAGCCAATATAAAATACATGCAGTTTCTTTTAAGAATAAAGACTTAAACCTAAGTTGGTATGTTAACAATATAGTGTAAAAAACTACTGTCATGTACAGAAAATTATAAATTTATATGACTTTTTCTCAAACTGTATTGTTTCATTAGTCAGCTTGTATTCTCAACTGTAAGGCAAAAATTTTGTATTAATATTTCTGTGATGTCATTTCTATCATTGATGAAATTTTACTTTCTTTATAAATAATATTATTTTCTATTCATTAAATTTTAAGAACAATTTTTCATTTTAAACAACTTCAAATTTCTTAAATTTCATACATTTCATAAAATTTAGTACTTTTGTTGAATACACTATATGTGTTTAAAGGCAATAAAAAAATTATAAGTGACCCTATGCATCAACCAAGTATTGTTCTGCATTATCTCTAGTAAGTACTTATCTATATTCAATTATAAAATAAAATAATGAAGAAATAAACATGTAGTTTACTTTAAAGTTCTGTTTATGAAGTTCTGAATATGAAGTATATTTCTTACTTTCTTCTTTATTTTAAACTTTAAAAGTATGTTGTAAATTTAAGTTTTCATTTACAAAATTTCTCACTTTAAGTAAATTTTTTATGGATTTAAAAGTAAATACTAGAAGATGATAACTAAATACTCTGTTTCATTTCTAAGTCAAACAGAAATTAAGAACTACAACTTGATTGAAATAGAGTTAGACAGCATCGTTTTATTTTGAAACCTTGTTAGTAATTTGAAACTGATTTATGTACATTACATGGAAATACAAAATAATTTGTGTATACACTGAATTTTAATATTTTTTAAACTTATCGTTCATTGAAATACTCATCAGTTCAATATAATCTAGAGAGATTTCCTTCTCTTTAGTTTACACTTCAATTCTTTGAAGTTAAGAATTGCAATAAATCATGAGTTCTAGAAAGTTTAGTTCTAAATAAAATTACATAATATTTTATGCATGAATATTTTAAATATTTCATAAACACATGTAAAATTATTGTAAAATATATTAATACCTGAAAACAGCTACATGTCCTGAAATATATAAACAATACAGTCAAGAAAGGAGTAAAATATTAATAAAAAAATTACTTCTTTGAGATTTATTGTTGTTATATTCATTTTCCTAAATATACCAAAAATTTTTTAATTTTGATACTTGATAATTTATTATTTTTCTGAAGATTTTGTTGATATACAATGTATGCTAAGTTGAATAATTTTCTTTATTTGACTGATGAAACAGGTTACTCTTTCAGCTTGATTATTTTTTAACATAAGCTTAATAACCCATAAACTGAGTTAATTTTCTCATATTCAAAGAAATTAATACTATAATCGAACATTAAGAATCTAAATAAAAAAGGATATATTATATGACATGAATTTTTTTTTCTTTTGACAAAAAGCATCCCCTTCCTGTTTGCTGTACACGCCAGTCTGAAAGGTTTTTCCCTGTGTTTACTTTTGTAATATCTGTAAAGGATTTTCTGTCATATTGCCATCTTGAGAACATATTGATGACCCTTCACTTCAGTATGTTTTTATTTTCTCATTGCTGTGTGAAAAATTCCCCACTCTCAGATTTTCCTATATCGGTATTTTTCTATTAAGGAAGTTGAAATTATTATCTAGGATAAAATTTATCATAATCTGATTTTTTTTCTTTGCATCTATTTTTTATACACGTTATGTGTACCTCTCGTCTAGTAGAAGAATCATTTGTGTTCAGAATGCCACATATTTCTCTACTGATATTTATAGTTATTTTTAAATGGTATACTATAAACGATAGTATAAACAACGAATTCATTTATCTATTCTAATTATGAAATGACATTTTATATTGGTGCTATGTACGACTAACCTGTTTTGTATATCTATGAATCCTAAGAAAAATGTTTTATAGATCAGTATCAAAACTTTATAGATCAGTATCAATCTATTAGATAAACAGATTTACCAAGAAGAATTTATTAGAAAAATAATTTACTATTCAGTGTCAATTTGGGCTTTTTTGTTGTTCTATTAAGAGAGTTTAAATTATTATATAGGATAAAATCTATCATAATCTGATTTTTTTTCTTTGCATCTATTTTTTATACACGTAATGTGTGATTTACCTCTTGGCTAGTAGAAGAATCAGTTATGTTCAGAATGCCTCATATATCTCTATTGATATTTTTTAGTTATTTTTAAATGTTATAATATAAACGATAGTATAAGCAATGAATTTTCTTATCTTTTTTAAGTATGAAATGATATTTTATATAGGTTCTATGTACCACTAACCTGTTTTGTATATCTATCAATCCTAAGAAAAATGCACTTAGTTTTATAGATCAGTATCAAAATTTTATAGATCAGTATCAATCTATTATATGAACATATTTACCAAGAAAAATTTATTAGAAAAATAATTTGCTATTCAGTGTCAATTTGGACTTTGTTGTTGTTCTATTAAGGGAGTTGAAATTATTATCTAGGATAAAATCTATCATAATCTGATTTTTTTTCTTTTCATCTATTTTTTATACACGTGATGTGAGATTTACCTCTTGGCTAGTAGAAGAATTAATTATGTTCAGAATGCCTCATATTTCTCTGTTCATATTTTTTAGCTATTTTTAAATTCTATAATATAAATGATAGTATAAACAGTGAATTTATTTATCTTTTTTAAGTATGAAATGATATTTTATATAGGTTCTATGTACCACTAACCTGTTTTGTATATCTATCAATCCTAAGAAAAATGCACTTAGTTTTATAGATCAGTATCAATCTATTAGATGAACAGATTTACCAAGAAAAATTTATAAGAAAAATACTTTGTTATTCAGTGTCAATTTGGGATTTGTTGTTGTTCTATTAAACTTGTTGAAATTTTTATCTAGGATAAAATCTATCATAACCTGATTTTTTTTTCTTTGCATCTATTTTTTATACACGTAATATGTTATTTACCTTTTGGCTAGTAGAAGAATCAGTTATGTTCAGAATGCTTCATATTTCTCTATTGATATTTTTTAGTTATTTTTAAATGGTATAATATAAACAATAGTATAAACAATGAATTTATTTATCTTTTTTAAGTATGAAATGACATTTTATATAGGGGCTCTGTACCACTAAACTGTTTTGTATATATATCAATCCTAAGAAAAATGCACTTAGTTTTATAGATCAGTAAAAATCTATTACATGAACAGATTTACCAAGAAGGATTTTTTAGCATTATAATTTGCTATTCAGTGTTAATTTGGCTTTGTTGTTGTTCTATTAAACTTGCTGAAATTATTTTCTAGGATAAAATCTATCATAATCTGATTTTTTTCTTTGCATTTATTTTTTGTACACGTAATGTGTGATTTACCTCTTAGCTAGTAGAAGAATCAGTTATGTTCAGAATACCTCATATATCTCTATTGATATTTTTTAGTTTTTTTAAAATGGTATAATATAAACATTAGTATAAACAATGAATTTATTTATCTTTTTTAAGTATGAAATAACATTTTATATAGGTGATATGTACCACTAACCTGTTTTGTATATCTATCAATCCTAAGAAAATGTTTTATAGATCAGTATCAAAAATTTTATAGATCAGTATCAATCTATTAGATAAACAGGCTTACCAAGAAAAATTTATTAGAAAAATAATTTGCTATTCAGCGTCAATTTGGGCTTTGTTGTTCTATTTAGGGAGTTGAAATTTTTATCTACGATAATATCTATCATAAATCGATTTTTTGCTTTGTATCTATTTTTTATACACGTAATGTGTGATTTACCTCTTGGCTAGTAGAAGAATCAGTTATGTTCAGAATGCCTCATATTTATCTATTGATATTTTTTAGTTGTTTTTAAATGGTATAATATAAACGATAGTATAAACAGTGAATTTATTTATCTTTTTTAAGTAGGAAATTACATTTTATATAGTTTCTATGTACCACTAACCTGTTTTGTGTATCTATCAATCCTAAGAAAAATGCACTTAATTTTATAGATCAGTATCAATCTATTAGATGAACAGATTTACCGAGAAGAATTTATTAGAATTATAATTTGCTATTCAGTGTCAATTTGAGCTTTGTTGTTGTTCTATTAAACTTGTTGAAATTATTATCTAGGATAAAATCTATCATAATCTAATTTTATTTCTTTGCATCTATTTTTTATACATGTAATGCGTGATTTACTTCTTGGCTAGTAGAAAAATCAGTTATGTTCAGAATCCCTCATATTTCTCTATTGATATTTTTTAGTTATTTTTAAATGGTATAATATAAACAATAGTATACACAATGAATTTATTTATCTTTTTTAAATATGAAATGACATATTTTTGGGTGCTATAAACCACTAACCTGTTTTGTAGATCCATCAATCGTAAAAATATACACTTAGTTTTATAGATCAGTATCAATCTATTAGATGAACAGATTTGCCAAGAAAAATTTATTAGAAAAATAATTTGCTATTCAGTGTCAATTTGGGCTTTGTTGTTGTTCTATTAAGGGAGTTGAAATTATTATCTAGGATAAAATCTATGATAACCTGATTTTTTTTCTTTGCATCTTTTTTTTATACATGTAATGTGTGATTTACCTCTTGGCTAGTAGGAGAATCAGTTATGTTCAGAATGCCTCATATTTCTCTATTGATATTTTTTAGGTATTTGTAAATGGTATAATGTAAACGATAGTATAAACAATGAATTTATTTATGAAATGACATTTTATATAGGTATGTACCACTAACCTGTTTTGTATATCTATCAATCCTAAGAAAAATGCACTAATTTTTATAGATCAGTATAAATCTATTAGATGAACAGATTTACCAAGAAAAATTTATTAGAAAAATAATTTGCTATTCAGTGTCAATTTGGGCTTTGTTGTTGTTCTATTAAACTTGTTGAAATTATTATCTAGGATAAAATCTATCATAACCTGATTTTTTTTCTTTGCATCTATTTTTTATACACGTAATGTGTGATTTACCTCTTGGCTAGTAGAAGACTCTGTTATGTTCAGAATGCTTCATATTTCTCTATTAATATTTTTTAGTTATTTTTAAATTCTATAATATAAATGATAGTATAAACAGTGAATTTATTTATCTTTTTTAAGTAAGAAATGATATTTTATATATGTGCGATGTACCACTAACGCGTTTTGTAGATAATAAGAAAAATGCACTTAGTTTTATAGATCAGTATCAATCTAATAGATGAACAGATTTACCAAGAAGAATTTATTAGTATTATAATTTGCTATTCAGTGTCAACTTGGGCTTTGTTGTTGTTCTAGTAAACTTGTTGAAATTATTATCTAGGATAAACTCTGTCATAACCTGATTTTTTTCTTTGCATTTATTTATTTTTTTTTCATCTATTGTTCAGAATGCCTCATATTTCTCTATTGATATTTTTTAGTTATTTTTAAATGGTATAATATAAACGATAGTATAAACAATGTATTTATTTATCTTTTTTAAGTATGAAATGGCATTTTATATAGGTTCTGTGTACCTCTAACCTGGTATGTTGATTCTAAGATAAATGATCCTATGAAAAATGATATTAGATAAACAGATTTACCAAGAAGAATTTATTTGAATTATAATTTGCTATTCAGTGTGAATTTGGGCTTTGTTGTTGTTTCTAATGCCACTTTGTCAAACCAAGCACGATTGAGGCTACTTGTATTAAGACTTTCGTTTTAACGAGCACCTCAAGAGATAAAAGTTGACTCAAATTTTTGCGCAAGTGGGACCTTATAATTCTGAATTAGGGGTCAAGCAGAAGACCTATATGCTTGGCCTGCCACCCCCAGAGGTATTGATTGAGAACTTAGAGGACATTGAGACCAAGAACATATTTCACGTCATCGCGTATTCATATGCATATTAAATATATATTTATGAGAAAAATACCCCCATAAAGCGATTTTAGCTATAAAAGTAAAATTTTGTTTTTTGGTCCTCTTTAATTTTTAGGTTAATTTGCTTTTTTGTTTGTATTTGCGATAACTAGCAGCAAACCTGATGGGAATGTTTATAGAACCGTTAAAATGCAAACAATTAGATTCAACTACTATTTTCTTTACCTCAAACAATATATGTATATATATATATATAATAATCTTTTTTTAAGTTATATATTCCCTTTCCTGTTGCTTACGTTCATTTCTTTACTTGCATCCGGTGGATTTATTATATGAGTTTTCTAAAATACCGTGTTTTTCCTTATTTTTGTTTGCATTAAATATACTTTTTCAGAATGCTTTAAGCGTATTGAAATGAAATTTTGCCAAAATATTCTTCCGATTTGCAACTATGTTACGAATTGCAGTCCAACCTTTCTATATCGTTATATTTATTTTTCAATGATACCTGTATGAAAGCTAGTCGTATTTTTTTTAAATTTGGTCTTGTACAAAATTTGAAATATTTACTAAAACTTTTACTAAAAATATTTTGTTTCATATGATATTTATATAAGCCAGTTCAACGATGCAGAAATATTATTACTGTTATTGTGAATACTAGCTCTGTTATAACTGTTCTTATGATATAATAATGAATGATAAAATGATGATTAAATATTATTGAATATTCGTTAGAAATTGTTAAAGGTGATTTAACTCTTTATATGGCTTATTAAATTGCCTTATTTTGAAAAGATATTACTAAATTAAGTTTCCTTTATTTATTTTTTATTAATTTATTTACTCCAATAATTGTATTAAAATCCCAAATGTGTTTTCGGAGAAATTTTATACTTTATATATTTTATTTGCAATTAATATCTTCACATAAAAAGTTTTACAGTTATTGAAATGAAATATTTGCTATAATGTTCTACTCATTTTCAAATATATGATAAAGGAGTCTAACCTTCCCGCATTTATTTGTTTATTTATTGTAATGATTTCTTTATAGAAAAAAAAAGAAAAACTTTTTAATGCATCTTCTTGCGCTCTGTTTTACCAAGCTTCGTCGGAAAGTACGGTTTAAATGGTAAAGAAAGCGTTCTAAAGGTCCTTATATAATATCTGTGTTAATTAAAGTTCCTGACAGTTTTAAAGTAGGCAAATTTTGTCTCCTCAAAAAAGTTTGGTGTGAAACATTTAATCGACATCGGACTAAAACTGTATACTTAGTTAAAAGACATAAAGGCTATTTTTTATTATAAAGATTTTGATCTTTTTGCTGAAAATAAGAAAGTCTTTTTGAGGAAAGTTGAGTTTTGTACAAAGAAATTTCAATAACTTTTACAAGCACTACAAATGTTTCATATTACACATAATATAGTCATATTACACATAATATAGTCAGTTCTATGCTGCATAACTATTATTGAAATCTATTAATTGGGACTTATTCAGGAGATTTGGCGTAGGAAAATGTTGTAATTTTTTTAATGAATTTTTATTTTGTTAAAATTACATCTCAATTTACATTATTCTAAATCATTTTAATTGAAAGTGTGAATGTTTCTTTAATTTTAACTATTTAAAATTTCTACCGTAGAATTATAATTTATAATAACTATTCTCTTTTCTGTAACATTATATTGTCAAGCTGTTCATCCACCATTGACTTTTATTATTTCATTTGTTATCGTAGATTTAGTGTTTTTACTTGGTGCACTGAGCTGCGATAGGTCAGTCGACAAAGGCAGCGATTTTTAACTTAACACATTGAAGACGGTATACGCTGAAAAGTGTCTAGCCTCAGTTCCCGCTGATTTTTTGTTAAAGTGATTACAAAAAAATCCAAAAAACGTGAATTTCCGTCATCCGTCGCCAACATTTGAAAAATAAAAGACGGGAATTCCCGTCTCCCGTCTTCAATGTGTTAAGGTTAGGGTTATCGAGACTCGACCCACACAAAGATCCGCCTTTTGTATTAATGGAGGTTGGGGCCGATAAAATATGTTCAAGGTCTCCTCCGGAGGTAGCAGGCCAAGTCTGGGGGGGGGGTCTTCTGCTTGGTCCCTGCTTCTAAATAACGTGGACCCACTCTTAAAATCCCAAACTGTCGAGACAATGGTAACCATCTTTCCCCGAAGAAGTCACATTACTTCTAAAAATGGGCACCAATCACCTTAATAAAATGCTGCTAAAATCGATCATATTTTGAAACAGATTGGATTCATTGAAATTTAATTTCAGTTCAGAGTTTTATGCCTCATTTTTATTGAAAGCATGAAATTTTGATTTAAATTTTAACTTTTTTAAAATTGTGAACAGAAGGTAGGTACATATAATAATATAACTTTTCTTTCTTTGATCATTCTATATTCTCATCAGGATATTATTCATTGACTACTAACTTTTCATTAATCTAAATTATTATAAGAGATTCAGTTCCTTGAAACAATGCTCAAAATTATCTATATTTTGAAACTGAATGAACATTCAATAGAAATTTCATTCCAGTTCACGGTTTTGTCCTTTACAGGTATAGTAAACATCACAAACTTTTTATATAAAATGTTAACTGAGATTTATGAAACTTTCTACACATGTAAATTCAAGTATAAGAAAGATATTCGTACTAAAATTTTGCTTAAAACAGACCGCATTATTAAGAATTCATTTTCGTGGAATAATTATTTTTGTTAATTTTAAAAATTCTTTTCGGGATTTTTCTTGACTGAAAAAAGTTTACTAAAAATTCCTGACATACTTTAAAACAAATCTGGGTATCCGCTTTATGTTTCAACTTAATTCAGATGTAACTGAAACTTAATTTAAAAAAAAATTACTTTTCCAAAAATATGCCATGCAAAAGTAAACATATTACCTATAAATCAACTATTCAGTCCATTAAAGAAATAATACCAAAAATGTTTTGAAAGATATTTTTAAGTTACATAATAAAAAAATAAAAAGTAAAATTAAGGCGCAAGACACTTTTTAAGCAAGAATGAAAATAAAATTGTATTTTTTTAAGTGATATGATTTTATAAAACTTAAAACGTAGGAATGATGTAATTATAGTTTAATACATTTGCGTACACAATCTCATAGCTAACATTTATTAATTTCCTTAACAATTTTGTAACATCTACTGTCTGAAAATATTAATCTAACTTAAACTGAAACGATTATTTTTTTAAGAAAAATGCTTACAAGTTAAAAATGTCAAAATTTTAATAAAAACTGTTGTTTTTTTTTGGTTACCCGCAAAACTGTTTCTCTTATCTATAAAATTATATTCTGAATAAGTTATTATAATTTCCCTATTAATTATTTCCTCATACATGTTCTTTTTCAAAGTAGTAAAATTTGTATTTTGAAAATTACAAATATAGGAACTTCAATAAATTTACAACTGGTTAAGAAAGTAACAATCTTATTAAATACAGCATTTTTAACCGTTCTCAAATTGATGCAGTTCTTGATTATCGCTAAACTGTTTATGAAGCTCGAGTTTTGGAAGAATAAATGAATAATTCAATTATAGAGGGTGAATATTTCTCTCAACACAAGAAATATATCACATATGTCCTTGAAAACACATAAGACTGATCTGGGGACAATGATAGTTTCATTAATGTTTTGTAATCAATGCAAAATTTGACTTGCATTCACAGCAGTTTATAATGTTTGCAATTGAGATATATGATATCTATTAGTACAATGGTGGTCTCCATTAAAAGGCTACCTACTGAGTAAATAATTGTTATGAGAGTATTTATTTTAACACCATTTATCTATAACTGTTTTAAGAGCTCTCAACGATGCCGACATAATTGGTGTATCTCAAATGATAGTTGAGTGATTTTACCTAGATTACACTCTTGTGGTGGTATTAAAAATTTTTCACCGATTATTGTCTTCACCAAAGGGATTCTTCCAAGTATTCTAAGCGATAGGAAGTCATTTTATTGATGTTTAGGAGACTAAATATCTGGCAAATACTTTTGTTTCAGACAAGAGTGACATAATTATTTTGCAGTTTTCAAAGAATTGCTATCTGAATAAATCATTAGGTTTCTGTCGTAGAAAACAAGTCCTTGTAAGTCATCACAGTAGTTTCTATGTAAACTCATAGTACTTCTATATGGATGTTAATGTAACAAAATGGAATTTTAATATTCCCTGGCATATTACATTAAAAGAAATTCAAATTTTCTTCACTTTTCCACCCTTTCAAAATTAAAGAGTATCGTTTCCAGTTTTGGCTTCTTTTCAAAAACGAATGCTCATTTATCAATGCGCATTTAATAATGTATCCTGCCTTTTTGAATTAGAAAATCAATCTTTTTCTATTGGAATTAGATAAGTATATAGAAACCTCATCAGCTGTAGCTTTTTAAACAGCTAAGAAGTTACCGTTTAAGACGTTTTAATTCCGTAGTTTTAATTTTATTCATTTATCTATAATAGTAAATTTCTCTATTTGAGAAACTTTACTTTAAAATATTTTAAAGGCTGGGCAAAGTACAAACATTTACAAGCAAAATCAATTCGATTCTTTTTCACAAAACATTCCAAACATGAATGAAAATTATTAATTAAAACGTTAAATGTATCATATCATGCGCAGATTCTTGGGAATAAAATTATTAAGATAAACTAATATAACATTATTTATAGTTATTTTAGTCTACATTTGTACTTAATGCTTTCTTAAGTATTATAAAAATAATTCAAATTTTATTCCAAGTTAATCTTAAAATATTATGGTTTCATGTTAGATGATCTGAAAATATACGTTCTGGATTAAATTAAAACGTTAACTATATTTATAATTGTAAAATAATAAATCCCTATATAGCCATAAGAGCACAATGAGAAGATTTATTTTTCAAGTTACAAGCCATTTTCAGATTTTTTATATTGTAATAAAAGTATCAGTTTTTCCTTTTAAATTTGTAGATTGTCACTGAAAGCAGACACCATTAAACTTCCAATATATATTGTAAACAACACCACGTTTTCTTCAAAGAGAAGAATACAGAATGAGTACTCGATTACATTTATAGATATTATAAAATGTGAAAACTTTAAACTGTTCCAAGACTATGGGCTATACATGTATAGGTTTACATATTCGTATGTGTAAAAATATGTACATGGTCTGTCCAGAAAGTAATGTCATCAACACACAATAAAACATTTACAAGTCATTTCGCGATGAGGAATTAACTGATTAATTGCCTGGAAACTTTTTAATTTCTAGAACTGAGTGAGGTTTTTGAGATAACGTGGGATAAAATTTAGATTTTGCCTAGATTTAGACTCAATGTATCTTCAATAACTTTCAAAAATTTTCCAATATTTGCTTTAACGTTTTTTATGTGGCTATTTAGTGTAGGATAAAATTTATAAAATTACAATACTATTATGTTTATTGCATGCGTAGTAAAAAAGTAATACTCTTCTGTAGTCTTCGAATACTTTATTTTTAATTTTCACAAGTTACAAGTCATTTTCAACTTTTTTTATATTGTGATAAAAATATAATTTTTTTTCTTTTCAATTTTAGAGAATCTCTAAAAGACACCATTAAACTTCCAATTCATATTGTGTACTACACCATGTTCTCTGCAAAGTGAAGAATACAGAATGATTACACTATTACATTTATATAGATTATAAAATGTGAAAACTTTAAACTGTTCGAAAACTGTGGGCTATATAGTGTACAGATTTACATATTCTTATGAGTAAAAATATGTACATGGTCTGTACGGAAAGTAATGTCATCAACGCACAATAAGACATTTTCAAAATATTCTAAAAAATCATTTCGCGATGAGGGATCAACTGATTAATAGCCTGGAAATTTTTTAATTAGTAGAATTAAGTGAGGTTTTTGGGATAACGTGGGATAAAATTTAGATTTTGCCTAGATTTAGGTTTAATGGATCTTCAATAACTTTCAAAATTTTTCCAATATTTGCTTTAGAGTTTTTTATGTTTCTGTTGAAATCGCATTCATACTTGGCGACTTGACGTTTCGGCTGCTTATTATTATTTAAGTAATAGCTTTCTCGGACGTAAGAAGTTTTCTTGAGTTGATCCTTTTGTGTTTTCAGTGGTTGTGTTTAATTAGTTTTGTCTTGTGCCTGTAATTTGATTGGGCTCAGGATCTTTATAAGGCTATAAAAGCCCAATGTACCTCGTATTTTTGTATTATCATTATTATTATTATTATTATTATTTTGGTGTC
>CM063510.1:87134061-87141561 GCA_032207245.1 Pardosa pseudoannulata | reverse complement strand
CATTTTAAAAATTTTTGCTAATTTGTAACGGCGTCCTTACCATGTTCATCTAAAATTTAATATCAGGATAATTTTTTCTCAGTGTCATCTCGTTAATTTTATAATAAAAGATTAGTGTTGTTAAATCTTCAATTATAGAGTAATGGCCACTTATAACGTAAGAACACTTTGGTTTCACACTATGGTATTAACGATAGTTTCTCAAATAATGCTTACCTCATGCTTTTAACTGGCCGAAATCTTTCAATTCACAATCGCTGTTCGTGCATCTACGGAATTACCACTTGTTTCTTCTTCTATCATACTAATAGCCAAACAGGAGTGGAATGGAATGCAGCTCCGAAATTTAGGCAGTTATTGGAAATAACACTTATAACAACACTTTGGTTTCACACTATGGTATTAACGATAGTATCTCAAATATATGTATATATTACCTCCTGTTTTTAACTCACTGGCCGAAATCTTTCAATTCACAATCGCTGTTCGTGCATCTACGGAATTACCACTTGTTTCTTCTTATATCATACTAATAGCCAAACAGGAGTGGAATGGAATGCAGCACCGAAGCTTAGGCAGTTATAGGAAATAAAGCTTATAACGTAACAACACTTTGGTTTCACACTGTGGTATTAACGATAGTTTCTCAAATAATGCTTACCTCATGCTTTTAACTCACAGGCCAGCATCTCTCAATTCCCAATCGCTGTTTGTGCATCTACGGAATTACCACTTGCTTCTTCTTCTATCATACTAATAGCCAAACAGGAATGGAATGGAATGCAGAACCGAAGCTTGGGCAGTTATAGGAAATAACACTTATACTCCATAATTAACTACTAATTATCTAATCATTCACTCCCATTAACACAATGATATCAGACCTCACTGTAACGCATTCATTTCGTATTTTCTGCTATATTTTGTAAAGTTTATATATTACTACACTGTATTTAATAATTATAATAAAATGAAATCAACACTTCGTAGTAAGAGGAAAATGAATATTTATTTCTTCGTTAAATATTCATATTACCAAGGCTGATTGATTAATTGGAAGGTTTCTGTCTACTGAACAGAATCATGGGGACTCATTTCCTGAAGAGTTTGTAACCCATTGTAACAATAAATTGCTTCAACTTTTCAAGTACTTCAACGTTTTTTTTACCTCTTCTCGTAAGCTTTCGTTAAAGACATACAGAACAGGACCGGTTTGAACTAGGAAGAATCTTAAGACTTCTCTCAACCAATAGAAGGGTCCGTTGGCTTGGCGGGATTCTGACCCCTCCGTTGTTGAGTAAACCCTTATTTTTCTCCGAGGGGCAGTCTGATTTTTTTTGGATGACATAGTTGTTACCAGAGGAAAGAGGAAAGTAAGAACGCTGCTGGCATCCGCTGCTTTTGGTATAGATATTTTGGAGCGACACGAGACAAAGGAAAAGCTACACCATTTTTTGCGAGACCAACGCCGAGTCCAGAGCAGTCTTCCACATCTACAAGCGATAAGTTGTATTCCTGATGTATTCCTTAGGCATTTAATTATATAAAATCATTTAATCAAGACATATTAGGTGTGTGTTTTTAATGAGTTTTAATTTCTTATTCTTAAACACTAAATCAACGTAACATTATTCCTACACCCATTCCCTAACACCCATGGTCAACTAACTCTCCAAGAAGTATAAATAAATAGTATAGTATATATAATATATAATAACACATTAACTAAACTCCTCAGCGCAACAGTTCAATTTGAGGGCCAAGGCCTACGATGCTAATCTCCGTTTACAAGACCAAGCGCCCTGGACTGAGAAGCATATGTCCCGTTTGGGTTGTCAACCGTACGCAGATACCCCAGTGTTTAGTTCACAAGCATGCCTGGCCCTCAATTTGTGTACCTACTGAAGGGATGAAAGGCTGCGTCAACCTTGCCCAACCCGGGAGTCAAACCATATAATAATATATATATTATATAATATATATATATAATATATATGTTACTGTAAAAGCCCTAAATCTGGAGAATGTCGACTTTCAACGGAGAAATGTCAACATTCACGTAGTCGTTTGTTGTATGTCCAAAGTATTTTCTAAATACCCTTCTTTCTGACTTACACCGGTAAATGTTGACATTTACCACGCACTAATGGTGAATGTTGAACATGTCGGATATTTATATTTTTTCTCTGTAATTCATTCAAATCTATAGTACTACCACATGTAACTGTTTAACTTAAAACAAACCGAACACTCTTAGAAAAAAAAATAATACCAGTAATTAACTTTATGTGATTGACGATATACTATCTTATTTATTGTAACAATTTAAACTGTTGTTGTAATTTGAATTGCACAAGCGTCCCTTACATTTATAATGGAATTTAGTAATGAAACATTTCTTTTTGCAATGACAGTGATATAGCCATGCCCTCCACTTCTCGAATTAACTTTAGCGGCTTCTCTCAGCGCGACATTTCTTGAGAAGAAATCTCATCTATGGAAAGTAACTTTTCTTTACAAAATATAAACTGATTACGGGTATAAAGCTGCTTGATGGTACCATTTTGGTTTTCTTATTTATAAAAGTCGGAGTCTTCTATTACAACAACAACCACCAATACATTTCGGGCTTCTGTACGACCACGGTCGACATCAGGGGCTTGTATTCACAGAGTGTCATAAATTTGAGCAGGAGGAAATTTTCTTTTTGAGGTTTATAACATTTTCGTTGCATGATTATATTTTGCGACCGTTCTTTTAATAGAAATAAACTTCTGCTGTTTAGTCAGGGCTTGATAGAAGGCGTAGTAGGTTGAAGATCTTCATCTATTTTTTCTTTTGGGATGGATACAGGGACTTTGGAGTATTCCTTCATGGTATGTGCTATTTTAACATATATTATTATATGTTTCAATAATAAAGTATAATTAAAAAACGTAACAAAAATATTTTTTTCAACATTCACCATCAGTGCATGGGGATTGTCGACATACACCAGTGATAGTCCGAATATGTAAGAATATAACAAAATATTCAGTCTTCCACCGAGGTATTTGGTGTATGTCGACATTCACCGGTGAATGTCGACATTCTCCAATTTCGGGCATTCACAGTAACATATATATAATATAATATTGAATAACAAATATAACATAAATACAAGGTTCTAAAATCCTTAAATAGACTCAATATTACTATCTGTTTTTAGAACAATTTTATTTAAAGGGTTTAACGAATCTTAAATTTTGGTATTGAAGAATAATTTTCAACATTTTGGGCTTGTTTTATCTCAAACATGGATGAAGTACATACAGTTTTTATTAAACGTTAAACAATCCCTTAACTTCTAAAAATGTTATTAAAAGTGAAAAAATTAATCAGATGTTAGTAGAATTTAATGAAAAATGGATACTACTGTTTAATGTTAGAATTTAGGCCATGTACTTGAGCTCACCATTCTAACTTTAATTTTAATAATAAATGCAAAATATCACCTATATCCTTTTTATGAAGAGTATTTATTAAAGTATTTTAGTCAGCTTGAACCTAAAATTCTTTATTATTAAAAAATTAAAGTTAATACAGTAAGAATAATAACAGATTCTTAACCATTTAAGAACATATAAAAATATTGTTCTTTGGTACCAGAATGTTTAAATTTAAGTTCAAATTGTAGTTATTAATTGCTTTCAAGTATTAAAAATTATATTAATGCATAAAAGTCATATTAATCATATTAATGTTAAATTAGAAGTTAAGAGTAACTTCCGCAGAAAAGGGTTAACAAGTTAAAATTTTAAGAGTTAAAATTTTAAGACTTAACTTTCGCAGAAAAATTAAAAATCACGTCAGGCGAAAAAAGACTTTAAAGATGTCATTTACCATTTACTTTCTATGAAGTTCTATGAACTTTTATCAAATGTTTTATTCAACTTTAAAAAAATCATGAAGACAAGTTTATTTTTTTCTCAGTGAAGAGAAGTATTTATTATTGGTTACTTTAAAAGACATTTAACGTTACAAAAATGGGGACTAATGTACATAGATGTGTGCCTCAGATTTGTTTCTAAGTAACGTTTCACTTCATCCAACTACAGTTAAGTGTTTTTGAAGAGCACAGCAGTTAAAAGATTTTAGGTTTCAAAATTTGCATATTGGTGTCATCCTATTTGACTTTCAAAGTGGAATATTAAATTTTATGGTCTCAGCCTTTTATCACAGTGCATGCTAATAACCAGTTAGAATTTTTCTCTCTTTGCGATTTTTTACGATCTTTAAATTAGCCTAAAAATGTCAATACTCGTCATCTATTGATGACGAGTATTGACATTTTTAGGCTAATTCGGATTTAATAAAAAAGAGAAAGGCTAAGAATTTATTCTTTACACTTCGGGGTGAATTTTCAGATTTTTTCATTTCTTAGTGAGTAAGAAAGTTTAAACTTTTCAAGGTGTATTATTTTAAGTAGCTTGCATATACATTTTATAAATAGATTCCATTTATATCTTTCCCAATCCCTAGTAACATTTAGGGCTTGCATTAATATTAGACGCATAATGTGTGTCTATACAATTAGTACTATTTATATAGTATTACTATTATTCTGTTACATAGATTTTCACATCTGCAAGCACATAGATGGTTTTAAAATAAATGTACCTCATATCCATGCATAAGGCTATAAAATATGAGAAAAAAATGGGAATGAAGGTATTTTTTACCTATTAATATAAATATGCTATTGCATATACAAGGGTTGGAATTTTAATAACGGCAACACTGCTGTAAAAGCTCTAAGTAACCAAACCAAAGAATGTCTTGAGCTACATATCTACCTTACCTCTTAGAAAAAAGACTCACCCTTTCTACGTCACGTGCATGCGGAGTGACGCGAAGTACTGACCTTTATATTAGCTTGCGGTCAAAAGTAAGTGTTGTCAAGATGTTTTCAAAACTGGAACAATGAAGTTGGATTAAAATTGAATGTTGTACAGCAGTACAATGTCATCTAGGGTTTCAAGAGCCTTGCGGGGAATTTGCATTAAGTTACAGAACTGTAGAAAGATGGGTAAAAGCCTTTGATGAAGGACTTCAAATTGTGGAAGAAATGCATGTACCAGGTCATCCTAGTGTCAGCGAAGCAGAAGTGCATGCTGTTGTCGTACAGTGATCGTGCCTGGAGAGTGATCGACGCCATCTGGCGTGCTTTACTATCAACCACACTCTTCAGTCCCTTGTGACTTTGACTCAATTCCTGAAATGAAGAAACCATTTCGTGGCATTAGCTTCAGAACTGTTCCAGAGATTCTTGCGGCAATAGACAGGTCCATTCGAACTAACTACAGAAAAGGCGCTGCTACAGGTGTTCTGCAACTTCTACATCGATGGAAACAGGTTTACAATGCTAGCGACTATACTGTAGGACTATAAAACATGATGCCCTGAATCAATTTTGTAATTCATGTAAATAAATATTTGCCACTATTAGTTCCAACCCTCGTAGATGATAAATCAAATACGTGGGACAACGCATTCGGTACAAAATTGCTGCTGCACAAATATTGCTACAGTCAAATGGTATAGGAAAACTCTATAATTGCTTTGAATTGAATCTCAGGAGTAGGTCTAATTTTCTTCTGAATAAAAAAGACTCATCGTAATGCTCTAAGTTGGGTATGTTAACCAGAAATTTTTACGTATATGAATTAAAATTTTACAAAAAATACGAACTTTTCTTATTTTTTCTTATTTAGTTAGAATAATCTGTTAGATTTATTATTATTATGTATTATAGGTCGGTCTCACCAAATTCATTTAACCGCTAACAGCTATTATTCTATGTTTAAACGGAAAATTGCGACGGAAAATTGTTACCATGGGTTAAACTTGGTTAGCTATTAAACGACTTTTGTGAGACCAACTCTTAAGTAATTAAGAGTGTTTAATAAAGCTCTTGAATATACGATAGTCTCCAACGACCTTTTTAGAAAGTTACAAAAAGTTTTTAAAAGTCTGATCTAAAAATATCTTACTTAAAATAGTTAATATGATTAATGTAGTTTTATCTCAGTTTGAATGTGTTAAAATTTTATAACACTAAATTCGTAATTTACAAAATTAAAAGTAACTGCAATGTTTAACATCCTCTGAATGGACTTAACTTACAAGCTTAAAAAGATTTTGAGCAATAAGATTTGATTTTAATTAATCTACAAAAAATATTTCTTAAGTATAAAATAGGTTGTGATAAATGTGTTACTTTATGGTCTAAAACTTAGGTTTTAAAAAGTATGATTTAAAAATATCTTACTTAAAACAGTTAATATGATTAATGTAGTTTTATTTCAGTTCGAATGTGTCAAAATTTTATAACACTATATTCGTAATTTACAAAATTAAAAGCAATTGTGATGTTTAACATCCTCTGAATGGACTTAACTTACAATTTAGAAGGATTTTGAAAGATAAGATTTGATTCTAAATAATCTACAAAAATATTTCATAAATTTAAAATAGGCTGTGATAAATGTGTCACTTTACGGTTTTAAAGTCAGGTTTTATAAAGTCTTATCTAAAAATACCTTACTTAAAACAGTAATGTAGTTTTATTTCAGTTCGAATGTGTCAAAATTTTATAACACTATATTCGTAATTTACGAAATTAAAAGCGATTGCGATGTTTAACATCCTCTGAATGGATTTAACTTACAAGCTTAGAAAGATTTTGAGAGATAAGATTTGATTCTAAATAATCTACAAAAAATATTTCTTAAATTTAAAATAGTCTGTGATAAATGTGTCACTTTACTGTCTTAAGGCCCAGCTTTAAAAAGTTTGATCTAAAAATACCTTACTTAAAACAGTAATGTAGTTTTATTTCAGTTCGAATGTGTCAAAATTTTATAACACTATATTCGTAATTTACAAAATTAAAAGCGATTTCGATGTTTAACATCCTCTGAATGGACTTAATTTACAAGCTTAGGAGGATTTTGAATAAGATTTGATTCTAAATAATCTATAAAAAATATTTCTTAAGTTTAGAATAGGTTGTGATAAATGTGTCACTTTACGGTCTTAAATCCAGGAAAGACTTATTTCAGAGAGTTTTAGAGTTCTGCAAATAGAAATAAGGCTATTTTAAACTGTTCTTGTTAATTTAATTCACAGAAATAACTATTAAAGTTATTTCAATATTAAGTGAAGTTATTAAACTAAGAAGAACCGTTCTATAAATTTTGTTATATTTTAAGATCATTAAAATTACTATTTTTTTATCCATCTTATATTTTACTATTATTGAACTTATTTTAATGCAATAAAACTAAAGTCTAACTTTTATAAAACAGACGCAAAACGATTTAACGTGTCGCAATAGATTACATTATTTTTATTTTTCATGTATTAGCAGATAGATATTTTCGGATTCAATTCAACAGATTATCTCAGAAAGATTGAATGATATTTTTCTTTCGTATTTAGTCAAGGTTTTGGTTCCTT
>CM063510.1:87124061-87129061 GCA_032207245.1 Pardosa pseudoannulata | reverse complement strand
AAATTTAAATTTATACCTATATTGTAAATTAATTTATTGTTCCAGCTATAATATAACATATATTTTCTTTATTTTTAAATGTAATAATTATTTAAAATTTTTCATTCTAATAAACTTGCATCACATATTTCATAATTTTATAAGAAATGAAATATCTCTTAAATGTTTTACAACAGTAATTATGTATTTTAAGACTTCTGATATATCAAAATTGATGACCTTTCATCTATTATCAAGACTCCTTTAAAAGATATAAGGCTCTTTAAGAGAAATAAAACTATAAATTTATTTTGGCCTTTATCTTTGCTTCTTTATGTTGAGCAGTAGAGCTAGAAAGTTAGAGAAGAGTTAGCAGTAGAGTTAACAGTATAGCTATTAATAAGAGTTAACAGTAGACTTAGAGAACAGAGAACATAGGGGATGACCAATATATCGTCTCGCAGGCGAAATGAGGTCGATACCAGTCAGTAAGCGCTATTGTTCAGCAACTCTGTACAGCAAAGGGGTGACAAGTGTCGAGGTTTGATTTGACCAGACGCCTTCATAAAGGGGACCTATTCGCCCGCCGTCCTGAACGCTGCCTCCCGTTGAAAGTTGGCCACCGACGCCACCGTTTACAGTGATGCAGAGATCACAAAAACTGGGCAACTGATCAATGGGTTCTTGTCCTCCTTACGAATGAGAGTCGGTTCAGTAACAGAAGCGATTCTCAACGCGTTTTGATTTGGTGGGAACCCGTTTTATCCTATTAACATCAAGGAAAGACACCGTTACGGTGGTCCTGGATTTCTTGTCTGGGGAGGCATTATGCTGAACGGACGAACTGAGCTCCACGTTTTCGACAGAGGTTCTGTAACCGGGGATCGCTATTGTGAGGAGATACTCCTTCCCTATGTGCCTGTCTTCCAAGGTGTCAATGGCCTAGACCTCATTTTTATAGATGACAATGCACGGAACATCGGACTCTTGCTGTTGAGAAGCTACTGGAAAGTGAAGATATCCCTCGAATGGATTGGCCATAATACTCTCCTGATTTAAATCCCATCGAACATGTGTGGAATGCTTTGAGGAGTCGTATTGCATCACGCTTACATCTTCTGCAGAACACCCAACAACTCAAACAAATGCTGATTCCGGAATGGGAACTCCTACCACAAGAAATGTTGGACCGGCTGGTTCTGAGTATGCGAAGACAGTGCCAGGCAACCATTGCAGTTAGGGGAGAGCATACCCCATATTAAGGAACATCTGATTGTTGTTCTTCCTATTAGATAGACAATTATAAGTCACGATACTATGCGTTCAATAGAGCTTTTTTTTGTTTGATTCCATACCGTATGCATTGTATTCCTTTTTCAGCGCCGATGCTTTTGTCGTCCTTTACGTACATAACACTATCCCTCATTTCTGAATTTCATGTCTCTCGGATGATTTCTCATGGAGTTATAGCAAAAAAACTATCTGTTGCTTAAGTTTTGCAGACCAATGTATTTAAAGAGAAATTTAGTGATAATGACAAATGTGTCAGTCAGTAGGGACCAAAATAATTATTCGATCTGTTTATATCCCTAAAAAGGTATAACTTATAACTAGTATATTATGAACAATAATAATAATAATAACAATGTATTTACAAACATCTGAACAATTTCCGCTATTTATTCTAATAAGAAATTAGATACATTACTAATTTATTATGAATAAAAATGATGTCAATATAATTCGTCATCAACGTTCTCCTAACATTATAGCTTTAATTTAATAGAAAAGACATTGTTCCTCGCTTTATAAAAATATAAATATTCTGTGGTAAAATAAAATATTGTTCCTTAATGCTCTGTAATATAATAACAGGTCTAATAATTAACATTTAATATTCTTTTTATCTGAATCATCTGCCATATTTAACATGCTAATTTGTTATTAATTTCAAACAACTGATAGCGAAAATAAATGAATTAACCATGATCTTCATACTAAATATTGCCAAAATATTGCTAAAATTAAATATCCCCATCGTTTCTATAATTTTTTAATTCAATTAAATATTCTGTAATTTAATCAAATTCGATAAACACCTTTAATGCTGAAAATTTAAAGTTAACTTAAACCGAAGTCATGTAGTTATATGTTTTACAATGGAAAGATCTAACAAGTTATCTTGGTTTTCATCAGTAATGAATTATCGCTAATAAAATGTAAAAGATTTAACTGTCAACCTTCACGCTTCACTTTATCATCAGATATCGTTGTATATGTCCCTAACAATGAAGCTTTTTTCAGCTTGCATTTGCGATTCCCTCAGTAGCTTATTATTCACGACCTTTTTCAGCTTCTTCCAAAAATAATCTAATGCAAAATTAAATATCCTCATCGTTTCTATAATTATTAATTCAATTAAATATTCTGTAATTTAATCTAATTCAATAAACAGCTTTAATGCTGAAAATTTAAAGTTCGCTTAAACCAAAATCCTGTAGTTATATGTTTTACAACAGGAAGATCTAACAAGTTATCTTGGTTTTCATCACTAATAAATTATAGCTAATAAAATGTATAAGATTTAACTGTCAACCTTCACGCTTCACTTTATCATCAGATATCCTTGTATATATCCCTAAGAATGAAGCTTTTTTCCCGCTTGCATTAAGATTCCCTCAGTAGCTTATTAGTCACAACCTCTTTCAGCTTCTTCCAAAAATAATCTAATATAAAAGTAAATATCCTCATCGTTTCTATAATTTTTAATTCAATTAAATATTCTGTAATTTAATTGAATTCAATAAACAGCTTTAATGCTGAGTATTTAAAGTTCTCTTAAACCAAAATCATGTAGTTATATGTTTTACAATGGGAAGATCTAACAAGTTATCTTGGTTTTTATCAGTAATGAGTTATCGCTAATAAAATGTATAAGATTTAACTGTCAACCTCCTAGCTTCAATTTATCATGAGATATTCTTATATATGTCTATAAGAATGAAGCTTTTTTTCAGCTTGCATTGCGATTCCCTCAGTAGCTTATTATTCACGACCTCTTTCAGCTTCTTCCAAAAATAATTTAATAAAAATTAATCTAATGTAAAATTAAATATCCTCATCGTTTCTATAATTTTTTAATTCAATTAATTTAATCGAATTCTATAAACAGCTTTAATGCTGAAAATTTAAAGTTCGCTTCAACAAAAATCATGTAGTTATATGTTTTACAAAGGGAAGATCTAACAAGTTATCTTCGTTTTCATCAGTAATGAGTTATCGCTAATAAAATGTATAAGATTTAACTGTCAACCTTCACGCTTCCCTTTATCATCAGATATCCTTGTATATGTCTCTAAGAATGAAGCTTTTTTCCGCTTGCATTGAGATTCCCTCAGTAGCTTATTATTCACGACCTCTTTCAGCTCCTTCCAAAAATAATCTAATAGAAGTATTCAAGGTTAGGATGCTGAAGAGATGATTTAAGGGAAGTATTTTTCTGCTGCTGAATTCTTGTAATAACAATAATAAATCAATTCAGTATCTCAGTCATCAATTAATCTTTTCATATGATAGATTTTCTGATTTATCTCCGCAATTCTTTTCTAGATTTAGATGCTTAATGAAAAGGATTGTTACATAAAAGGATTTATTAATAACATTGATAGGTAATAAAACACGAAAAATTAAATGTTTATTTTCAAAATAGCTTGTAAAGAAAACAAGAGATGGTTGTCAGCAGATGTTTTAAATTTTACAATTGTAGTCCAAATTAAATAATAAATATGTTTAATTTTATCTTAGTAATATTATATGTATACAAGTTTATAGGGATAAAAATTTTTAAAGTTTAGGGGTATAATATAATCAGATTTTGAATCCAGAGTTTGAAACTAAAATTTTTGTATTAACAAGAAGAATGTATAAAGGGGCGAATTAGTTAATAAAATAAATTAAAACAATTATCAGCTTTCTAATGAATCTTTACGGATAGAGTTAACACAAAAAATTTCTTGGAATTTCTTGAAAAACATAATTATTACACCTTGAATGGGTAATCATTTAGTACAACGAAACTTTTAAACTCCATTAAAATTTAATGTACAAAATAATGGACTGTTTTTTTTTTCTTTGTCATCTTTTTAGATAAACTAAAATACTTAAAATGTTAAACCTTTTATCGGTGTTAAAGTAAAAGATTTAAATAAATAATAAATAAAAAAGAATACAGATTTACAATATTTTTCTTCCTAAAATGAAAAGCTTTTTATAAAGTAGACTAAACAGGACATATTGCATATTAAGTTTTTAACCCCTTGCCTGTGGAATATATTTGAGAAAAACGTACCTTCTTTGATTTCGTTTGTTATTATCCTCAAAATGCTAGAAATAGATTTTTTTGAAAAAAAAATTAAACGAAATAACTATTATTTTCAATATTTCCACATATATGGCAAATATTAATGGATTCCAGTAATTTTTGCTCAAATTACAGCAAAATAAATCAAAGGACATAATTTTCCGGTTAAATATAATAAATTAATATAACAATATTATTATCTGTATCAACTGTCATGAATTCCATGTCCCTCAGATTCCTTTGAATTTCACAAATCCTTTACAGTATCCGAGAAATAGGGACAAATACAGCAAAACTGCCAAATTTTCGCGAGTAAGTAGCTCTATCTAACGGGAAAATGGCAAACTAATACTGGACGAGCTGATTTCGGACTTCACGGAATTGAAATACCGTTTCTTTCTCTTGCCCGAATTCAGGTCGAGCATTCCAAAAGTGGTTTATTTGCATTCCTCGAACTGAGTACGGGCTTCTCTGTCAATTAATCTCAGGCAATGGACTTTTTTATTAACAACCGTTGATCGTAGATATATTACTAAAAAAAACTATACTCATTGATGCTACAGCCCAACTAGTGGGGTCATGGCATACGGCACCAGTCCTCGTCTTCAAAACCAGAAACTCTTGGTTGAGAAGCATATATCCCTGTCAGGTAGCCTACCTT
>CM063510.1:87104061-87119061 GCA_032207245.1 Pardosa pseudoannulata | reverse complement strand
ATGTTTAATATCCATCAAAATGAATTCATTTTACTTTTTGTTATAGTAAAACTTAACTGGGGTTAATTAATTCAAAGAATCTGAATAAAGATAGATATTTGGAAATTAAAGATAAATATTTTGAAGTATCATGGAGGACACAGTTAAGGGGCAAATGGAATTGCTTGAACTTTCTATTAATATTTGATATCCATCAAAACGAATTCATTTTACTTTTTGTTATAGTAAAACTTAACTGAGGTTATTTAATTCAAAGAATCTGAATAAAGATAGATATTTTGGAATTAAAGATAAATATTTTGAAATGTCATGGAGGGCACAGTTAAGGGGCAAATGGAATATTTTGAACTTTCTATTAATATTTGATATTCATCAAAATGAATTCCTTTTACTTTTTGTTTTAGTAAAAATTAACTAAGGTTATTTAATGCAAAGAGTCTGAATACAGATAGATATTTTGAAATTGGTACAAGTGCGAAATGAATGAGTGATTCGCATAAAGATAAGTTTCTGAAAAATCATGAAATAATATGTATTTTTAATATACTCTCTAATTATCTAACATATATAATGGACTTTCCTACTGTTCTATTAAATATACATTGTCAAAATATGAAATTGATTTATTAAAAGGATCTCCGAAATTTATCAGTAAAACAATTTGTTTAGTTTTGCAGGAAATAGCTTGCCATATGTATATTATGCTTTGTATTATTTCATAGATTTTTAAGTATATTTTATAGTTACAATCACAGGATTCAGATGTTTATTCGTTTGTAAAAACTCATAGAAAATCTATTTAAGTTCACAAAGTAATACATTTCATATCGGGTGTGAAACGACATTCCAAACATAATTACTTTACATTATTTACTTACTCGGCCTGAATTGAGGAACAAAAGCAATTAAAAGTTATTCGGGAAAAATGTACTCTCATGTAATACTGCCGCTATGACTTCCAAAATCTTCCAAGTGCATTTGTAACATAAAAAGACTGCATGTATATTCATAAAACTCATATCATTAGAATTAGCAACAGCACCAGAAGATTTAAGATAGAGAATCTATGATTCTAATGTACTACTTATGAAAGTAAAAATTTGATCGGATTTACACTGAGTAAATTTCATTTAATGATTTCTTTTAACTGGATGCATTCTAACCCCTTTGAAGGTTTCGATAAGAATACTGTATGATGAGGTTTCATGTAGTTATTTTACTTTAAATTTAGCAATCTGCAAGAAGTAATGTCTCTGCCTTTTTGTACACAATAATTAAGTCTGCATTTAGTCCATCAGTCTATTTAAACATCGGACAATATCCAAATAAGCATAAATTCCATTGATTGTAAACTTGCCCATTATGGAAAAAGTTTTTATAGTTTTTATAAATCAATATAAAATTTAAGAACTTTCACTTAATGTCCACAAAGAATTAACAGATAAAACTAGAATTACTATAGAATAATATATTATCACATTGTATGCGGGTACATTTCGCTGCGGAATTTACCCGGGACCGAGCTTTTTGCTCGTCAATTTAGTTGTTCAGTCAAATCTCAATACATCGAAAATTATTTAATTTTTTAACCAACTTTCCGTATTTTATATTGAAATATATAAACAAATATATAAACAGAAATATATAAATAACAAGATAAGATTTTTGTAAACAAAAATATATTTTAGTGGATAAATTTATAATAGTATCGTAAATATAAAACTCAAATAGAAATAGTAGTATATAGTTTTAATTTTTTCGAATTATGTTATATATAAACAATTTTACATTATAAAAAATTAAAAGAGCAATCATAAAACTAATAATGCAAAAACTAGATTTTATTTGTCTAAATTTTTCCAGAATCTATGTAGTAGACAAGAACATTCGGCTTCGTTTATACCATTATTTTTGTACACACAAACAAACCATGTTGTTACACTAACCCATACTAGTACGTATCTCGCGCTCAAGTATGAATTGTCAGAAAACGTACTAGTACGTGTCCCGCATACAATGTGTTAATAATTATGTATGTAAACATATTTTATGTACTTTCTGCACACTCAGAGTAATTTAATTTAGAGCTGTATTCATGAAAATATATAAATACATCCCCTACCAACAGGATCATGAACAAGTCCTTTAACAACCAAAAAAGATTTTATGTCGGTTTTATTAATATATACATAAACTCTAATAACTTTTAATTAGTTATATAAACAATTTACAAATATGAACTGTATGGATATGCTATTACTGAGTGATCTGTTAATAATTATAGATATTAATTTTATGTACTATCTGAGAATAAATAAAGACTTTTATAAACTAATATATATATATATATATTCTAAGAATTAAGAATTAAAGGTCATGAAACTTTACAAATAAAAGCTAATATTACAGAGCGATCTATTGATAATTACATATTTATTAAGAGAATTTCATATACTTAATGCACTCCCAGAGTAATTTAATTAAGGACTGTATGCATGAGAGTATATAAATATATGAAAGGATTATGACATGTGAGATTTAATAAGCAAAAAATTTTACATAGTCATTATAAGTTAATATAACTGCTAATAACTGTCAGCTTTCATAAAGTGTTTACAAATAAGGACAGCTATTACAGAGTAATAGTTATCCTTAATAGTAATAGTTGTAATATTATTAATTTTATACATCAACAGTTTTTATGTTCTTGTAGCAGTCCCAGTAAAGCATACTTAAGGACTGTAAGCATGAGAGTAGATAACTATACTCCTGTGACGAAACGGTCAGGAAAGAAGTCATTTAAAATGAAAAGGATCATGGATATGTCAGTGAAATATTCGGAGAAGTTATCCATGTTAAACTGGGTTTTAACACGGATACCTGCAATAGCGTGTCGTGAGAAAGAAAAAAAGAACCTAACGCTATATTGAGCAGAAGCTGATGGGGGCGTGAAGCAAATTAAAAGGTGTAGTAATATGTATTACACAAGTCAGTTGGATTAAAAAAAAGAGATTTAGGTAGTCCATTTAAGGTACGATTGTTTTTAAGACGAAGGTGGATGTCAACAACTGCGCTGTAATGAAAGATTGAATTTTGAAAATGAGAGTGGTTGGATTTGGTGAGATTTGAGAATCCAAGAAGGTTTCTCTTCTGGAGACTTCCTTTGAAGTTTTAAAGTTCTATTATTCAAGCATCTCCTAGTTGAGACCTCGAATAAGCCTTTTAAATATTTTATCTCAACCAAGTTTTATGAATTAACCCACACTTTACTGAGAACATTCGTTGTCCCCTTCACCGAAAACAGCAATTCACAGCTGTGAATAATTATTTCTAGTATACCTTTTTTATAGTCTGCTACCAATATTTAACAGTAAAACCACCTTTAAAGCAATGGAAACGCATCTAAAAGGTGAATAAGATCAGTGTAAATATATTTTTGCTATGTATAATCAATAAACTATATAAACTATTTAATTTAAATAGCAATTATACGTAAGGTACTAGATTGTCGGGAGTTATATGATAATCATCTCAACTGTGGATTAGAAAACTTTATGTGCAAATCATTTCAACAATACTACAGTCTGAATCTGCTTGAAGTACATACAATCATACCTCAATTTGCTAACATTTATAAATTTTAGTTTTTGAAAAAAAAAATAGAAAATTTTGACATTAACCTGGAAACAAGGGACAACTTCATTACGTAAAGAATTATACTTATCCTGACATAGTTATAAAGATAGAAAAAAATTGTGAATAAAACTTAACACATTATTGTTACAAGAGTAAAAAGTTTCCCTTTGCTTCTTATAAACTGCACCTGACAGTTGCCACTTAAAAGGAAAACTACATATACACATATAATCCATTTGCAAGTATTACCAAATACATTCGCTGATACACTAAGAAGGATTTTAGATTATATAGAATTGGGTAAAACTAGTTTTTTAAGTCGATTTTATTCATGTAGATGTTGTTGAAAAAATATGAAATACTAACGACCCTGGTAATTAATGTAAGGCTTTCGTGATGCCAATTCAAGATATCTCGGTATCCCCTAATTTTTTATCACTTTTGAGAGAGGTATTTCTTATGAGAATACCTCTTAGCTATCTGACAACCTCCTAGAGAGACATTTAGAAGCACATATTTATTTTGCACATTCTTTTCTTAGGTAGTCAAAGAATCCAACTATTTCTAAACTCAAATTTGCTATTCAGGAAATCTGATCCGTTCTGATAACTATTAAGCTATCTTTAGATTAAAAAGTGATAGAAACAGGTTGTTACAGGCATTTAATCCAAATTCATTACAAAACTGGGAAAACTCTAAATTTTCAAAAGCATTCATTGGAGCATCGTTGTTAAATAGACACTGTGGAAACAAATATAGGAGGACATAAACATTGGTTTTATTATAAATACATTGGATACGTATAAATCTAGGTTCACACTTAAAGGTACATTCAATAGTAAACCAACCATGTAGAATAACACTCCATATATGTTTATGCAATCAGACCACAGTAATAATCATTTATTAATAAATGTGTATTATAACATGTTAAGCAATCGTGTTACTGGAATGTAACTTTTCACAAAATTTCTCTTTGTAAGTTCTCCTTTGTAATAATCTACTTGTCATCTATTAACATATTTGTAGAGACATACTCATATCGAAAGCATATGGTTTATGATTCCAGCATAATGAAATATAGAATTCCCGAATTCCATTATATAGGAGAGCTGAATACCCAGCTCTATAATGTAGATGTGGAGGACCGATTGTGAGATCACAACGTAAACCATGTATAACATCATTATATTCTAAGAATCTATTTGAAACAGGCAATGTATTAAAAAGGAAAGGTTCAAAAAGAAAATGAGTGAAGTTGGTCTTAATTCTGATTTCACTTTAGTAGACATTGTGAGGATAAATCCTGTTTATTCAGATTCCCCATTAATTTCAAGCATGCAATGATAACATTTTGAAAATTTTTCTGTGCGAACATTATTTGAACATCATGTAATATCTCTTATATATATATATTTAAAATCCTTTTTGACAAAGTTAATTTTCTATTCACCAGATGCAATGCTGATTGTTTTCTATCATATTTTTTCTAAAACTCAAGAGACGTGGGATTGTTATGCTATTTTGAAATAACCCTAGCTCATACTTAGAATTCATATTACTTTCTATTTTACTGAAAATCGAGTATATCTAAACATTACCCTGCCATAAGTGTCAAACTCTTATTAACTCAATTTCCGAAAGACTTCATTATGTAAAAAAAATTCTTACTATACTTTCACTACTGTAGGATACAAACAGTAATCAACAGTATTCCCAATCAACCAACTAATATAGGATAAAAAAAGTTCTTAATAAATATTTCCGTTAGCTTAACTTAAAGCATTACAGCTAAATTTTTACAGATTAAGCTAACTGTATAAATAATAAAAATCAGAAGTGACAATGACTTTTTTCAGTTGTATTTTTCTCAAACAAAACAAAGTTACATATGATTGTTTGTTTACTTTGAATAAAACCTAGCTTATAGTTAAAGTTAATACTACCTACGAGTTTTACTAAGCCCCAGTATATCTAAACTAGGTTCTATATCATCTAAATTGATCTTGTATTGTTACCAATTCTAAAATACTTCATATAGGAAACAATTCTTACTATATCATTACGACTAGAGGATAAAAATATATTTTCTTAATTAATATTTTCATATCCTTAACTTGGCATTTAGTCAAACGCTTAAAGTTTAACCTAATGCTATAAAAAAGGAAGTATGTTCTTTCATGTGCTGACTATACATATAAATGATATCATTCATAGGTCATTACACTCTTCAATAAAACAACAAGAACATTTTATGACATTATCTCCACAAAGTAATTAGAGTTAAGTAATATTAAATAGCAGTTACTGAATCATAGTTACTAAATTTAGAAGACTTCGTAATTTGTAGATTCTAGATTACATTTATCTCAAAGAGAAAGTTCCCTACAAAGGGAATAACTGTTGGGTAAGCAAACTTCATTATATGCACTTAAAACCAACTCCTGTATTACTTCAATCTATGTTATTATGCAGTCAGAACAATGTAATTAAACAAAAATAATTTTCAGAATAAGTAAACAAACTTGTTTTTAAAATCTGACATTCAATACAGCAAAAAAAATGTTTTCATTAAATTGCACAGATAAAAATATATTTCCATGTAACTAAATGATTAAAGGAAAAAATAGAAGTTATTAAAATTAAATGATAAGCAAATCGTGTTTAATTTTTTAATCTAAATGACTGATCTCTTTATGGGCTCTGAAATACATTAATTACGTCGGCGCGAGCTCAGATTTTAAATAATGCTAAGTGTTTTTCTTCAGAAATATAATTGTTTATTGCCTTAAAAATGGTAATGTATAATTTACGATCTTTCTGCTTTTGTCAAAATTTTATCTTTATCAGTTAAGCTAATTTAGTTTTTCTGCATTTTGAAACCTTTGCATTCTATCACAAACGAAAATAAAATATGATTCAATAAATATTTTGAATGTTATTTATAATTAATTTTTGAAATTATCTGTAAAGTTGTGTTTCTGGTAATTCTGATCAATAAGTAAAATTTTATAATTGAGGAAATTATTCCTAAGGGTCCAGAAGAAAAAAACATTGTATGGAACTTCGGTTCAAAGAGAAAACCGCTAAAAATAGTTTTTAATTTGATTTTACTTTTGTAGACGTTATAAAGATGATTCCTATTTAACCGATTTTCCCGTCATTTCCGATCTAAATAAATTTAAAATCCATCTTTTCAACAACTGAACAACGACCAAATGGCTAGGGCACTGATCATCGGCACCGAAGATTTTGGTTATGAATCCCACTGCTGGCATGAACATTCGTAGCTGTTCTGAAGCTGTCTTGAGTCGTATGTACCCATATCATTCGCACTACTGTAGTAAAAGAGTAGACCATAATGCTTCAACCAACCTTTTTAGAAAAGTAAATTTTTTGTTCATTAGAAGTGATGATGACTTTTTAATGTCGTATTTTTTTCGTAAAAAAACAAAAAAAAAATTACATATGATTGTTTGGTTACTTTGAAGTAAACCTTGTTATTCAACCATTTTAGCAAAGTTAATTTTTTTCTTCATCAGAATTGATGATGACTTTTTTCTGTTGTATTTCTCTCAAAACAGAAAAAATTACATATGCTTCTTTGGTTTATTTGAAGTAAACCTTTGACTTCAACCAAACTTTTAGCAGAGTTAATGTTTTGTTCATCAGAACTGATGATGACTTTTTTCTGTCATATTTTTCTCAAAAAAAATTACATATGATTGTTTGGTTACTTTGAAGTAAACCTTGTTCTTCAACCAACCATTTTAGCAAAGTTAATTTTTTTCTTCATCAAAAGTGATGATGGCTTTTTTTCTGTTGTATTTTTCTCAAAGAAGAAAAGACTACATATGCTTGTTTGGTTACTTTGAAGTAAACTTTGGACTTCAACCAACCATTTTAGCAAAGTTATTTTTTTTGTTCATCAAAAGTGATGATGACTTTTTTTGTCATATTTTTCTCAAAAAATAAAAAAAAAATTACATATGATTGTTTGGTTACTTTGAAGTAAACCTTGTTCTTCATCCAACCATTTTAGCAAAGCTAATTTTTTTTCTTCATCAAAAGTGATGATAACTTTTTTCTGTTGTATTTCTCTCAAAAAAGAAAAAATACATATGTTTATTTGGTTAATTTGAAGTAAACCTTGGGCTTCAACCAACCATTTTAGCAAAGTTATTTTTTTGTTCATCAAAAGTGATTATGGCTTTTTTCTGACGTATTTTTCTCAAAAATGTTACATTTGATTGTTTAGTTACTTTAAAGTAAGCTTTGGGCTTCAACCAATCATTTTAGCAAAGTTAATTTTTTGTTCATCAGAAGTGATGATAACTTTTTTCTGTCATATTTTTCTCAAAAAATAAAAAAAAAAATTATATTTGATTGTTTGGTTCCTTTGAAGTAAACCTTGTTCTTCAACCAACCACTTTAGCAAAGTTAATTTTTTTTCTTCATCAAAAGTGATGATAACTTTTTTCTGTTGTATTTCTCTCAAAAAAGAAAAAATTACATATGTTTATTTGGTTAATTTGAAGTAAACCTTGGGCTTCAACCAACCATTTTAGCAAAGTTATTTTTTTTGTTCATCAAAAGTGATTATGGCTTTTTTCTGACGTATTTTTCTCAAAAAATGTTACATTTGATTGTTTACTTACTTTAAAGTAAGCTTTGGGCTTCAACCAATCATTTTAGCAAAGTTAATTTTTTGTTCATCAGAAGTGATGATGACTTTTTTCTGTCACATTTTTCTCAAAATGAAAAAAAAAAAGTATATATGTGATTGCTTGGTTGCTTTAAGGTAAACCTAACTTATAGTTAAAGTTAATACTCCTTGCAAGTTTTATTGAACCCCGGTATATATAAACAATTCCCTATATCAACTAAATAAATCTTGTATTGCTACCAATTCTAAAATACTTCATATAGAAAAACAATTCTTACTATATCATTACTACTAGATGGTAATAATATATTTTCTTAATAAATATTTTCATATCCTTAACTTGGCATTTACTCAAAAGCTTAAAGTTTAACCTAATGTTATAAAAAAGGAAGTATGTTCTTTCATATGCTGACTATACATATAAATGATATCATTCATAGGTCATTACACTCTTCAATCAAACAACAAGAAAACTTTATGACATATTCTCCTCAGAATAAATACAGTTAAGTAATATTTAAATATAGCTATCAAAATCACCGTAATTATATTTAGACTTTTCTATCTTTAGATCCTAGATTACATTTAACTCAAAGAGAAAATTCTCCAAAAAAAGAATCATAACTGTTGTATAAACAAATTTCATTATATGAATTCTAAAATAATCCATGTATTGCTTGGATCTATGTTATTATGCAGCTAAAACAACGTAATTAAAATAAAAAATAAATGTCATAATAAATAGATAGCTTATTTTCTAGATATGACATTTAATAAGGCAAAAGAATGTTTTTATTAAAAGGCAAACATTTATGTTTACACGTAATTCAATGACTAAGAGGAAAAATACAAGTTATAAAAAATAAATGATCAGCAAGTCGGTTTAATTTTCTTTATGAAAGGTTTATTTCTGTTATGGTCTCAAAAATGAATTAATTATCACGACGTGAGTTAAGTTTTGAATAATGCTAAGCTGTTTTTTTTCAAAAATATAATTGTTTATTGCCTTAAAAATATTAATGGATAATTTACAATGTTTTTCTCTTTGTCAAGACTTGTTCTTTATCATTTAAGCTAATTTAATTTTATACATTTCTAAACTTCTGCATTATATTACCAACCATATTAAAATAGTATTAAATAATTATTGTAAATGTCACTTATAAATAAGTTGTAAAATTTTGTTCCAAGATTTTTTGTGAGAAATTTTAATCAATGAAGAAAATTCCGCATTTTCAGAAATCTAATTTTGTTTCTTGCTCTTTCGTTAAAAGCTTAATAATTTACCATTGGAAGATGACTGTAATCATTAGTTGTCTTTCTAAAATCATCTAATATTTACTAAATATTAAGATTTAAAAACATTTCTTCTATAAACGACACATTAATTTTTCCTAGCCAAATTTCTTCTCTCAAACTGCACATTGAATTTTTTTTCTAAATATACACTTTAACCAATTTTTTTCGAACTACACATTATCTGAAAATTTACTCTAGCACTCAATAGCATCAGCTAATAATTAAATAAAATAATCTGAAATTATCTCATTTGTCAGATTGTTTTTGCTACATAGGGGATCGATAATGAAATGGACCTGAAAACTATATTTTTAAATTATTCCACTTTTGATCATACTTTTAATATAAGAATGCATGACACTTAGGCATGACGTTTTTATGGAAATTATACATAATATACAGAACTCTAATAATAATAAATATTTTTATGACAGAAATTTTAATTAAAATCTAAATATTTTCATAAAAATAGGCCATACAACAAAATTAATCAAAAATGTTCTCAGTGCACTGCATACCTTCGTTACTCTGAAATGTTTGATACAGAGTCAGACGAGAGGCACAAAAAAGTATATATTCTCTAAAATGCAAATTTGAACTTTTCTTTTTATGGACACAGAGGAGTCTCTTTGATTAAGTTCTGGTGCTCTTTGCACCATTTAAAGCAATTTCACTATTTCGTAAAGACAGTGAAGCAATACCCTTGTATTTCTGGTATAAAGTTCATTTTTATTATGCCTTCTCTGTACCATTTGTCATGATACAGCAATATCAGTAGCGTCTGTAAGCTCTAAGCTTAACTGTAGATTACTAGACTTCCTGTTACGACAGGCAGTTGTTGTCAGATATCAGTCTTCAAAAGCAATTGTCATTTGTTTAGAACGACGTTGTCCAGGCTTTCTTACAGTTGCATAGTTTTGAAATCTTTTCCGTAAAGCTAAGATGTCTGTATAGAAATATTCAGACATCTGGCTATTTCCGTGATTGACTGTGCTGCTTCAATGATTGACAACCTAAGAGTCGCCTCTTTACAGATTTTTCCAAATGATACTTCGAAGCCGTAACAAATCAATTTGAGTCTTACACACTGAAATAAAACATGTGTAGCAAAAATTGACTTAGATATTATTTTACTCCAAAGTGATTGATTCAACTTCAGATGACATTAGACTAGATATGCATAAAAGAAACCAATTGAATGCTTTTCATTTGATAATTCTAATTAGGCATGTTTTACCCAATTTGTTGCAAACGGGGATCACACTAATTTTATAATTCATTGAACAGCATTAATTTTGAGTATGTAAAGATTTTCCAACACGGATATCCCTAATTTGTACTCCTGATGGTTAAAGGTAAAAAAAAACTTGACGAAATATACATGTCACTTGATTTCAGGTATATTTTGACGACCTTTTTGGACGGAAATCACTTGATAATCATCGAAGTACGGATATCTCTTGGATTGCCAAGTGGGGAGAAAGTCAGAAATGCTGCACTTGACGGCGGGGATGGAATGATATACTGGTGACCACTTGCAGTACATGGCATAAAAAGAATCAAGAAGAAGAAAGATAATTTTGGATATGCAGGAATTTTACGTTTTAAAAAAGTATACCCAATTTTATGATAAACGTATATAGCACATTTTGCATTCAACGATAAGACACAAAAAATTAAACTAAAAAATTATACATTTTAAATTTTAAAACAAGTATGAACTTTAAAATAAACAAATTTAATAAAATATATTTACAATTCTGTTGTCAGAAACATTTATTCTATTTTGCATACTTTCATTTTTTAATTATCTGTACATAAAAAAATTTCGTATTTTCCGATAAATACTTCATTTTGAAGGTCCATTGTCCCCTTAACCAGCTTATAATTTAAATTAAATTTTGAAAATAAAAAACATTAAAAGAAAGAAAGCAACATATAATAGATAAAAAAAGAAATAGAACCTGTGTATATGAGGAAAACTTAATATAGATAATAACATAAATAACTTTTATCCCACTACGGAATAACTTATGCCTTCTGTAGTTCTAAAAATATAACATCCTTCAAAAATGAAATTCAAAAAGGAACCATCAATGTCAAAAAACAGCTATCAGAACTATATTATTATTCATTTGTATTCCATTTAAATATTTTCCTTTATCTTGACAATTTATCCTAAGCTTTCATAAGTGGAGCACTTTTTGAAAAACGCAGTCTAACATCTCATATTTCTCAAATCAGACATCTGAAGAAATACGGATTTTTTCCCCTTCCTCTACAATAGAAAATAAAACTGAACAGAATTTAAATGGGCTAAAAAAAAGTAAAATTCTAAAAAGCTTTCAGTTTTATTTTTCGCAATTGTTTTCGAAGTTTAAATCTAAGGCCTTTCGAGTGCTTCCTAAAAATAGTAACTGGGGATTTTATTTTATTTTTGGAATTTTCTCCCATTGTCCTTGAAACATTGTTAGAAAGGTAGACTTTAAGAAATCCATAATGTGCAGTGAAGTCTCCAGTAAATATATCATAATAAATTTGTTTTGTAGTCCGGTTAACTTTTGAAAATTTGATGTATGCGCCATATTGGTATTGATTTAATTTTACAAAACACATATTCAAGTCTAAGAGTGCAGGTTTCTAGTTCACAAATTAAGTAAACTAGGAAACCAAAATTATAAAATTTTATTTTATGTCTTCTATTTATTTCATTTCTTCTGTTTTATGTTCCTCGTTCCTTCTCGATCTTTCGATCATAAATCGAAATGAGAGAAATGTAAAAGTATGTATTTAATATATATTCCTAAAATAGAACTAATCATGTTAATAAGTTAAATCAGACATTCTTATTTGTTTAGAATTATTTTGGCTTCGATATATTTAACTTTTGCTTTCATATTTATGTATGTCCATTAGGATCAAAATGCTTCAACATTTACTGATAAATATGTTAGTAAAGTTATTTTTTATTTATTTGTAACATTATTTCTTTTACTTATAAATCACTTTAAACATATTACCATAGATTATGATTATATAAAAAAACTCTTAAATACAAGAATAAGAGTTTAGTTCTATATTAATTATTTTTAGTAGTAACAAATTAAATTACACTTATATATGTATATATATATATATATATATATATATATATATATATATATATATATATATATATATATATATATATATATATATATATATATATATATATATACATATATATATATATATATATATATATATATATATATATATACATATATATATACATATATATATATATATATATATATATATATATATATATATATATATATATATATATATATATATATACATACATATATACATACACATATATATATATATATATATATATACATATATATATATATGCATACATATATATATATATATATTTATAATATATATATATATATATATATATATATGTGTGTGTATGTATGTGTATATGTATATATATGTGCGTATATATATATATCAATAAATCCTCGTTCTGTCTCGATCTTTCGATCATAAATCGAAATGAAAGAAATGTAAAAGTATATATTTAGTATATATTCTTAAAATAAAAGAAATCATGTTAATAAATTAAAATCAACCATTCTTATTTGGTTAGAATAATTTTGTTTCGATATATTTAACTTTTGTTTTCATATTTATGTATGTGCATTAGGCTCACAAACATTATTTGTCAAAAACAGATACAAATTACAAATTTTAAGAATACAATATTTTATTTGTTCTAAATGAAATGCGTTACAGCAGTAAAATTAATTTGAAATACATTATTAATTAAATAACTAATTCCTTAAAATAGTTCTAAAAAAACGAGGTTGACATTAAAAATGCTATGAAATAGGTTCTTCTGACACTAGTTAAGTATACATAAAAATAAAGTTCCGTGAGATTAGTTATTAACCCCTGATGGTCAGTAACAATAGTGTCTGTAACAGGCCAGCCAATAAGAAAAATAAAATAACAGCGCCCAATGTCGACTATACTGAGAACATTCTAAAAATATTAATCAACAATATTGTAAGAAGTTCCGTTAGCTAGAGTCTGTAGAGAGTTCTAGTAATGAATAATTAGGTGTCACAATTAAAATTTGTCGTAGATAAAACCTCATGTGAGATGTCGTAGATAAAGGTAAAAAGGTAAAAAGTTTCCCTTCTTCTATTCACGACTACTACACATCTTGGATTACATCAGGAAAGGAGAAGGGTGTTATTACATGCATTTATATAAACATGTAATATAAATTTATACCATCTTTACTGAAATTATCTACCTTATGGGAACGTTATTGATAACACTAAGGTCTAGGGATTTAAAAGACTAACAATCGCTAGGAATTTTCAGGATTCTGTACTTTCAGTTTTTCAGTACTTTCTGATTTTCAGTTTGGTTCTGTACATTACTTTTGAGTTCCCATATGTGTATTAGGCTCATAGTAGCTCAATAGTGAATTGAGATAAAAAAATTATTAATGCTTTTTATCTCTAGTATTATTTCTCCTACTAATAAATTGTTTTGAAAATGGATTAAGTCTTAAGCTTTAGGAATAAAAATTAAGTTATATCTTGATTACTTTTAATAGTAACTAAAAAAATTACAATACTTCTCATATTTGTATGTTTGTTTATTTTTGCCTGTGTCTTTTAAGTAAGTTTGTTCATGTATATATGTACCTATGTATATATTTAATATAAATTAATACCATCTAAATTGTATCAAATTTCTAAACCGATAGGAGACGTTATGGATACATATTAAGTTCTAAAGATTTAAATGGCAAATAATCACTAGACATTAAGATGATTGACTTTGTAACCTAAATTTAGTTTATAATATGTTGTCATTTCAAGATTTAAACTATTTAGGTTATGGAAAGACTGAAAAGAATTCAAACGTACTTATCGAGCTTTTAGGACACATGTGAACTATGAGAAACATTATGCTAACATTTCACATACATTTTGTTCCCACAGATATAAACAATACGGACCACATACAAAACTCTTTCTAAAGACAGGTCTCATAAATTTATAACCAACTAAATGAGAAATCTTGACACTTAGACACAAAGCAACTTTGCTAAATTTATGCCTCAATTTATAATCGTAGGGAATGTGCAAAGGTTTAGTCGAGGCGAGTGAAATAAACAGTACAAAATACCAATCAATTGTAATAGAAGGATTTTTTAGGAAGATCTACTTTTTTAGGACTTTTTTAGGACCTGTTTATAATTCTCTCTCTCCTTGCATACTTGTATATGGTTGTTATGTGTGTACAACTATACCACGCTCTCATATCTGAAAAATGGCTAAAAATTGCAAGTGGTCAAGTATTTAATGTTTAAATAAATAAAGATT
>CM063510.1:87081561-87099061 GCA_032207245.1 Pardosa pseudoannulata | reverse complement strand
GAGAATTTTAATGATTTTGCAACTGTCTTTTGACTAGGGGGTTTTTCTTTTAACATTGACCAACGTACCTTTGTAATAATCGAAGATGTTCGTTTTTTCCTTGGATACTTGTTTGGTATTTTCGTCCCACTTGAGGCTCCAATTTGACGTGTTTTTTTTTCCTTTCATTTTGACGAAATTGCCTATCGAAGCTTTAGATATCACAAAATCATGACCCTCTCATATTTTTTGGATAACGAATTATGAATACTTCTCTTCAGAAAGAGCATAAATATAACCTTCCAGCCACTGCTTTGTTAAAAATGACATTTTGAATAAAAACAAACCTCTCAAGCCGCAGACCATAATTTTGACTTTTAAAAACGTAGTACAGTTGCAGTTATTTATTTTGTAACAAAACATTTTTTAATACCACCAACCAAAATCGTCTAAAAAAATGTACGAACAGCCTCTATATTTATAAAATTATGTAATTATGACAAATATTACTATGTAAACAGTGTAATATAACATGTTTTAATTATGTAAAATTATTTAATAATATAAACTTATATTCAATCTATCTCTTGAAAAATCGAAAGTATTTGATAATACCGTAATATTTCTCTTGATATTTTATCCCTACTACAATCTTGTTTCTTTCTATAAATATTTGTAGTAAATATATTTTATAGAGTATGCTTCAAAAATGCCACATCCAATCCATAATTTCGTGTCTAGAGCGTTAACAAAATACGATGCATCCACTGTCAAGAGGAATTTCGGTAGCTTAAATACGGTGTATCCACCGACAACATCTGTCAAGAGGAATTTCGGAAGGTTATGATACGTAAGAAATAATGGATCTATAACGAGTGGAGACAATGGTATTAAGGAAATAAGCAAATAGAATACCAAAACAAAATACTTTTCTTTTGGTTTTTCGTATTAATAAATACCATATTTCCGATGGTAAAATTTTGTGCATAAAGAAGGCAAAATAATACTGTGTTCTTAAACCAAATTAGATTTTGAGAAAGAGTTTAGTTTAAAAATATTGAAGCATGTTGTCTTGAAAATTTCTTTTCAAACTTTAGTGTGGATTTTAATTTTTAAAGCAATCAAAAATCACTGTACACCGACCGTATAATGGCTTTATATTGTTCGAAGTATTAGACATACACACTACATAATTATAAATATATATGTATGTGTGTGTGCGTATATTTATAAAGTTATGTAACTATGTCAAACAGTACTATGTAAACAGTGTAATATAAAATTATTTAATTATGTAAAATTATGTAAATATGTAAACATATAATTATACTCAATCTATCTCTTGAAAAATCGGAAGTATTTAATAAAATCGTAATTATTCCCGTGACCTCATTTTATACTTACTTTAGTGCGGAATTTAATTTCTAAAGATATCAAGAATCACTGTACACCATATAATGGCTTTATATTGTTCGAAGTATTAGACATATACACTATATAACTATAAATATACATGTCCGTATGTGTGTGTGCGTATATTTATAAAATTATATAACTATGTTAAACAGTACAATGTAAACAGTGTAATATAAAATTATTTAATCATGTAAAATTATGTAAATATGTAAACATATAATTATACTCAATCTATCTCTTGAAAAATTGGAAGTATTTGATGAAACCGTAATATTTCCAGTGACATTATTTAATTCCTTCTACAATCTTGTTTCTTTCTATATGTATTCGTATTAAATATATTTTGTAGAGTATGCGTCAACGATGCCACATCCAATCAATAATTTCGTGTCTAGAGCGTTAAAAAAATACGATGTATCCACCGACAACATCTGTCAAGAGAAATTTCGGACGGTTAAGAGACGTAAGAAATAATGGATCTATCACGAGTGGGGACAATGGTAGAGAGGTTATGAGCAAATAAAATACCAAAACAGATATAGTTTTCTTTTGATTTCTCGTATTAATAAATACCATATTTCCGATGATAAAGATTTGTGCATAAAGAAGGCAAAATAATACTTTGTCCTTAAACCAAGTCAGATTTTGATAAAGAGTTTAGAGAAGATTAAAAATATAGAAACATTTTGTCATGAAAATTTCTTTTCAAACTTTAGTGGAGATTTTAATTTCTAAAGAAATAAAAAATCACTGTACACCATATAATAACCTTATATTTATCGAAGTATTAGACATACACACTACATAATTATAAATATAAATGTATGTATGTGTGTGTGCCTATATTTATAAAATTATGTAACTATGGCAAATAGTACTATGTAAACAGTGTAATATGAAATTATTTAATTATGTAAAATTATGTAAAAATGTAAACATATAATTATACTCAACTTATCTCTTGAAAAATCGAAAGTATTCGATAAAACCGTAATATTTCACTTGACATCATTTAATCTCTACTACAATCTATTCCCGTGACATTATTTTATCCCTACTTTAGTGCGGAATTTAATTTCTAAAGAAATCAAAAATCACTGTACAGCATATAATGGCTTTATATTGTTCGAAGTATTAGACATACACACTATATAATTATAAATATTTATGTCTGTATATGTGTGAGTACATTTATAAAATTATGTAGCTATGTCAAATAGTAGTATGTAAACAGTGTAATATAAAATTATTTAACTAAGTAAAATTATGTAAAGATGTAAACATAAAATTATACTCTATCTATTGAAAAATTGGAAGTATTTATAAAACCGTAATATTTCCCGTGATATTATTTTATCCCTACTACAATCTTGTTTCTTTCTATAAATATTTGTAGTAAATATATTTTATAGAGTACGCGTCAAAGATGTCACATCCAATCAATAATTTCGTGTCTAGAGCGTTAACAAAATACGATGTATCCACCGACAACATCTGTCAAGAGGAATTTGGGAAGGTTATGAGACGTAAGAAATAATGGATCAATAACGAATGGAGACAATGGTAGAAAGGAAATAAGCAAATATACTAAAGAAGAAAATGATTTTTTTTTGTTTTTTTAGTCTAATAAAATATTATGTTTCTTATGATAACATTCTGTACATAAAGAAAACTGTTTATTCTCATATCATTCCTAGTAATTTTGTCATATAGGAAATAGGTAAAAAAGTCACTTCAAACAAACAACTTGAACTTCATAAAATCAACAAAATTCAATACACCCCCAGAAAACATCTTTTAATGAGGAGTTTTAATATTATTATAAGTTATGAGAGATATTGGGTGAATACGAAGAATGAAAACACAAAAATAGAAAACAAAATAAATTACGATAAAATGAAAATCACTTTTTAATTGCAACAATATATTACGAGATCTCAAGGTTTTTAAAATATTCTAAAGATAGAATTCGTTTTATAAAGAATTGTATTGCAAGTAAGTATTAGCATACTTAAAAATACCATATTGAAATTTACTTTTATTTACTCATTCAGTTGTACATTGAGTGTTATAAAATAATTGTGTTAGACCGAGCCCGGTAACTTCTATATGAATATTATTTTAATGGAATTTTAAAAATTCCAATTTTTCTGACTATTCAAAAACCTGATTTGATAACACCCCAATGATTTCTCCAAGTAAAGATGACTCGGGTTGATACAACAAGAATGGGTTACCCCCGCCAACTTGGCGATGGTAACTAAGCATGGTATTCTAAGCATGGTAACATAAAACTTTCTCCTGATCTCACCGTATCCACACAATCTGTATCTATATTTTAATTTATATTACACTGGTATCCAACTCTCCTTGAGCAACCCTTTTCTTTTCTAAACAGTGTTTTTTTTCGTTACATAGCTATTTAACTCTTGAATCTTTGTAGATTTTATTTAACAAATGGATCAGAATAATGAAAGGATGAAATAATTCAAAAATTCAAACGTTCTCAGAAAATCTCTAATACGCTAAAATAGTTCGTGCTTTATATTCTAGTGAGTGTTTCAGCAATATAAATTTATACGATGAAATTATCTTACGATAATTAGATTGAATTAACGATCCTGTTATTTTGTTTCTCCCTAAACCATAACAAATGTTGGTCAATAAATAAAGAGTTATACAAACATAGAATTATATAACTGATGAACTCTTCTAAAATATTTCATAATTTCATTTAAAAAATTGGTCATATTACAGCACTAATTAAACGAAGAAGCAGAATGAAACTGTATTTAAGATCTAAGAAAAGACATTCAAATCTAACGGAATTTCTCCGCCAAGAGCAGAGCATAAAATAATGCACGAAAAACACACACAATTAAGAGACGAGGAGAACATTCCCAAAAGAGAGAAGCTTAAAAAGTTATTAGAAGCGTTATTAGAAATCAGGCAGAAACTTAGATCATTCGAAAAGTAAACCCTTCACCTGTGATAGCTGGAATATTTGGCGAGAGGGCAAAAAATTTACATTTATTTCAGAGATAGCTTTGAAAAATGGTAAAAGGAACTTTAAATCAGCTTACACTCCTTTAAGTAAGATGGCTGGGAAAATAGATATGACAGAATTAAAATGGTAAGAGGAGAATCTTAAAAAGATATTTTAAGTCTAATAATTTTGATACATTACACACACACACACACACATATAAACACACATACAGACACACATATAAACATATATATATATATATATATATATATATATATATATATATATATATATATATATGTATATATATGTATATATAAATGAATATATATGTGTCTATATGTATGTGTGTGTAATATATCAAAATTATTTCTCTTTACTATCTCTTTAAAAACTTCCTCCCTCCCATTCTAATTCTTTAAAATCTATTTTCCCAGGCACAAAATGTCTTAATCAAAGGAGTGTCCTCGACTTAAAATTCTTACATTTCCCAAAGCTTTCTGTCCAATAGATGTAAATTTTCTGCTCATTCAACACGTTTTGCAGCTGTCGCCGGCAAATGGCTCAGTTTTTCTCCTGATCTAACAGTTAAATTCGCTGACTAAGTTTCTTGACTGTCTAGCTCTGGGGTACACCTCTGTTCCAGCAAAGTGTTTTTCGTGTGGGGGGGGGGGGGGGGGGGGGGGGGGGGGGGGGGGGGGGGGGGGGGGGGGGGGGGGGGGGGGGGGGGGGGGGGGGGAGGGTGGGGGGGTGGGGGGGGGGGGGGGGGGGGGGGGGGGGGGGGGGGGATTCGCCCCCCTCCTCTACTAATACTCTACCGTTGAACGTGCAAAAAGTTGTATTTTTAGCAGCTCCTCAATAAAGATTTAAATTGTTCTCGAAATTGTGCTTCTCTCCAATGTAGACCAAATGCAACATTATTTATTAGTATAGATGCACAGGTTCTTCTAGCCTAGTAGCCAAAAGTAAAAACAATAGGGGCAGTAATGAAATGTAACCGGCCGTTTTAGTATTTCTGGATTGCATATATGTATATATATATATATATATATATATATATATATATATATATATATATATATATATATATATATAATGTATACATAAAAAAAGTCATATCCTGTGGTAAGCGAAGGGAAGACGAAGTCTTTCTTGTTAAATAATACCTTTATTATAGTTTCCCTTATAGGCGTCACCTGCGCCATTTTCATTTACTTCGTGGCGAAGCCACGCATGGAGGCTGCTGACAGTTCTACGTTTCCACACCAACAGCCTCTTATCGCTTTTCCTAATCATAAAATTCAAGCGAATATCTTTTCTCTTGACCTAATTATGCTAAAAGATTACGTGAGCGTAGGTTTTTTCATTTGTTTTGTTGTTACCAAAGAGTTCCCTTTTAAATTGTTTACAACTCGCTTAATTTTTTCTAAATCCCCCCTTTTTAGACCTGACTTATATCTGTATATATATATATATATATATATATATATATATATATATATATATATATATATATATATATATATATATATATATATATATATATATATATATACAAAGAGAGAGGGAGAGATTTTGTGATAGTGAAGGGATAAAAAACCACACTAGGCTATTTTCTGCTTCTGTATGTATTTATGTGATGCTTTTTATGAAAATATAGTATATCATAACTGTAATACTTTGAACCCCAAAACATATGCCCCGGAACGTGTAATTATAGCCCCATTTCATCTCAACCTGAACCAAAACAATTTATAAGAAACAATTGCAATAACACAAAATATTCACGTGGTCTTCATCGAGAAATAAATCTATTCCTTTTTTAACAGGCTTACATGTCATAAGGCCTAAACAATGCATCTTGTTTGAGCGTGCTGAAAGATTAAAACGATATTTCTAATAGATAGAAAAATTTCATAATCTACTTTTAGAGATTTTTAATCTATTTTTTTCTATTAATAGCTACTTAATAAAGATTTAAGTTGTTCTCAAACTTGTGCCCGACTACAATATTATTCATTATTCTAGATGCATATGCTTCTCCTGGGCAAGTAAAAAGAATAGATAGACGCACTGATCAAATGTAACCGGCTGTTTTAATATATCTGGATTACATATATATATTTGTGTGTGTGTGTATATATGCATATATATATATATATATATATATATATATATATATATATGTGTGTGTGTGTGTGTGTGTCTGTGTGTATATAAGTATAAATATATGCGTGTGTGCATTTATATGTTTATATATATACATATATATAGAGAGAGAGAAAGAGAAAGAGATAGAGACAGAAAGAGATAGAGCAAGAGGGGTAGAGAGATTGAGATACTAAGAGATAAAAAACCACATTAAGCTATTTTACATTAAGCTATATGTATTTATGTAATGTTTTTTATGAAAATATAGTATGCCAAAACTATAATACTTTGCACTAGACAACATATGCCCCGTAACGTGTAATTATAGCCCTATTTCATGTCAACCTGAACCGAAACAATTAGTAGGAAATAATCTATTCTTTTTTTAATAGTCTTTCTAAATCTATTCCTTTTTCAATAGTCTTACGCGTTATAAGAACTACACAATGCATTTTGTTTGAGCGTGCTGAAAGATTAAAACCAGATTTCTAAGAAATAGAAAAATTTCATAGTCTTTTTTTAGAGAATCTTTTTTATGAGAAGTGTATTTCTGTCTGGCGGAGAAAGTCACTTCGAACCAATAACTTGTTCCTGGGAGCGTCAACAAAATACGATATACTCTTTGACAACATCTGTCAAGAGGAATTTTGATATGTTATGAAGCATAAGAGATTTTGGGTCAATAACGAGACCGGAGACACTGGATAAAACGAAACGGAAAAGAAAACTACAGAAAATACAGAAGAATAAATTCTTTCTAGTTCCGCCATAAATATCGTGTTTCTGCGGATGCGGTGTTTTGAATATTTTAATTTTCCAAACTTGTGAACATTTCCATTATAAAATACTTTTAAACTAAAATAATATTAAATGTTAAGAGAAACAGAAAACACGCATTAAATTCTCTCTAGACTTTTTGAAGAATAGTAAAAACAAAAATTCTGCAAGGAAAAGAAAAAGAAAAGAGAGAGAGATGTTAATATGCACAGTTCAATTTTGTATGAGAAAAATATTTCCCTTCTTCATTTAAAATAAGTTTTACATTAAAAATTACGTACGTGTTAGAATGTTCCTTCGTATAAGTAAATGTTTCATGTAACTAAGTATTCATAAAAGTGAATAATAAAAGTTATTATTGCATAAGTTTATGGGAGTTTCGCCGAGAGACGAAAAGTAACCCGTATATCTGAAAATTTCATGTAAGCGACTATTTTAAAAATGAGTTTCCATTGTAAATATATATATATATATATATATATATATATATATATATATATATATATATATATTATATATATATATATATATATATATATATATATATATATATTTATATATATATATATATATTTGTATATATATATATATATATATATATATATATATATATATATATATATATGTGTATATATATATATATACATATATATACAAGTATATATATATATATATATATATATATATATATATATATATATATATATATATATATATATATAAAAGATGATATTTTTGTCTCATCACAAAGGGAATAGAGTCCATCTTGAATTTCATGCAGCCATGGGGAGTTGTAGTAGAGAGGAAAACCTCGTTGAAGAAAGAAATAAGAGAAATTTTAGGATCAAAATGAATGGAGTTTATTTAGGCAACTTCTCTCACGGACGCCAATCCGCAGAAAAAAGTACATCTTGGTTAAATAGTTGTCTGGGCCAACCAATCAGAAGATTAATTACCAGTCCCATGACTTAGGCTGACTATGTAGTTTAAGCACCTGGAGCTATTGTAATGTACTTACGAAACGGTAAGATTGGCGGCTCAAAGTTGTCAATTTAATAGAAAAAACAAAGATATTCCCCAAGGTTGCTAGAAAAGGATAGAATTACAAGAAAATAATTTTAAGATAGACATTATTGCGTTGAATACTCTTATAAGATAAAAAATATCATGAGACGCATATATATACATATATACATATATATACATATATATATATATATATATATATATATATATATATATATATATATATATATATATATATATATATATATATATATATATATATATATATATATATATAATATCGTATGTTTATATTATTTAGACGCGGACTTCTAACTTTTTCAACTAAAAATTTTTAAAATTTTTTAATACAGTTAGAAAAGTGTATGTGTAACCATAATAATGAAAGAAATACAATGGCTAGCATTTACTAACATTTAAATACCATAAATTATTTTTACACAATTTAGAAGAATTTGTATCGTCATGATTTTTAAAGAATATAGTGTTTAACCCGAATTAAAAATTCAACTTTCTAGGCAAATTATTTTTTAACTATATATCGGTAAAAATTAGGTTATATATGTCAACTCTAGTAGCATTTAAAAGGTATCTGACTCCCTATACCATGTTCGAAATTATAAATCTATTTTAATTAGCATATTTTCCTTAATCAGGAGATTTTAGTGCAGTTACGACATTGATTTTTACTCTTCTTTTGCTCTTCATAAATTCTAGGACTGGCTGAAGGTAACCTAAAGTTTAATATTCTATGTATGAATATCTAAACGAAATCGATAGCAAAACACCCTCTAATGAAAATTAAGTATATCTAATTATGATTTTTAAATCCTCTTGAATCGGTTTCTAGAGCTTTATATAAATTGCAGTCATTCCAGAGTCATTAGTAGATACCAAGCTTGTAATTGCCTCATAAGGGTAAATGTGGGGACGAGACAAAAAAAAAATTACTAAGCGAAATTAAAATTAATATAATCGTAATTAAATGCTAGTCATTCGATTAGCATTAGATTCAAAAGTGGGTTTAGAATATAAACGTTTCACTTTTTTTTCTGAATCAACAAAGAAATGTGAACTAGCTGGATCAAAAGTTTTCTTATTGAACCACACATTAAAGACTTGAATTGTAGCATTTTTAACATACATTTGAGACTATCATTAAAATTAAAAGACCTTTGAAAACTTGGCTAAAGTTTATTTTTTTACCAGAATTCAAAAGTGAGTTTAGAGTATAAATACTTCTTTTTGTATATATAACCAAATTAATGTAATCCATCTGGGTCGAAAGTTTTCTTGCTTACAAGTCATTAAAGACTTGAATTTTACCATTTTTAACATAAATTTTGGAGACAATTATTAAAATTAAAATACCTTTGAAAACTTGCCTAAAGTTTTTTTAACCAGAATTCATAAGTAGGTTTAGAATATAAGCACTTCTTTTAGTATGTATAACCAAAGAAATGTGATCCATCTGGGTCAAAAGATTTCTTGCTGACAAGTCATTTAAGACTTGAATTTTAGCATTTTGTAACATATATTTTGGAGGCAATCATTATATTTAAAAGACCTTTGAAAACTTGCCGGCAGTTTTTTAATCAGAATTCAAAATTGGGTGTAAAATATAAGCACTTTCTTTTGTCTGAATAACAAAAGAAATGTGATCTATCTTGATAAAAATATTTCTTGCTGAACAAGCTACTAAAGACTGAAATTTTAGCATTTTTATAACATATTTTGGAGACAATCATTGTAATTTAAAATGTAGAAGGAAAATGTAGCAGGTTGAAATATTGTGTTTATGCAAATTTTTCAATTTCATTTCCACATAAAAACACGTTGTGTGAAGAAGCAGTCTATAGAATGTATGCATGCTGATGGTTTTTGAGAACTATAGGAGGTGTTCCTGACAGCAGTACGTGATAGCTTGTAACTTACTGGATATGTAGTGTATCTAATTTAAGTAACATACAGTTGTTTTTAAAGAAATCTTCTAAACTTATCATATTTTTGTATTACACCAGCCACGTACATCAATTTCACTGCTATGATTTGAATAACTGCACTCTTCGTAACCAGTAAATGGTTACTTTTATAAAAAGGATTTGAAATACAGGATCTATGCATTAGATTAAATTTATGTCAGTCTCGGTATCTCGGTATCTCGGTATCACTACTTCTCACTGCATTAACAGACACTCCGCATCTTTTTCAAAGCTGTTATTGGGAAGCCCTTCCGCAATGTGCTTTCTATATATAAATTAGATTAAATTTACGTCAGTCTCGGTATCGCTAATCTATTTTGTTAGTACTTGTCACTGAATACTGTTACAAGCTGAGTACATGCGTATATTTCCCAAATAAGTTTTTCAATCCCACACAAGAGTAACAATCGTCACTGTGTTTAACTTTACATGCATATAAGATGTAAATTAATAAACATATCCTCTTGAAATAATCTAATGTTAATTAACATGGCACTCGCAGATGATTTCTTGCATTTTTAAAATTGTAAGACAGTATCACTATCCTATCTCGACAGTATCACTAGTCTCCACAGTAAGTCGACAGTGTCACTATTCTATTACGTTTTTACTTATCACTGAGAACTGTTACAACATCATTGGATGAATTTTACAAATATTGTCTTTAAACTTACATAAGTGTATCAGTTCTCAAGGGAAATGTTTAACTATATGAGTACCAGAGGTTTAATAAAATACAAGCAACATGATAGAGCTATTAGTAATTTATATAGAGAAAAGCCACTAGCTCAATAGCACTTGTCATTATTTCATTTTAGTTTATTTTATATCTACTATTAATTTATAATAGGTAATAATAGAATACAAACATATTACTTAGATTTCTTGTATACAGAAGAAGTAATGATCGCCGTATTGTTCAAATGCGCTTGGGTTTTTTTAACATAAAATGGGAGGAACACGAAAGCGGAGCTTCGGACTCTAACGATTCAGTTTACAAACAGAAAAGATGAAAATAAATAATTCTTTTCTCTTTAAACAATTTTATGTTAATTCAAAGAGCACTCATTTTGCTCACCAATATTCAATCTGCCTCTCACACACAAAGACATTTTTTAAAAAATGAAAAATGAAAAGCTAATCATTGGAGAAACGATAATTTTTCATAAGAAAGTTTTTTACTGTATTGAGTTAATTATGGAACGCGAAACAAAAACTTAAGCTATTTAATTTAAAAAGATTTTCTTTCTTTTGTTTTGTTTAACTTTGGGCTAAAATGATATTTAATGATCCTTTTTTTGAACATATAAATGAAACCTAGCTTTAAGCGTGTTGCATGATTGTAAAAATTTGATAATATTTTAGCATTTCCTAGGTTTTTTATAAGAACATAATTTATCTAATAAGAATATAATATATAGGGTTAATCAGAAAGACAAAATGGGATTTTTATCTGATCATTTCAATCAATTAAAAAAGAATGATTGCTTACTGCTGATATTATATAAGAAGGTTATAATTAGAGTTGCATTTTTAGAGGGCTGTAAAATAGAACCGCTGGTCATATTAACTTGAAATTTTTACCTAAATAGATATAAAATCAAGAATAATTTCCTGGTAATAAAAAAGAATAGTTTAAAATGTTATCAGCAGATGTGTCATAACTTGATTTTAGACATAATTCAAATTGAAAGGATTTCCTGCTAAACGTAACTGAATATTTCAGTGTTGAGGTTTAATTTCATTTTGAGTAAAGCACTCCGGTATATACAGTCTGTAATACACTATGATTTGACTCCTCTAGTTTGATTATTTTTTAATATTAGCAACATGTCAGTTATATTATTAGGTATTATTTTCGATTGCCGTTTCGGCTGAACATTGTATGTACGGGAATATATATGCCAAATACAGGGTGTTTTATATTAAATGGGACAAAAAGAATAGCGTAGTGTGACTGCCTTAATGGATTTATTCAGCCGAAACAAATTTCTTCTGCAAATAGAACTATACAAGTTTTATTTGGCAAACAAAATGTCGTCAATGCAGGAGAAAGCGTACTTGGTATTCGAATATGCCAAATCTCCTCAGTAACTGTTGTGCAAAGAATTTATCAATGGTCCATTTTTCTTTGCTGAAAAATTGATTAATGGGGATATTTACCAAGACATACTCTCTGAGTGGTTGCTTCCCCTGCTGGAGGAAGTTTTTCCTGATTTCATTTTGCAGCAAGATGGTGCTCCCCCACATTGGAATACAAAAGGACTCCTCAGGACCACTTCCTCACTTCCTCACCTCAGTTCCTCCACTTCCTCAGGACTCAGGCAGGAACTTAGGACTTAGGAAGGAACTGAAGCAGCGGATAACTGAAGTGTTGAACTCCATCACAGACATTTGTCTTGTCACCGGATGGGGCACATATTGAACACCTGTAGAAACTTGAATAAATGTAGTTTTGAGGTAAATTTGAATTTTCTAAATATATTAATTACAACGTTCACAATCATGTTTTCTTTTTGTCTCATTCAATATGAAACACCCTGTTGTTCATTAATAATTTCAAATACTTTTGTAGTATGTCAAATTTCTGTGACTCAAAATTGAGTAATATATTGGCAATACCGTGTTCTATGACACAACAAAACAGCTCGTTCCTCAACAGATCGAAATATAGAAGCGGTAATTATAGGAATGTGATGCTTTGGATATCTTTGCAATCGGACCGCTTTAATCAAATAACGTAACTCTGAAGCCAAAAATTGTATAAATTCAGATCAGATTATTGGGTTGATAAAGATGTGGAAATATGACGGCTGAGAGTCCTGTCATGTTTGAATGGAATATTTATTAACTTCTCCACTGACCTTGTCATGGGAGGAAAAGCTCCATCTTGCATAAAATTGTGCTATCTATACATTCAAGCTGCTGAAGTGCTGTAATGCACAAATATATTCAAACTGCTTGTTATTGAAAGGATACAATCTACATGACCTGTCTCCTCTAATAAAAAAAACTCTGTATACACACAGATACTGAATTTTAAGGCAATATAACGAAATTCTGATATCATAATAGTTGACATAGATGTGGAAATATGACGGCTGAGAGTCCTGTCATGTCTGAATGGGATATTTATTAACTTCTCCACTGACCTTGTCATGGGAGGAAAAGTTCCATCTTGCATAAAATTGTGCTATCTATACATTCAAGCTGCTGAAGTGCTGGAATGCACAAATATATTCAAACTGCTTGTTATTGAAAAGATACAATCCACATGACCTGTCTCCTCTAATAAAAAAAAACTCTATATACACACAGATACTGAATTTTTAGGCAATATAACGGACATTTTGATATCATAATAGTTGACAGCTGTGGAAATATGGCGGCTGAGAGTCCTGTCATGTCCGAATGGGATATTTATTAACTGCTCCACTGATCTTGTCATGGGAGAAAAAGCTCCATCTTGCATAAAACTGTTCTATCTATACATTCAAGCTGCTGAAGTGCTGGAATGCACAAATATATTCAAACTGCTTGTCATTGAAAGGATACAATCTACATGACCTGTCTTCTCTAATAAAAAAAACTCTGTATACACACAGATACTGAATTTTAAAGCAATATAACGGAAATTCTGATATCATAATAGTTGACATAGATGTGGAAATATGACGGCTGAGAATCCTGTCATGTTCGAATGGGATATTTATTAACTACTCCACTAATCTTGTCATGTGAGAAAAGCTCCATCTTGCACAAAAATTGTGCTATCTATACATGCTATATATACATTCAAGCTGCTGAAGTGCTGTAATGCACAAAGATATTCATACTGCTTGTCATTGAAAGAATAGAATCCACATGACCTGTCTCCTCTAATAAGAAAACTCTTTGTACACATAGGTATTGAATTTTAAGGCAATATAACGGAAATTCTGGTCTAATAGTTAACACTAGAAAAACGGCACTTCTCGTATACCTAGAAAGAGGGGGATGGTCGCTTCTGATAGCTGTCTTTCAATGTCCCAAATCCACAGTTTTTCCCGATCTAAAAATAGTTTTAAAATATATTTGGTTATGTAATTAAATTTTAGCATTCAATAATTTTCCCCCATCGATTTCATAATTTTTATGTTCATGGAAATACACAATATATGTATAAACTATTATATATAAAAAATGATAAGCCCAACATAAATATTTCTATATGAAAATTTTTGTTGCAGTTGCGCAAAGTTAAATCACAGGATATTTAGTTTAAAAATACATACATTTTAAGAGAAATGTTACGGTATGATTTACTCATATCACTCTGTAATTCTTTTTTGCACTCTCTATAAATACTCATCTATATCATTTTGCTTATACATGAAACATAAACTTGCTTTCTGCAATCAGAACAAATGATCATCTCTTTACTGAGGCTTCGATAGGTTTGACACATTTTTAGCTTAAGATGATTGAGGCATAATATGTATGTGGAGGAAAATTGTAAAGAGAAAAATTTCTCCAAGGAAACTATTGGGGAGTAATGAGCAGTGGGGAGCAATAATAGTGGGCAGGTTTAACACAAACAAATCTTTAAAAACATCCTTTCTTTACTCGAAAGCAAACGAAAAACTAGATACATTCAAGAACACATATAGATATACTAACTTAGTTACATTAAATCCAACAGAATATATAGTCACAGTCAGGTATAGTCACAATTGAATATCTCAGTAAACAGCTGGTTCAACATAAAGTACAACAAAAAATTTATTTTTATGGATTCCCTCAACTAAGTTAAAAATATAATCACGATGCTTGATTTTTATGTCAGTAGTCTCTTTATAAATAACCTTTGATATCTGCAAAACTTAGAGCATAAAAAAACTTATACTGGTCCTCTTTGGGAAGCGGATTTAATTAACTACTTCTTTAGCACAAATAAAATTCGTTTATCCTAGAGATTATGTAGAGTTAATCTAGTATTCATATAGTTACATTAATATACAAGAGTTCTTCATGAAATTACGAACGAAAATACATTTTAGAGACGAAAATGCATTCCTACAACAAGCCAACAATATGAAAAAAATTAAATGTAAGTCTTCATAAAACATGACGTTTATCACACTTCCGTGAGAATGTGAAATTCACTAGGCAATTCGTCTCACAAAGATACTCAAGCTAGAACATTCTACTTGTTGTTTAAAAGGGTTAAACTTTTTTTGCATTCTAAAATCACCTTATATGATAGATTCATCCTTTCTCATTTATATATCTGAATGGTAAAATTTTTAAAAGCGGTAAAATGAGAGAAACTTAGCCTCATCGACGTTTATACCACTTTCGTGAGAATATTAAGGTAGCTGTATCTAGTCTCAGAAGGTTACACAGACTATAACATTCTACTTCGAATACCACTATTTTCACACCTTCTTTTATAAATTTTCAGCATGCAAAAGCCCTTTGAATGGTAGTTTTACTCTTTTTATTTGCCAATTGAATCTTTTTATTTTATTATCTTCTCTACTGACATCGTTTTGACCCATTGCTACCGTCTCGAACAGAAAAAGAAAGCGTAGTAACAGGGATTGATACTTTGGGGATGTAAATTTGAATCATTTCTCTTCGTAACACAGAAATGTAACACACTATACACGAAACGGAGATGTCCAGCAAAAAAAGTGGAGAAGATTGATGAAGGAAAATCAGTGGTTAGTAGAATTCAAATGAGCTTTAAATGTCTTAAGTAACAAATGATTTAAAGATCTCGATTTAATGTTCACCCTACCATATAAATTTCCGTCAGGTGAAATTAATCATAGTTGTTTTGCGTAAGAATACTTAAATTAGAGAATTGGCACTTTAAATATCGTTACGATTTTTCTCGTATTGTATAAGGCATGATGAATAGGTGTTCGTTTGAAGGTTTTTCCAGCAGCGTATATACAAATTAGCACGTCGGTTTATAAGCTTGGAATTATTTTGCGATTTTTTAAATGTATAAAGAAAATATTGAAAATTTAATAATACCGACAGTGTTACTATTTATATCCAAACAAGACCAAATTGCTATTGCCCTTTTTGGCTATGTAACAATGAGTTACACTACTAGACAACGCCAGCACGGGAGACTGACAAAAGGACAAAAGTGATGTCAGTGACCCCTCTTCGACCCTATAGGACAAGAGGGGTTGTTAACGCTAGTCAGTTGTCTATGGTCCTGGCAACAGTAGTCATTGGATTTTTGCTCGGAAGATTTGAAGGCCTCTTCAGAGGAAAAACAGGCCAAGACTGAGCGAACCGAGAACTTCAGCAGAGGCAAGGAATGCTCAACCATTTTTTTCATCTGAACATAGCGTCATTAGCGACAGGGAGTTGCTCCAAAATTCCAGCAGTTTACGGCGTCTCCATATTGAGATTTAATGTGTTTTATTTGCATCACCAGATTATTCAAAAATAGAATTGTAAATAAAGAGTCTGCAAAAGGGTAAGACTTCACTAATTTGTATCTGGTGTCTTAATTCTTTGTGTTATCGCAACAGGCCTGGTATAAGTCATTGATACGTAATAGGCTGCCAAAGAAAAAACATGAAACATGCGTATGAAGACCGTGGATGGATGTTTATAATTCTCCTCGTCCCAAGAATATCAACAGCCAACCATTTACTGGAAAAGTGATGCTTACCCTGACCTTTCTTTGGCTGACCCCTACCTTTCTCCCTTTACCTTTTACATCAACGCTTTTTTTGACTACCAGAAATAACTGCCTATTTATTTCAAGTCCTTGTGGCCTGATCTCCTTGAAAAAGCAATCAAATTGTACGGGGCTCTTTAAAAAGCATCATGCGATTTTCTTTCGTTTTCATTCTTTTAAAAAAGTCCTTTAAAAGGTCAACGGTTCCTATCGAAAGTAGAAAGGCAGCAAACAATTTTGGACTTTTTAAAGCAGTAGAAAGGGGAGTTTTACCAAAATGGTGTATTCAACCAGATGAAGCAGTTGGAAGATTGTTTCAATACTCAATGCTATTTTGCATGACTAGGACACCAAATACTGTGACGTCCTTGAAATCGAAAATTTTTGATCACCTCTACTATCTCAAAACACATCTATGAGGATTTAAAGGAACAAGAGAGCTTCAAAATGACATTATTCAAACATTAAATAAGAAATTTTTCAACTAGACTA
>CM063510.1:87071561-87074061 GCA_032207245.1 Pardosa pseudoannulata | reverse complement strand
TTTTGTGTGGAGCTTAAGAGGAGTCCACTTGTCTCTCCAAATTGCTGGAGCTTGCTTTTCTTCAGAGACTGCCAGCGTATCTGCTCTCTGATAAGAAGTCGACCTTTGACTTCGGGATCTCATTTCCGTTAACTTTAATATTTTTTTAATTCGTGCTTTGAAGTAGGTAGCTGAGAGTGACACTTACTCTCCTTTTCTTTTGATCTCCTGCATCCTTTGATACTCAACGAACTCCAGCGAGATACATACTCTGAGCGTTTCGAGCCTCAGTGTAGAAGTCAAAGTTTGTGTCAGAGTCCCGTACCGGCACTAATTAGCGAACTGTTCCTGTGTTCGAGAATTACTAGCTTCACTGTAAACACGTGTTGTATATTTTAAAGATTATCTCAGCACGAGATCTCAGAAGTAATTGAATTTACTGAATCCTGTATATAGATGTATATAATTATTCCCATGAATAAATAATTTAATCCAGATTAAACAGATATTCAGCCTGTATCCTTGATGGCCTCGCCTACCCTTACTCCAGTACTTCACAATGGGTAACAGCTTCGGAGCCATGTGTTGGCATAAAGGTATATATATGCCTGTATTTCCAGCTGCATTTGAAAATATTCATCGATTTTCCTATTTTAACTTGAAGAAATTTTACTTTATATCCACCTTGGATTTAGTATTCCAGTAAGAGCCTTTCATGACATAACTGGTGAGTAAAGGATCACTTTACAAAGATCTAGAATTTTAAAAAAAAGTTATACACTTGCGTGATGGCGAAGAGAAAATTTGTACCCGTTACATGTATGTGTATACATTTGTAATCGCAGACATATATACAATGCGTACATACAAAGATATTTATAACCATGCTTCTTTCTTTCTTCACGTTTTGAAGTTTAAATATAAAGCCTCGAGCTTTGAAATACGTCCTTTTATACATGCAACGCGTATATATATCACTCTAAAATTATTTGGTTGAATTCCAGACCAGACATTTCTTAAGAATATAGCATTTTTCATTAAAATAACCCTAGAGCAGATAAATGCAGTAAAGCACCTAATGGAACTTCCTTAAAATGGTTCTGGAATGTAAGCATGAAAGCTTTCTAAACTTCACGAAACAAGGTACCTTACTTCAAGATTTTTTAAAAATACTTTTGGAAAACTGCAAAAAAAAAAATCAATGTTTCAAAACTCACTTTAAAACACCCACGCAGCTTTTGCTATTTTTTTTATTTCCTCTCTCAAAATAAAAGTCCTAGATAAAGAGAGATGTTTTTGAATTGGAATCATAGAAAACAAGGCTATCTATTTATGGGAAGATTTAATTGGTTTCTAAAAATAGTTCTCCTTTAAACGAATTACTCTTAGTGGGGAAGTAAATTTCATTGAATGAGATATTTATTTAATTTTAATTATCGTACCATCGGATGCAATACGAAGCAGTTTGTTGTTACTGAAGGAAAAAAAATTGAAGTATAAGATAATACTTATTATTTAGTTTTCAGTTAATTACCTTTGTTATTTATTTATAATAAAGAAGACTTTAAAAATATTTTCATTACTCTGATGATAAATAATAAATTTTAAGTCACAAAAAGTTCTTAAATATTTATAAAAGCTTTTAAGCTGTAAATATTCAGAGATTTTTTAAAAGGATATATTAATGACAGTGCAATTTCTAGGCTCAACCGCATTAGAAGAATTGGTAATGGAAATGTGCAAAGGAAATTTATGTCATGTAACATATAATAGGCACAAATAATTTCGCCAAGAGTGTTTCCAAATAAAATTTGGCTGTAATATTGCAGAATAGGGTGCCCCTTGGCAAATTTGGAGAAATTATTGGAGATGTTTTCTGAAACACAAAAGTATTCCATTCAAACATAGTATTCCTTGCTTTTTGGGCAATTTTAATTGGTGTAGAGTGCGTCACTGTAATATAATTATATGCTTTTTACTTAATTAGGTAAAACCATTTAGAAACCGGGCATTAATATATGTGGGCAATCAATCCCTCTATAGTTTACAAAGCCAACATCTCCAAATTATTAAAAATTAGTCATAGTGGGCCATAAAAGGTTCATTATATTTGATCTTTTTAAGCATTACGCATCATAATTTTTTAAGCATACGCGCATGTAATGTATAAACAATGGGTTCCTCAAGGAAAGCTAGATACAAATATAATATAAATTAAAATATAGATGCAGATTGTTTCGATACAGCAAGATCAGTAAAAAATCTTAGGCTACCATGCTCAGAGGTATATCGCCAAGTTGGCGATGCACCCTATTCTTCAGTCAAGCCAATTTGGCATCCTGTTTGTGAAGTAAATGTAATATAAATGTAAAGGAATTAAAACATACCTATTTGTGTAAGGATATCTGATTTTTCTTTTAGTTTATTTTCTATAAAATTATATCATAGTCGGGTAAAGCGTTCTTTTCTATATAGAGTACAGTAAAAAAGATCTGGGATCTGCAATGGGTCTTATAGAGAT
>CM063510.1:87044061-87066561 GCA_032207245.1 Pardosa pseudoannulata | reverse complement strand
ACTACGTCATGTGGATTACAGTGAGTTTGGAAATTAACAAGGAGTTAAAAATTTAAGTTATTTTATTTATTTTATATTTATTTATCATCAGCAAAACAGAAGATATTACTGTATTTTTTGGTTCTTTCTCAATAGTGATATGGAATTAAAATTGGAATAAATAACTAAAATACCTTTTTTAAAAATTTTTAATATGTTACACACACGTGTGTGTGGTGCAATAAACACACATTTTCAAGAAGACGGGAATTATTTTTATTTTAACTTACCTTACTCCATGTGTAAAAAATCCCGAATCACAAGAACAAACTTATTATTCCCATAATCTATATTTTAAAATAACAATTCAAAATATTAATCCTGTCTCGCATCTGCATACTCGGCCTTTCCACAGATTTTAGCTTAGCAATTGAAATATAAATAACTCATTTATTCTCTGTATCGATTTTTTTCGCGTCAAAATGTAATTCCAGAAGGTACAGAACAAACTAATACCTTTAACATCCAGTTTCAGGAGCCTAATTTACCGTAACTACCCATCAAATAACAAAAAACAAACAAAAGTCTAATAAAAACAATAAAAAAGTACAGAAACAGCAGTAAGCTGTATGTGCAAGGTAGAACTCGATAAGAACCAATCAGTTACGGCTTTGTGCCCTATTTCCTGGAAATTTCTGACATTGATTGGTGGGGGTCTAATGACCAATGATTGTTTGCGTTTGTAGTATACAATTTATGAATCATTCATGGAAAGGGGAAAATTCCGAGGTGTAGTTGAAGTCAGACAAGTAAACGGGAAGGGAGAATTATTTTATTTTATGTGGGGCTATAAAGTAGGATTTATGAAAAGTAAACAATGACAAGACTGTTCTGTTCTTAATTATTATGTTAGTAAAGAACAGAATCAAATAACAAGTTTTGTGGTTTGCTATAAGTGCATTATTAGCTTGAATTTCGTTTACTAGTCGCAATATGCATTACAACCGTTCTCTGATTTAAAATTTTTTTCATGTTTTAAAATTCATTTTCTACTTTATATCACAGAAAATTTTGTAGATAACAGAAGAATTTGTATGCAATTAATGTATAAAGTTCTTACTTTTAAGAGATTTAAGCACCCTTCAACTTACAGTACGAACCTTCAAGTACGTGGTATCTTTAAATTTATCTTTACGTCTACATATTGAAAAACTAAACAATTTACTTGATAATTACCTGAAGGTCAGAGCTAGGTCGAATTTGATAATTTTCTTGAAGTCTATGTATAGAAATCCTTACTTGAGGTACATAACAAATTTGTTATACCTTTATAAGTTACTAGGTACTTGCGTACAGCATCAAGAATTATTCATAAAAATTGAAAAGAAGATACTGTCACAAAGAATTGAGTTCAGTTTGTTGCTAAAATTATTCATTTTAGATTGTAATTATACTATTTAATTTGTAAAATATTGAAATTTTACAATATTTTTTGTATAAGTATCTCATCAATGTACAATTATTTCAAACAATTAAAAAATAGAATCACTATAAAACAATTGATTGTAAAAAAAATCTTTTACCTCTTCGGGTATTACGTGCTACAAATGGTACATTAAATGGTGTCTTAGGATGAAAGGCCTTGAAATGAGCGGTTTTTCGGATAATCGGTCACCTGTGTTTCACACTATGTCCTCCTCTATTTGTACATATGCAGCTCCTGTAATCTTTCACGATTCCAGCTTCTTATATGATTGGCTGGTTTGCATATTTATCGATGTGCAACAATTATTGGCTGTTACCTAACATATTTGTATAATTTCAGTTACCTTTACAGCAAATTTTAGCTTACGGAAATTAACATTTTCCTCTCCATGTTTAACCTTTGGAAGAATTTGTATGTCTTGATTTTTAATAAAAGGCAGCTATACTTGTCTGAAAATTCATATTTAAGATGGACTGCTTCTTCCCAATTGTGAAATTCAAAAGTCCAAGACACGTGCGAGTCCGACATGAGACTCTCTTTTATCTACTCTGATTCTATTATCTAATTACCGATTATCTACTCTGATTTTTTAATAAATAATGCTATTTAAAAGTGTTATCTTTAAGAACTGTTCTTTATATAATGTTTGAGTTACTTTTCTTTAAAAAATAATTATGTTTGTGATATTTGTGATATTTCTGATATTAAGAATATTTGAATAGGTGTCGATACTATTTATCAAAGTAAAATAAAATTTGAAAATGATTTTAAAAGCTATATATGTGTTTTAAAATGTGAAGAATTTTTTTAAAACTAACAACAAAATTTGGACCTGTATAAACCATGATTTTAAATGGCTGTAGAGCACTATCCTTTCTTTTCCTCTTTAAATATTTAAATTAGTAATACAAATAAAGTCTTTTCACACATTATGTACGGGCACATTTTGCAACGGAATTGTACCAATAGCAGGGCATTTTGAGCTAAAATTTAGTTATTCAGTTAAATCTCAATATATCCAAATTTATTTAATTTTTTAACCAACTTTTCGTATTTTATATTGAAATGTATAAACAAATATATAAATAGAAATATATAAATAAAAACCATAAGATTTTTGTAAACAAAAAATATATTTTTTAGTGGATAAATTTATAATAGTATCGTAAATATGAAAAATCAAATAGAAATAGTAGTATACAGTTTTAATTTTTTCGAATTATGTTATATATAAACATTTTTACATTCCAGAATCTATGCAGTAGACAAGAACATTCGGCTTCGTTTTCCTGTATATACCGTTATTTTTGTACCCACAAACAAACCATCTTGTTACACTAACCCGTACTAGTACGGGACCCTCGCTCAAGTATTAATCGTCAGAAAACATACTAGTACGTGTCCCGCATACAATATGTTAATAAGCAGTTTATTTTATGAGTGATTTTCTATTCAATTTTATGAAATATAATTGTGTATATGATTTATTTTTTGCTGTTGCTATGCATAGTTTTATATGAATTTACAAATCAATAAATTTTAATAAATCGTCTTTTAATAAATTCCCTATTTTATGATTTTTTAATTTATTTCAAACTCCAACAACTGTAAATTCAGCTAGCAGAAACGGAAAAGGTTTATTTAGCTAAAGTACCGTGAAAAATAACATATTGAGTTAATAAAAGCAAAATCACAGAGTGAGACTTTAAAACTGCAGTGTTATTGAATAAATTCCCAAAATTTGCTTCCGCATTTATTAAAACCACGAAGGCATTGCTGCGTCAGATTTTTATACGAAAATTTGATGAACTTGCAAAAAAACCGAAATGCAAATCTATTAAAGTAATAACGTAATGATCTTAACGCTAAAAAACCATCTTAATGCTATTTTCTCGGTCCTATGTTATTCTATATTATCTAGGGACATTGGAATCGGGAGGCTGTTTTAACAGCAGTATTTTATCTAAACCTCTTTCTAAAGTCCTGTTTAAAAAGTTTTTCTCTTTCAATAAATCTAGGAATTTTATTCGTTGAATATATTTAGAATTAATTACTTTTGTTTTTTATTTAAAATATCCATAAAAAGCATAATATTCCGATACAAGCATCGTTTTTTGTTTTTCATTAGATTATTCGTATTTTTCCGATATATGAAATGTTTAGATTATAATTATTTAAAACTAGCATATAGCCCGTCATATAACAGGATCAGTAAAATCTCTCATATTCCAGAATTATAAAGTACCCTATGAGGCAGGTAAAAATACGGTTTGAGTTTTGGCTGAAAATTATCTTGCAACGAAAGATTTTGAAAGAAATATACAATCATTTAAACAGTAAATATTCATTTACTAGCATATAGCCCGTCATATGACGGGACCTGTAAAATTTTAATTTTTTAATTTGTTGTTAATACCGGGGATAAAATTAGTAACAAAAAATAATCGATGATTAAAATTAAAATTATCCCATATGTACCTAATCTATTATTTAAGCCAAATATAAAAGAAAATTATTTACTTAATATCTAAGTTCAGTGATAAAACGTATGAAAATAATGCAGACGATATTTAAATAATTTAAAATAGGAAATGATTAAATGAGAGGAATGACGTCATAATGCTAGAAAAAATGTTATTTTTACCTATTTATTATGTGATAAATTGATAAATTTAATAGTCTGCTCTTAACCGAGAAAAATAGGGCTTGAAATAACGACATTAAGTGCTCGAAAAGGGGAGAAGTGGTGGATTTAGAACCTTTTAAAGACGACAGTAATTTTCGCTGTGTTATGAAGTATATTTATACCAATTTATTTTAGAATCGAATAGATAGTTTAGAAGAGGATAAACTTCAATCGCTTTTAATTTTTCTAACCTTAACTCATCAAGAATCTAATATGGATGGCTCTATCCATTCCAGGTTTAACCGCTTCATAAATTCAAGGACAGACGGACAGATAACTTAGGCTATTTTTATATAGGGGACTACTTGAAGTCCCTTGTTCTTCTCGAACACCTGGACCTGATTTTAGCCGAAGCACATTAGGCCCACGATAAGAACTAAAAATATTTTGTTCCTAATAACCTCAAAAATTTTCTTTAAACAAATTTTTATTGTAAAGAACTACAACTTTTCCTTCTCGCTTCGGATGTAAAAAGAACTACAACTTCTAATTCGCGCGGAAAAGTATTTTCAGGTTTTGATTCGCATTGATTGACTGTGAAGTTATAAATTTGTGATTAAATAAAGGGTTTTAAAATTGTATAGTGGAGTGATATGTTACGTGTGTTTTGCTCGTCAACAAATAAATAAGAATTGTCAATTCATGACATTATTTTGCAAGAAATATTTCTTTTAAATATAATTACTAAACGAATTCTACTAAATTTAACACATTACACTACTAAATTTAACACACTGATGCAGGTACAATGAAGGATACGAACTTTTACTTTTTTCGTAGACTGTCACTGCAGCGTGGGTCACGTAAAAGTACTATTTAGTGTCCGCGGTAGCCTGGTTGGTAGAGCGTCAGTCTCGTAACCTAAAGGTAGCGAGTTCTGTCCTCGTCTCGGCCAAAGACAGCCGTGTTGTTAATGGCAGTTGTGGCACGTTAAATATGTAGTGACTGCAAAGTCTCCCAAGTTCCCATACCAAATTATACCTCTGGGGGTACTGAATCAGGAATGAGTCGGGCTCTGGTTGGGATCTAAATTCTGACTTGCGGATGGATGAATGAGTGTATGAAGAGTTCAGTTCGACCGCCTCCTAAAAAGGATTGTGTCGTGTGTGTTTGAGATAAGTCGTACACGTACCGTTATTTTTGTACCCACAAACAAATCATGTTGTTATACTAACCCGTACTAGTACGTGACCCGCACTCAAGTATCAATCGTCAGCAAACGTACTAGTACGGGTCCCGCATGCAATGTGTTAACAAACGTGTAGACTTTCTTCACTTTAGATGATCACATATCACAATAAATATTTTTAACAAACACAAAATAAAATATTTATTTAGAACACTTTTGCGTTTTGGCTTACCACGCGCGTTGGGCTGCCTCCTTTCTCATCAACATCATCGGGCGTTCTGCGTTTAGGTCACACGACTACGCTGATATCCCTGATTCGCCTTAACGGTGCACGTTAACAACGAAAGGTGAACACTTCTGCCTTAATTCGAAAGAGCAGCACTCATTCGGGCTTGGTGTGGCCAAGTGGCATTAGACCCACCCACCCACTACATATTTAGTAGATTCTTTAGACGCGAGTCAAAAAACATTCATTACACGTGTAAGTCCGTGAAGAAATAAACCTGTATACAAAGTGTTAAGAGAAATACTCATGTTTGATAATATGCATTAATCATGAAGAAAATAAAAATGAATTAAATAACCTATATTTATTTACACTATCAGAAGTGATAGTAACAGCTATAACATAAACTATAATTGTTTCCCTTACAGGTACCTCAAGATCTAAAAATGATGAAAGTTTCATCTGCATCGTGTGTTTCTTAGATTGAATGCTAGAACAACTGCAGAGATGCATCATGTTTTCAGAAGTTTCCTTATTCATCATCATTAACGGTAAGTGGGCAAAATTTTGTTGTATTTTAATGAAAAGTAGATGCAAATATGTTAAATAGTAACTACTAATTCCTGTTAATAGTTTATTTTTTTCTTTCCAAACTATTCGGTAGAAATATTGCTAAAATCCTTATAAACGTAAATAAAATTTGAAAACTTTTAAACATCCAGACATAATTCCGTCAAAATTTGATAATCTATCCACGACGATATATATGTTATATATTAAAAGTTTAACCTAAATGCATCTGAATTACTTTTCCAAATTTTAATCCCATATCAATATAAAAAAGAACCTCAATAAAAAATACAATCTCTTCCGTTTTTCCACCAATAAAACCTGAACTTGCCAAACGATGGCCGAATGGTTAGAATGATTAAAGTGCTGATCTTCGGTGCTTTTTGTCATTGATTACATTTCTCGTTGGAGAATACTGGACTTCTTGTGTGATAGCGAAATATTTTCAACTGATTACATGCCTTTTCTCAAATTATCTTCAACTAAAATAAATCGGTTGAAAGTTTTTCATTGTAACAAAAGAATTCTACACTAGTACTAAGAATCATTGACTAGCACATTCATGAAGACGTGTGACAAAATCTTTAGTCACTTACTACTAAGCACGGCTTTATTAAGGTTGAATTCCTTTGTCCTTGTTTTATCTTTAAGTGGGTCCATCACTTTTATATAGCATGGTCCATCACTCCCATATAGAGTGGTCCATCCTTCCCATATATCATGGTCCATCACTTCAATGTATCATGGTCCAATACTTCCATACAGCATGGTCTATCCCTCCCATATAACGTGGTCCATCACTTCAATATATCATGGTTCATCACTTCCCTATACCATGGTCTATCCCTCCCATTTAACGTAGTCCATCTCCCTTATTTGCTTGATAGATATGGATATTTTGCATATTTCTTTGTTAATTTTTAATAAATATGCTAACATGTCTTTTGTTGTTATACTGATAAATATCGCTAGCATGTATCTTAAGAATACTCTGGTATGATTTTTCCATCAATAATGCCTTATATACCGAAAATATATATAAAAGTAGTCCATTTCTCTAAGACTTACCCTATATGCGTATGTACGCAAGGATATACATCCATTTACTTATTTTGATATCGTCATCTCTTATTAACAAAACTTTTATTACATTTGATAAATCTTATATACTAAACCACTGTTTTTAACACAAAATTAGCTGCAAAAATTAACTGTCAAAAATATTTCTCTCGCATATTTATGGCATTCTATACCATGACCTGAATTTATTTCAAAATAATATGTAGGTCAAATCAATGAGTGCTCCATATCTTTAAATATAACAGGAGAAGAAAAAAAAATACAAAAGTTGGGTTTTATGGCCAATATAAATTTTTACAATACGATCGCATAGGAAGAACTATCTTGTTACGCCCGAAAATATTCTATTAAGTCTTAGCTTATTTTTTCCTTCCGGGGAGGGAGGCAACTACATCGATTTTATTATACCCAACTTTCAGTGGAGCTTTTTTTTTTTTTTACAAATCCCTTCTTATCTAGGGTTACCTTCCAATAATGTAATATAAAATGCCATCAAAACATAAATAACTATTTTCAATGCCGTCATCTTCACTGCCAAATACATGCATCAACTTCAGTTTATGGATGGAACATTGATTTTTTCCCCTTTTAAAAACATATTGCCTTTGGGGCCTCATAAATCCATCATTACCCTTGTCTCGTCCCTAACCCTCGCCTTTTTAAAAGGAAAGAGATCGAGTATATTAGATCCTACAGCCTTTCCTCCCACCAGTACACTTTTAGTTAGAATTTAAGTCACTTAGCAGATTGGGATCATCAACAATATATCAAAGATTTCTCTCGGAGTTCGGGTTTTTTGATTTATTTTCTTCGCCCTTTTTTTTCCCCTTGAGGCGGAGGAAATTTCCCCAGATTTCCCCAGAGAGGGAAGAAAATTCGTGTCTCAACTTGTTGAAAATCCATTTCTGCTGGGAACAGTGTATCACGTCCGATTGTTAACCTCCGTATTGCCTCGCACGCCGAAAGAGTTATTCGGTTAGAATTTAATAAACAGTTATTAATCTGACAAACAAATTATTCAACCGTAAAAACAGGTATTAAAGGATTGAAAGCGCCGCCTAGACGCTAGGATGCAGATATTCAGCTTCCGAGTGTACACCTCGATGATTCGCACAAAGATATTAAAATTTTCACTTCTCAACTCGATTAATACCCATCGTGAGTTTCAGATTAAAGATTATTAAGAGGTATTTATCAGTGCTGCGTTTCGAAAACCTGATTAAAATTCCACGAAGAATAATTTTCAGTTTCCTCTCTTAACGCCATTATATGTCGACTAAAACCCAGTTTGTTTGACTTACAGAAAATCTTTTCTCCTTTTTTACCTTTCAAATTTTCGAAGTCACAATTGAAAATTACGCTTCATTTGGTAAGACCATGAGATGAAAATTTTAAAATTTTAGACTTTTAAATTCCAATGAATTTCTTTTGTAATATTTGCATTTTATAATACTTGGGATTTTATTTAGTAGTATATAGAATAATTTAATACCACAGTTTACTTCTAAAGCAGTCTTATTTTGTTTTCAATCAGTCTTCTTGATAATTATGTATGATTATAGAAATATACGCATCCAAAAAGTAAGTTTCCCTATGATTACCCCTTTCAAGTAAACTTAATTAGCCGTGTCAATTGAGCGTGCGTAACTGATCTATGACGTATTAATCATATGCCAGCTGAACAAGTCCCGATTCGTGCCAGTAACGGGGTAGCAGAGGTCCGAAATAGAAATTCTTAATTCGTCCTGCAAGGTTCGATCGGTGATCTTGAATGCACAAAGCATTGCGCCAATTTAAATTCATCTTCAGCTCTGTCAGGTATATGAGCCAAAACTGACACCCCAACACAAAATTCAACTTTTGGAAGCAGCACTGACATTTCTGCTACGATATCACGACGACGTCGACGAGTTCCTCGACAGGATCGCCAAGGGCAATGAAACCTGGATTTCGCACTTTACCCCGGAAACCAAGCAGCAGTCTATGCATTGGAATCATAGCGGATCTTCGGTCAGGACCAAATTCAAACAGACGCTGTCGGTACGTATTGGGATGTACAAGCTGTTCTGGGACAGGAAGGCTGGTTCCATTCAAAGGTAGCAGAGTTGTAAACAAAAGTTGATCCCACAATACGACAAGTGTCTCAATTCTGGTGGTAGCTATGTTGAAAAGTAGCTGGAACATTGCTGTACTTGTTGCTAATAAATATGTTCGTGAAAGTGTGAGTTCTTTTTTTTCTTTTAAGTAGGGAAACTTACTTTTTGAATGCGCCTCGTATTTCTGTAAAAGTAATAAAAATGTCAAGCTATAATATTAGTTATTTTAAAAGTCATTGCTTCCAAAGGTCTTCCATTGAAAATGTACAACGTACATTCATGTTTACAAATACTATGACCAATTTAATTTATGGACTTCAAAGTAAGACTTAATTGCTATTGCAAGTTTTTTTCCAAGGCATTAAAAGAAAAAAAATTAACAACTAATTTACGATATTTCTTTTAAATTTCAAAGTAAGACTCAAAAATTATCGTAAATTCTTTGCTGTCTTTACAGCTCTACAGGGTACCACTCTTAAGTTTCACTATAAGATATTTGTGATTTGGGTGGAAAACTACAGGAATAAAACTCACATTAGAAGAAAACTAAGGAAATCTCTCAAGACACTCTAGATCGTCTAGGATACAGCTAGAATTAATCAAAAGCAAACAAACCTGCCGTATTTCAGTAGCATATCTTAATGTGTAAGACTTTCGCTATACCACTCCAGAAAATTCCGCTTCATTCAGATCATTCTCAGAGATAAGATGATCCTAAGATGTTTCCTTTGATTCCGTACCCTTCTCTCATCCCCTATATATCTTATCCAAAATACATTGAAATTAACACTTTTCCATGGTGTTATGATATGTCTTAATATAATCCAAATAAAAACAAATAAGTTTTATTTCAGTTTTCATCCCCTATATAACAATAGCCTAAGTTTTCTGTCCGTCGATCCTCAAATTCATGAAGCGGTTGTACCTGAAATGGATAGAGGCATCCATATTGGATTCTTGATGAGTTAGGGTTCGAAATCCACCTTTTCCCCCTTTTCGAGCAATTGATGCCATTATTTTAAGTCCTATTTTCCCTGGTTAAGAGTAGCAGATTAAATTTATCAATTTATCATATAACAAATAGGTAAAAATAACATTTATTTTTCTAGCATTATGACGTCATACCTTTAACTATCTCATTTAATAATTTTTTATATTAAATTATTTAAATATCGTCTGCATTCTTTTCATACTTTTTATCTCTGAACTTTGATATTACGTAAATATTTTTCTTTTATATTTGGCTTAAATAATAGATTAGGTACATATGTGATCATTTTAAATTTAATCATCGATTAATTTTTGTTGCAATGAAAATCTTATCACCGTTATTAACAATAAATTATGTCTACCTCCAGGGTGTAGTAGAAATGATAGTTTCATTAAATTAGTTACTGTGGCAAAAAAATTGGGAAGAACTTAAAGATAATTTAGACGTAGCTAAGAAAATTTTCAGTTATCTTACTAAATGAATTCAACGTGATTCTAAACTGTATCGGAGGATTTTAGACGAGTATGAAGATAAACAAATTATTGAGCGTGTACCAGATAATTCTCAGCTAAATAACAAATCATATTTTTATCTGCCTTATAGGGTACTTTTTAATTCTAGAAAATTAAAAATTTTACTGATCCCGTCATATGACAGGCTATATGCTAGTCTGGCAGAAAATTCGAATTCACTGTCGTGATTCATTCGTCTTCAAATCATTAGTCACCTTCATAGAGAAATTTTGGGTAATTTTCCTAATTTTCCCTTAACGTGTTTTTTAAGTCTCCAGTCAGTATTCAACTATGAAGACAAGGAATTTGCTAAAGCACTAGTTAAAAACTGGAGATGCTAAAAAGCATGCTAATAGCTGCTATTTAGCTATAAAAAATAGAATGAAAAATTTAAAAAAGATTACAAGAGTTGAGTTTTCAAATGTATGTGGAGTTTTTACCTATTAGAATAAATTGTAATAATGACATCTGTAATGTTTTCATCATCTAAACCGAAGTTCACAGGTGATTAGGTAGACCACTCAAACAACCAGTACACTAAAATTCATTTTATTAACCCTTAATTTGACAAGATGTTTTTTCATATATTTTTTAATTTCTGTTATTTTTCCATGTCTGTATAGACATTAGGATCTCTGTAAAATAAACAAAATGTATATATCATTTTCCATTTTAGAGATAATTAATGTCCGCTGTGGCGAACACGGATAATTATGTTATATAGTATCTATAAATATACATGTCCGGTGTAGCGGCCAGAATTAGCCAAATTAAGGGTTAAAGAATCTTGGATAAATTGGTATGTACATAGACTACATGCAAAGATCCACCGGAAGAAGATTTCTGATGTCTATAACAGGTGTAAACTGCTTTCGCCGCTTCTCGAACTCGATGAAGTGGATCGCTGTTCAGGCAACTTGGCCGCAAAAGGAAATGTGTTTTACGCTGACCCATCCGAAGACATACAGCAGCAACTATTGATGACCGTGCCGCAACAGTGGCCCATAAATGGCTACCAAGCCACCGCTGACCTACAAAAGGCCTGTCATGGTCCGGTTTTAATGTGGTCCAACCCGGTAAGAAGCAAACACTACAGAGGTAAGCTCTTGATTACCAGGAAGAACGCTAGGAAAATATCACTCAGGTACCCCGGGAACGTGAATCCCGTACAAACCTAAAGGAGGTGTGCCTCCCTGGGGATAGCCGCAAAAGGAAGAAAAACCTTCTCTCCTTATACTCTAATAGTCTATAATCAGGACATGGCCCACAGTCCAAGTCCGCAAAAAGGAAATAAAGTCTTCCCGTGACTCACCAAGGCTTACCTCTTTCTAGAGGTGTGGACACATTGTTTTACAAGCGGAGTCCGTTTCCAAAAACCAAGATGAAGCCCCGAGAGCGGGCTCGCTCCCGTTTTTAAAGCTCCCCAAAGGGACGTTAGTAAAGCATGACACTCATTTTCCGGGGCCCTCATAGACTGGGGAGGTTAGGAGGGCTATCTATATGCCTCGGTATTAATTTTTATTGGTCAGCCATCAAGGGTTTTATCGATGTTATATTATAGTTTCACAACCCTAGAATTTATGGTTCCATTCCATTGTTACCTAAGTCCCACCTGCTAGAGAATAAAAGCAGGGCATCAGCTGTTTTCCTCGCCGGTAACAAGTCTGCCATTGTGCTTCGAGGCATGCGTCTGGAATTCCACAACATCCTTATCAATAAAATCTTTGAGGAAAGTCAGATTGTACAATATCTAAATTCGTCCAACACTTTTTCCTAGGTCATATCATCGACGAATGCCACTTCTTTTAATATCCTACGTTCTCGGTGTATTATTGAAGAACTTTCTTACATTTATATGCTAGTGGAGGTAATCCCAAAATATATACAATTTCTCCGTTTTTCATACGTTAAATGCATTTAAGAGCGATTCCCTAAAACTCTAGGCCATAGAATGTCTAGGCCTCACCTCGTCCAATGACATAACTTTCTTTCACAAGATCTTTGTCGTTCCATAAATAAAACAATTAAAAATAGAGACAAAAGTTTTAATAAATAGTACATTTTGATACAATCGAATAATATTTTTGACCCAGAATATAGCATTAAATGCAAAACCAACATAAGTAAGGCAAAAATTTAAAAAATATTGGATGAAGACATATTTTCAATTAAGAACGAGCTGTACTATCAGTGTGAGTGAGCTTAGTGGCTAAAAAATGAAGGTTGAACCAAAATCTATTTTTTCAGTAAAGCAGCATGCTACATATTCGGTTTTCCCCAGCTATTTTCCGGTAGGAATCATAGGCATGGAGATTCTTAGCCCCTCAGAATCGTTTTTAAGCAGTATAACAGTAAACTGTAGCGTTCCAGGCCAAACCAAACCCGGCTCTCTTTCTATTGTACCTCATTTTCATTGTTTTTGCTTTTATTCCTGATATCGATTGACTTCCAGTATAATTTTACATTTACTTTTTCATTAATTTCATAATGGTAACAAAAGCAAATGCTATTGATCATACCATAATCTAACACTGATCTTTTATAGGTAAAAACAAACGAATTATTTTTATCTGTAAAAGAGTTATAACAAAATTGTTTCTTCAGGAGAGCATATTAGTTTAATAAAGTATCTGAGAATTCACCCAATGATATTAGGTTATCTTCAGAAAAAGACTAAACAATGTGGGTGTAGATATAAAGCACATTTGTCTATTCTCAGAAAAATGAATCAGATTTCTATGTATAACTTTCAATGAAATGTAATAAAATTTAACTATAAATAGTTCCATCGATAACTATATACGGAATGATTTATTGCGAAGGACACGAGAGACGTACCAATATATTACAATGTAGCACCCACTCAGTTCCACAACAAATTCATGTTTTATAATTCATTTTTAAGTATTTAACCCTTTGACAGTTTCATTTTTTTCCAGAATTCGGTCAAAAAAAATGTCACATTTTTTTATTGCATTTTTTTGTTCGTTTTACATTTTTAAGTAAAGATATGTTATTAAAATTAACATTTCTAATATTTTTAAGTATTTATTACAAATTTTTTTCTTTCTATGAAAGCATCCATGTTAATTTTTGGAATTCCAGTGAAAGCAAATCTAGGAGGCGGATCCAAAGGATTATCACGATTTCAAAAAATTGTCTTGCTTGACTGATTCCATCTGTACTACTATCAGAGTCATTACTATCCAGGTCATCTAGTAAACTTTCGCTACTATCATTTACAGATAATTCAGTTTCTGATTCCGAGTCACAGTTCGAATCACAAGAAATTAGCTCCATACGCTCTGAATTATCCATTATTTAAAAGTAAAAATATATTATTCAACTCTTACATCAATAAAATTATCAGGCGGTTAGTAAAATATAACCAGAAAGCTATACACTGAAAGATAACAATTCGTCTTCTGATACAAAACATGCGAAAAAACCAGCGCTTTTGAACCAATCAGAGTAGAAAATACAATAAACTGCAAAATGGAAGAATAAATTACTATACGAATAATTTGTTACTAAAACTGGAACAAATACGACCGAAACAGTGTAAAGGAAATAGAAATCAGATTGCCCGTACGCTGTACGGGCAAATCAGTAGAGGCCCGAAAGCTGTGTCCGTACAGCGTACGGGCAAAACAGGGAAGAGGTTAAACCTGACCGGTTAAAGTTTCATTAAAAAAAAAGATGGAGTATATAACTGTAAATGATCTAGTTATCTTATATTTCAGCAAAATGCCTTTTTTTCATTAAATTGAACCGAATTCACTCCATTTTATTGCAATTCTAATTTTTGCGTCTGGGTTCAAAAATACCTACATTGTGCCTCCAACGGTTAAATAGATTAGATACTTAATTACAAATTAAGTATATTTCAACAAAATGCCTTTTTTTCATTAAATTGAACCGAATTCACTCCATTTTATTGCAATTCTAATTTTTGCGTCTGGGTTCAAAAATACCTACATTGTGCCTCCAACGGTTAAATAGATTAGATACTTAATTACAAATTAAAATTATGAAACTGAAATATAACTTTCTTAAAAAACATTGGAAAAGGAGGGGGAAATATAACTTTATTAAGGATTAACTAAAGAAAAAGTAAAGTTAACCTAAGCACCAATCACTGAAACAAAATAGATTTATACAAATATATTTGCAAAACGCCTGTTTTTCATTAAATTGAACCGATTTCCCTCCATTTTATTGTAGTCCTTATTTTTGCTTCTGGGTTAAAAAAAAATATACCTACATTGTGCATTCAACGGTTAAATAGAGATTAGACACTTAATTACAAATTAAAATTATGAAGCTGAAATACAACTTTCTTAAAAAGACATTAAAAAAGGAGGGGAAATATAACTTAATTAAGGAGTAACTGAAGAAAAATTAGAGTTAAACTAAGCACAAATCACTAAAACAAAATAGATTTATACAAAGTTATTTGCAAAACGCCTGTTTTTCATTAAATTGAGCCGAATTCACTCCATTTGACTGCAATACTTTTTTTTGTGTCTGGGTTAACCCTTAATTTGACAAGATGTTTTTTTCAAATATTTTTTAATTTCTGTTATTTTCCCATGTCTGTTTAGACATTAGTATCTCTGTAAAATAAACAAAAAGATATATCATTTTCCATTTTTGATTTTATATTTTAAAGTTTTTGTTAGATATTTAAGCCGTATAGAAGTTTTCATTAACACGCGAAATTTTACTTATTTGATTATTCGTTGCATTTATTCCTGATATCGATTGACTTCCAGTCATATTTTACATTTACTTTTTCATTAATTTTATAATGGTAACAAAAGCAAATGCTATTGATCATGCCATAATCTAGCACTGATCTTTTATAGGTAAAAACAAACGGATTGTTTTTATCTGTAAAAGAGTTATAACAAAATTTTTCCTTCAGGAAAGCACATTAGTTTAATAAAGTATCTGAGAATTCCCCCAATGATATTAGGTTATCTTCAGAGAAAGACTAAACAATGTGGGTGTAGATATAAAGCACATTTATCTATTCTTAGAAAAATGAATCAGATTTCTATGTATAACTTTCAATGAAATGTAATAAAATTTTACTATAAATAGTTCCATCGATGACTACTATATATGGAAGGATTTATTGCGAAGGACACGGGAGACGTACCAATATATTACAATGTAGCACCCACTCAGTTCTACAACAAATTCATGTTTTATAATTCATTTTTAAGTATTTAACTCTTTGACAGTTTCATTTTTTACCAGAATTCAGTCAAAAAAATGTAACATTTTTTTATTGCATTTTTTGTTCATTTTACATTTTTAAGTAAAGATATGTTATTAAAATTAACATTTATAATATTTTTAAGCATTTATTACAACTTTTTTTCTTTCTATGAAAGCATCCATGTTAATTTTTGGAATTCCAGTGAAAGCAAATCTACGAGGCGGATCCGAAGGATTATCACAATTTCAAAAAACTTGTCTTGCTTGACTGATTCCATCTGTACTACTATCAGAGTCACTACTATCCAGGTCATCTAGTAAATTTTCGCTACAATCATTTACAGATAATTCAGTTTCTGATTCCGAGTCACAGTTCGAATCACAAGAAATTAGCTCCATACGCTCTGAATTATCCATTATTTAAAAATTAAATATATATTTTTCAACTCTTACATCAATAAAATTATCAGGTGGTTAGTAAAATATAACCAGACAGATATACACTGAAACATAACAACTCGTCTTCTGATACAAAACACAGGAAAAAACCCGCGCTTTTGAACCAATCAGAGTAGAAAATACAATAAACTGCAAACTATCATTTACTGGATGAATAAATTACTATACGAATAATTTATTACTAAAACTGGAAAAAATTCGACCGAAACAGTGTAAGCGAAATAGAAATCAGATTGCCTGTAGAGCTTACGGGCAAATCAGTAAAGGCTCGAAAACTGTGCCCGTACGGCGTACGGGCAAAACAGGGAAGGGGTTAAACCTGACCGGTTAAATTTTCATTAAAAAAAAAGATGGAGTATATAACTGTAAATGATCTAGTTATCTTATATTTCAGCAAAACGCCTTTTTTTTCATTAAATTGAACCGAATTCACTCCATTTAACTGCAATCTTTAATTTTGCGGCTGGGTTAAAAAAAATACCTACATTGTGCATCCAATGGTTAAATAGATTAGATAATTAATTACAAATTAAGTATATTTCAACAAAACTCCTTTCTTTCATTAAATTGAAGTGAATTCACTCTATTTTACTGCAATTCTAATTTTTGCGTCTCGCTTAAAAAATACCTACATTGTGCATCCAACGGTTAAATAGATTAGATACTTAATTACAAATTAAGTATATTTCAACAAAACACCTTTTTTTCATTAAATTGAACCGAATTCACTCCATTTTACTGCAATTCTAATTTTTGCGTCTGGGTTAAAAAATACCTAGATTGTGCATCCAACTGTTAAATAGATTAGATACTTAATTACAAATTAAGTATATTTCAACAAAACTCCTTTTTTTCATTAAATTGAACCGAATTCACTCCATTTTACTGCAATTCTAATTTTTGAGTCTAGGTTAAAAAATAACTACATTGTGCATCGAACGGTTAAATAGATTAGATACTTATATACAAATTAAAATTATGAAACTGAAATACAACTTTCTTAAAACATTGGAAAAGGAGGGAGAACTATAACTTTATTAAGGAGTAACTGAAGAAAAAATAAAGTTAATCTAAGCACCAATCATTGAAAGAAAATAGATTTATACAAAGATATTTTCAAAACGCCTGTTTTTCCTTAAATTGAACAGAATTCACTCCATTTTACTGTAATCCTTATTTTTGAGTCTGGGTTAAAAAAAATTACCTACATTGTGCATCCAACTGTTAAATAGAGATTAGACACTGAATTACAAATTAAAATTATGAAACTGAAATACAACTTTCTTAAAAACGCATTGGAAAAGGAGGGGGAAATATAACTTTATTAAGGAGTAACTGAAGAAAAAATAAAGTTAACCTAAGCACCAATCACTAAAAGAAAATAGATTTATACAAAGTTATTTGCAAAACGCCTGTTTTTCATTAAATTGAACGGAATTTTCTACATTTTACTGCAATTCTAATTTTTAGGTCTGGGTTAAAAAAAAAAGACTTTTATGAAACTAAAATACAACTTTCTTAAAAGCACACTGGAAAAGGGGGAGGGGGAAATATAACTTTATTACGGGGTAACTGAAGAAAAATTAAAGTTAACCTAATCACCAACCAATGAAAAAAATAGATTTATACAAAGATATTTGTAAAACGCCTTTTTTTTCCATTAAATTGAACGGAATTCACTCCATTTTACTGCAGTCTTTGTTTTTGCGTCTGGGTTAAAAAAAAAGACCTCCATTGTGTATCCAACGGTTAAATAGTGATTAGACACTTAATTACAAATTAAAATTATGAAACTGAAATACAACTTTCTTAAAAAGACATTGAAAAAGGAGGGGAAATATGACTTAATTAAAGAGTAACTGAAGAAAAAATAAAGTTCAACTAAGCACCAATCACTGAAAGAAAATAGATTTATACAAAGTTGTTTGCAAAACGCCTGTTTTTCATTAAATTGAGCCGAATTCACTCCATTTGACTGCAATACTTATTTTTGCGTCTGGGTTAACCCTTAATTTGGCAACATATTTTTTCATATATTTTTTTAGTTTATGTTATTTTCCCATATCTGTTTAAACATTAGAATCTCTGTAAAATAAACAAAAAAAATATAAAATGAAAAATGGAAAATGATATATTTTAAAGTTTTTGTTAGATATTTAAGCCGTATAGAAGTTTTCGTAAACCCGAGAGATTTTATTTATTTGATTATTCGTTGTAGCGGACTTAGCCAAATTAAGGGTTAAAAAAATATCTACAGAGTGCATCCAACGGTTAAATAGTGATTAGACACTTAATTACAAATTAAAATTATGGAACTGAAATACAGCTTTCTTAAAAACACACTAAAAAAGGGGGGAAGACTATAACTTGATTAAAGAGTGACTGAAAAAAAATAAAGTTAACCTAAGCCTCAATCACTGAAGGAAAATAGGTATATACAAAGATTTTTGCAAAACGCCTGTTTTTCATTAAATTGAACTGAATTAACTCCATTTTACTGCAATCCTTATTTTTGCGTTTGATTTAAAAAAAATACCTACATTGTGCATCGAACGGTTAAATAGAGATTAGACACTTAATTACAAATTAAAATAATGAAACTGAAATACAACTTTCTTAAAAACACATTGAAAAAGGAGGGTTGAAATATAACTTGATTATGGAGTAACTGAAGAAAAAATAAAGTTAACTTAAGAACCAATCACTGAAAGAAAATAGATTTATACAAAGATATTTGCAAAACACCTGTTTTTCATTAAATTGAACGGAATTCACTCCATTTTACTGCAATCTTTATTTTTGGGTCTCTGTTAGAAAAAAGACCTTTATGAAACTGAAATACAACTTTCTTAAAAACACACTGGAAAAGTGGGGGAGACTATAACTTGATTAAGGATAACTGAAGAAATAAATAAAGTTAACCTAAGCACCAATCACTGAAACAAAACAGATTTATACAAAGATATTTGCAAATGCAACCTAAATTAGTAAGAGTAAAGACTCAGTTTTCCATTAGCATCCAAGTAATAGAAGACTCCATTCCTACAAAATCGATACCTGTTAGACTGACTGTTGCACAATAATGGAATCAACATATGCAGACGTCCGTTTGTCTGCCTCCTCTGTCCCTTCTCCAATAACATGAGGCCTTGAAAAGGGTCTCTATGAGAGCACTAAAGTTGGAAGACTGAGGCAAGGAATTCCCCCTTTTGTGGATCGACCCATAAATTCTTCTTTTGTAGCTCTTCAAGAATACTCTTAAATTTCTTGATACGATTTTTCGGTTGGATTACCAAAAGAGTTTATTTTATGGTTCACTCTCTCTCTAAAAGAGTGTCTAGGAGATTTGTGGGGATTTGTTTAGGAAAATTTATGAAGCGCTGAATCAGGAGAATGATTATGAAGTTTTGTGCGATACTTGCACAAACCGAGTCGCTCTTGAAATGTTACCTTTAGAAATGTTTATTGTTCCGAAGGGGAAATGTTATTGTTTGCTATCAGAATATTGAAAGCTGATTCAGTTTATCATTTTGTTGCATAATAATTATCAGTATTACAAAACCTAGAAGCAACATAACAATATATAGTAAAATGAATGCTATGCAGAATGATTATATTTAAAGTTGTTCTTTAAAAAATAGAACAAGGAATCAAAAGCTTCTGATAGTAGACCTTAATATAAGAGAAACAATAGTAGCTTGTATCGTAAAATGAAAACAAAATAAATTATGTAGATAATGTTTCAGTAGATAATAGTCAGTAGATAATAATCAATAGATAATGATTCATAGAACATTACGTAACATCGTACACAACCCCAATTAGTATGATTCTCAAATTAACTGATTTTACTGTTTGACATTTAAGGATTTTTACTGTGATATTCACTAAATAAAAATAAAAGTAAATGATTTCAAAATTTTACCTCGCATTCTCCTAAGTACGTGTAGAAACTTACAAATAAAAAAATTAAGTGAATATTTCTAGAAAATCAATGAAAACGTGAGCATTGTTTACATTCCTATGAAAAAACCGTACTCCTCGTAAACCTTTCTTAATGTATCATCTTAATTTCTGATGAAGCATTAATCAAGATTCAATTGAAGTACTCTTCAGCAGAACGCAAAATATCTAACAAACATGTATTTCTTTTCGGACTGATATCACAGTTACGAGGAGAAAGACCAATGGGATTTAAAATAAATTACACCTCTCTTATTGCTACAACCTGGAAGTTTTTCAACATACTGGCTTGTGATGTAACATACATCTTCTTGTGTTTCAACATACTGCTTGTGTTGTTGAAATCTCAGTGCGGATATGAAGAACAATTCTCCGTAAGTGTGGGTGAATTTGCAACACCTTTCCAGTTATCTTTGAGCACCTTCCGTAGTCTCCTGTGACAGAACAACAAAAATACATCCATGCCTTCTTCCCAAAATATAGATGCCCCATCTATATAGCGGAATCTATGGGTTTGAATATTTCAGTTCGAATTAAAATTTGCAAAAAACAGGACTCCTTTTTAAGAAAGAGTTACCGATCTCTATTGTTCGTCAGGCACCAAAAGTGAGCAAATCCTAAAAACTTAAACAGAAAATTATTCATTTATAATTCATAAGCTAAATATTCTTTATATAATTATAACAAAAACATCTCAGATAAAGATACATAAACAAGAACTGGAACAACCCACACTCACAACTACCCCCAAATGGACCATAATCACCATAATCACCATAATCACCATGACCAAGGTGAGTGAGGAGACAAACTATTCTACCAACCATATCTGCCAGAACCTCGATATCAGACCTAACTAGCAGTATATATTAGAATATATATGTATTTATGCATACATGTATGTAAGTATACATAGATGTGTTCTCTCTCTCTCTCTCTCTCTCTCTCTCTCTCTCTCTCTATATATATATATATATATATATATATATATATATAATATATTATATATATATATATATATATATATATATATATATATATATATATATATGTATATATAATATATATACATATATATATATATAATATATATATACATATATATATGCACACACATATATATATATAGAGAGAGAGAGATAGAGAGAGATGTGTATGTAGTAAGACGGACTTCACGATGGGTGGTTGCAGTCATGGCCATAAAAATGACACTGTTTTAGGGAAAGACCTCTATTAGCAGAATGTTGGTGGATGGGTTCCTACTTCATTATCTTCGACACAAACTGAGAGAGCTGCTAACATGAAGTTCTATGCAAAAGGATAAGTAACACCTGGGTCAACACATGTGTGAAAACCTCAGTCAAAATCACTGGGGAAATCTGCCTCTGATAGCGTGCATCTTCTTTTTGTACTGCAATTTTCTAAATTGGCTGCTAGGGCAGCATACAGTTTTAATTGGTTAGACCCTTTCCCTGAGGGCGGGAACTGTAGCCCAGTGATCAATTTAGGTTAGGAGTTAAAAAAAGGAGAGCAAAGGAACGCAGATTTTTCGCTCTTTATTTAAGATTTGAAACCCCTAAGAATTTTCTTAATGAGAAGCATTAATGAGGCCGTCTTTGGAGTTATACACAAAATATCTGCATTAGTTTCCAAATCCAGTTTAATTTTCCTCTCATATATATATATATATATATATATATATATATATATATATATATATATATATATATATATATATATATATATATATATGTGTGTGTGTGTGTGTGTGTGTGTGTATACATATATGCATATATATATGTATATATACACATACAATATATATATATACATATGGACATATATGTATTTATATATATATAATATATATATATATATATATATATATATATATATATATTACATACATACATACATACATACATATCCATGCATACATATAAAAATACATATAATTCCAAACTCCCAAAAGGAGTTAAAGATGCTTCGAAATAAATGTTGAAACTATAATTATGAACTGGGGTATTTCGTGTACAGTAATCTTTTATAAAAATTTAACTATATTTTCTGGAGGTCGAATAAAAGCAGTAAAATTGG
>CM063510.1:87039061-87041561 GCA_032207245.1 Pardosa pseudoannulata | reverse complement strand
CGGAAGATTTTTTTTTGGTAAATAAAATCACTTGATCCAATAACATAAGTATGAAATTCTTCTATTTATCATCCCTCGTTACTCTTTTTCTACATAAGCGTTTTAAACTCTTTCTTTGCTTTTTTTCTACTGCGAGTTCCCTTTTAAATCGTCAAGCAGGTGTTTGTTTACAAAAGCTTTACATTTTTCTTTTTTAGAATTTTTTTTGTATCTGCAATAGCTGAATGGTACGGCACTGCCGTTTGGTACCAGGGTCTATGGAATCAAAATTTGCTGGTGGTTTGGTTGTTGGTAGCCGTTGAAATCAGCTTTAAGCAGTAGGTTCTTGTTTCATTACCCATAGTTTAGCAAGAAGATAGATCGCAGAGTTCCAAAACATTCACCATCTGCGAGAAGTGCATTTTTTCTAATGGTCTATTAGTTTGATAAGGGATTGCATGCCGCCTTTCTAAAGAGGCATCGAAGTAAAACTCTTGATTTTTACTTTTCTGTGTTATGAAAAAATTAAAAAAATAGTAGAAAAGTAAAGCAAAAATACACTGTAATGAAAGCAGCAGGATTTTGAGCTAATAAATACACTCAATTGTTTCTGGGTTAAATACATTATAAGCTCTAAAACATTTTTGGGGTACAGTGGATTACTAAACAAAGGCCAGTTGTATATAAATATTACTATCAGTATAATAACTGCACTTTATATTGTTTTAACACTTCAAAATGGTATTTGTAATTATGCCAATTGTTTTTACAAAATCCAGTAATATATATATATATATATATATATATATATATATATATATATATATATATATATATATATATATATATATATATATATATATATATATATATATATATATATATATATACATATATATATATATGTGTGTGTGTGTGTGTGTGTGTGTATGTATGTATGTGTGCATGTTTAGATATATAAATCTAACAATTCAACCCTGCCAAAACAACAAGAGAGAAAAAGTCATTTTGTTTACTATCGATAGACGTGAGGTAGACAGCAACGTGTGCAGACAGCACTTCTCGCTGATTGCTTTTTGACAGCCAAGACGGGTGCTGATGTTGTGCTAGAAGGGCAATGATGTCCAGTTTTATTTTAATTCTCACTAGACACCATTTTTGTGTATAATGTGTAAATAGCTTAATTAAATAAGTTCATTTTAGTTGAGCCTTGTATATTTTCCTCCTAGGGAATAAAGCTCCCCCATATATATGTAAATTTATCTATCTGTCAATCTCTACACACACATATATATATATAATATATATATATATATATATATATATTATATTATATATATATATATACTATAATACATAATATATATATATATATATATATATATATATATATGTACATATATAGTGTGTATATAATGTGATAATGTTTGATATATAAATCTAACAATTATATATGGGAAATATAAAGTCATTTTGTTTACTATATAGACGTGGGAGGTATATACGTGTGGCAGACAGCACTTCTATATATATGTATATATATATGTGATAGAAAGGAATGATGAGTTTTATATATACATATATACATAGAAAATTATATATTTTATATACTTTAGTAATAAATAAAAAGAAACTACAGTTTTAATCCCTCATATATTAATACTTTGTAAGTATCTAATAACCTGAAGATAATGCGAGAAAATAAAAATTAAATGCATAGCATTTATATGTATATTATAATGATTCGAGAGCCAAAGTTTTGCAAAGAAACGAAAACTTTGTTTCTTAGAAAAAATTACTTAATATCTAAAGATATTTACAATTTTATGTACAAATTTAGCCATTCAATTAACATAGTTCTGACCACAAACGAGAAATTTGGGAATAAAATGCCAAACATCAAAACGCTCTCGAGTAAAATTCGTCGAGGAGCAATGCAGAAATAAAATATCGCAATGTCCGGAACAGCCTACTACTGTCAGATTATTACTGTGATAAACTAAATCGACCTCTCACTTCCAGTCTTTCCCCAAAACTCCCCATGTCTACTTTATCTTTGTCTGTACTTTAACTTGATTAGAAGGGCGGTCCTTAATGTTCTCCCCATAGTTTATTCACCGGGCTGCTGAAAAGATTTTGGTACCATCTCTATCCTCTAAGTGGCCCAGTAAGGGCGTCTTCTAAACATGGTAACTACACGTCTAAACACGTCTTCTAAACACGTCTTCTAAACACTTCGGGAATTTCGGCGGTCGGCAATATTAGAGGAGCTCAAAAATCTTTGAACTATTGCTCTATAAAAACTTGCTCAACAAGAAATCAGGAAAACGCGTCAAATCAGCCTTTCGCACTTCATCAGTAACTGTAACTCTTCATTGTCACCGCACTGGAAACTGACAGAATATTTCCTACCCTCTATAGATAGATGTATTGATTAATTGCATTTGGAGTCCTTACAATATATACGTGTGTGTGTTTTCTTGACATTTTTGTTAGTATAAATCCATAATTATTATATCTA
>CM063510.1:87029061-87036561 GCA_032207245.1 Pardosa pseudoannulata | reverse complement strand
CTATAATTGTTTTTAAAATGTTTATCCTTCCAAAAGTAAGTTATATTTTTAAAACTTTTAGAACCTTTAATAAGTGTTGTAAATAATTAATTTTTTCATAGTCACAAATTTTAGTGACACCCCTTTCCCGCATTCTCTGTTTGCCCGTATTTATCATTTATTATTTTCAGTCCCTTAAGAAACGATAGATCAGTATTCCCCTGTATATACATTTATATACATTCATAGATATATTATTCATACATACATATACTATATACTTATATAGAGTGTATTTGGTTTGGTTTGGTTTTGGAGTGCTACGGTCTATTTTTTGCAACACGAGGGCTAATGAGACCGGGACCTACTGCTTAAAGCCGATTCCGAATGGCTACGAACAACCATGCCATAGTGGGATTCGAACCCACGAACTACGGTTCCGAAGGCCAGCACCTTAACCATTCGGCCATCGTTCGGCTTATATAGAGTGGAATCTTGATTCATCGTTCTACTATAGAACAGAAATGGAAAATTATGAATGTGGGAAAACGATGGCTATAGGAGACAGATGCAGGAATTTGGTTACGAATACATTGTTTACAATATTAATTGAAGGTATTTAACAATGTATATATATATATATATATATATATATATATATATATATATATATATATATATATATATATATATGTATATATATATATATATATATATATATATATATATATATATATATATATATATATACAGAAATGTATATTGTAGCTTACTGGGGCTCTAAGTGAACCCGAAAGAGGATATCGGAGGAATACGTACATACTATGATATTTATTTAGAAACACAATATTGAAGTTATGGTAAATACAGATGAAACGATGAATATCTACAAATGAAAAATGATGATAGATACAGGAATCAGCTTCCTAAGAGATAAAAAAAGGGGGGAGGAGTCTCTCAGTCGCTCCCTTCAAGTTCTGGGCCGATGAGTTCACAGCAGACTTGATCGGTCAAAAAAATCCTCTCTGGGCCTCGAACTCTGCTCTTCTTAAATAGTCGTCTGACCGCAAGAATGTCCATCTCAGCTGATCGGACAGCTGTTTGATGACATGGGGGGAAAGCGCGCGTAGACTCTCTCGCAGGTGCCAGGAAAGTTGCAGTAATCGCGAGCAATCTCGCCGATCATTATCGATGTCCTTGGACAATCCCTTGGAGAACAAGATAGGAAAGTATTGTTGCTTCCCTTACAATGTAGAGGATTGCTAGAGGATATATATATATATATATATATTTATATTTATATATATGTAATCCAATAATTGTAAAACTGCTGGACACATGATAGCCCCTATTATTTTTACTTGCCCGGGCTACTGGACAAGGAGTAAGCTAATCCAGCCAGCAGTAATAACGAACGAAGCAGTCTGGCCACATTGAAGAGAACAGCACAAGTCTAATTAGAGTTTTATTTCAGAGCTGCTAAAACGGACATCTTTACTAGTCAATGACAGACAAGAGAAAAACTTAAAAATTTATCTGCTCGAACAGAGGTGCACCCAAGAGCGAAAACAGAAAGAATTTTCCCACTTACTTAGCGAATTTAACTGCAAGATCAGGAAAATCGCTTATCCATTTGACGACGACAGCTGGACCAGAGAAAAACTCAAAAATTTCTCTGCTCAAACAGAGGTGCACCCAAGAGCGAAGAAAAGAAGAATTGTCCCACTTACTCAGCAAATTTAAGTATAAGAATAAGAAAAACACGAAAAATGCCAGTGACAGCTGGGAAATGTGTTGAATAGACATAAAATTTACATATATAGGATATAAAACTTTGGGAAATGGATCGAAAGAATTTTAAGTCGAGGACGCTCCTTTAATTAAGATATTTAGATTATGCGAAAAATATTTTAAGGAATTAGAATGGGAGAGAGGAGGTTTTTAAGAAAATATTAAAGTGAAATAATTTTGATATATTACAAATATATTCATGTTATTTTTAATATTTTTTTCGGGAACAGTAAATGTTTAATTAATAATAAATGAATGTGTATAAAAAGTAGCTAAATGTCTGCAATATTTTTAAAAAAAAGGGATCATTTAAATAAAGAAAACATCATCAGAGTTTCCTTAAGTTAGTCGTATTATATTTTTGAAACCATTTTGTTTCTTTTTTTTTTAAACTTCTGACGATCATTTAAATAAAGGAAACATCATCAGAGTTTCCTTAAGTTAGTCGTATAATATTTTTGGAAACCATTTTGTTTCTTTTTTTTAACTTGTGGCAATCATTTAAATAAAGGAAACATCATCAGAGTTTCCTTAAGTTAGTCGTATAATATTTTTGAAACCATTTTGTTTCTTTTTTTTAACTTGTGGCAATCATTTAAATAAAGGAAACATCATCAGAGTTTCCTTAAGTTAGTCGTATAATATTTTTGGAAACCATTTTGTTTCTTTTTTTTAAACTTGTGACGATCATTTAAATAAAGGAAACATCATCAGAGTTTCCTTAAGTTAGTCGTATAATATTTTTGGAAACCATTTTGTTTCTTTTTTTTAAACTTGTGGCGATCATTTAAATAAAGGAAACATCATCAGAGTTTCCTTAAGTTAGTCGTATAATATTTTTTGAAACCATTTTGTTTCTTTTTTTTAACTTGTGGCAGTCATTTAAATAAAGGAAACATCATCAGAGTTTCCTTAAGTTAATCGTATAATATTTTTGGAAACCATTTTGTTTCTTTTTTTTAAACTTGTGACAAGATTACAATCTCAATCATTGGGAACTTTTGAAATATTTTTAAACCCAATCCATTTCATCAGTTTTCCTACCTTTAAAAGGAGGAAAAAAATTTAATTTGCTTTAAGAGGCAATAACCATTTTAGTAGGTTTTTGTACCACAAAATAAAATCTAATTAAATAGTGCGTTTTATTAACGAGTATTTCTTTTTCCCTACTGAGATTTGTCTTCATTGAACAGCACGAAGCCCCAAAGTCATTAAAATATCTATACACTGAGTGTTACTGAAGTCCAGGATCTTTTCTGCTTTGTTCCCACAGATTTCTAGAACAGGAGTCGCATTGGATTTTCTTTTATCGTTGGATGCTTTCAATTAAACTTGGAGCAGGCACTGTCGTGGGTTACGGCACCATTAACAGAAGATAATTTGCGTTGCTTGAAAAGACTCGTTAATCAATTAACGTACATTAGCCTTGTTTCCCAATCGAAAGGGTTGGGAAGTTTTCCACGTTGCCAGTATGGACAACTATGAATGCATGTCTGTGGAACGCTATGAAATATTTTGTGAACTTTATTTAAATTTATTCTGATACTCTGAAAAGATCTGAAACGTTTGAAAGTTGCAGAGAAATAGGCTTTCTTGGAAATAACACATATAGTTAAATACAAATTTAAGTGGACATAAAATTAGGTACAAAAAATTTCCTTCTAGTTTCAGTAAAAAAAAAAAAAAATGGGGAAACAAATTGAAAATATGGAGATTGGGCACAAAATTTGCATTTTTCTCAGATCCTTGGGAAAACAAATCTAATCATTCCTCTGATTATCTATAAATTAGCTTTTACACTCGCACAGACTACGGTAATAACCTTGAAAAGATTATATAGTCACATTCTCATACTAAATCAAAGCGTCATTAATAAATACTGCCAAACTGATTATCTATAAATTAGCTTTTACACTCGCACAGACTACGGTAATAACCTTGAAAAGATTATATAGTCACATTCTCATACTAAATCAAAGCGTCATTAATATACTCGTACAGCATTACGGCAATGACCTTGAAAAGAGTATATTTTCACATTCTCATACTAAATCAAAGCGTCATTAATAAATACTGATAAACTGATTATCTATAAATTCGCTTTTACACTCGCAAAACACTACAGTAATGACCTTGAAAAAATATATAGTCACATTATCATACTAATTTAAAGCGACATTAATAAATACTGCCAAACTGATTATTTATAAATTAGCTTTTACACTCGCACAGCACTACGGTAATGACCTTGAAAAGAGTATACAATAACATTCTCATACTAAATCAAAGCGTCATTAATAAATATCTCCAAACCCTACAGTTGTGCAGAAAATTAATTTCTTGTTCTCATGTTCAATCAAGCCAGTATTACTAAATACTGCCAAACCTTCAATACAGTGGCTAAAAAAATTACTATTTACTGTTAAATTAATATTGAAAAATTATGTTGTATGAAAAAAATCTTTATCATCCACAACAAAGCATAAATAAAATCAAAATTTATGTTTTTATATCTGTATCAGTGTAATCAGTAAGTTGGTCATTTACTAATTTGCAACACAAATTTATTTCTTGCTTCTTACTATTTTGGCGCAATACATTTAAAACTACAGTTAGTCATAGTAAATATATAACCTACACTTAACCTTCTCTGTTGTATTTAAGATTTTATTAGTGAAAATTTTATCACTTTTTTACATAAATGACAAAAAATGTATAAACAAATAATTTCATACAGAGAATTTTAGCCTATTTCAACGTATCACTCTTTAGATGGATATGAAAAAACAGGATTAAAATATAACTCCTACACTATATAAAACTCTAAATTTTAGATAGAAACTTTAAATTTTCGGTTTAGTAATTTATCGGGTGTTAACTATGCCACCTGGTATATTTTTGTGTTTCTTCGTGTTTTTCACTTCTATGATAAAATTAAACATGAAAAAAACATAGTGTACCAGTTTTACTTGACTGATCAAGACATTCACTTGTAAATATTTTACAGTCCATACCCAACTTTTTAACAAATGGACATTCAGACAATCGTTCCCTGTTAAAAGACCAAATCAAGCGACATCTGAAGGACCTGGAAAACAAAGAGGTTTGAACAGAGGACTATCCCTTGTATTTCCTTTGGCTTCATTTCAGGAGTCAATTTTCTAATGAATTTGATTATGAGTTTTACAGTGTCAAATTGGAACTCTATGGGAAATTTCAGTGATGTAATGAGTAAATAATTTATGCCGTAATTGTACTCAGTTAATAGACGAAATCGAGTGACATCTCAAAGACCTGGAAAATTTAGAGGTTTAAACATGGAGGACTATCCCGTGTATTTTCTTTAGATTCATTTAAGGAGTAAGCTTTCTAATAAATTTGATGAGTCTTACAGTGTCAAATTGGAACTCTATGGGAAGTTTCAGTGATGCAATGCTTAAATAATTTATGCCCAAATCGTACTCACTTAAAAGACGAAATCCGGAATTCCTTTGGCTTCATTTAAAAAGTAAATTTTCTAATGATTTTGATTATGAGTCTTACAGTGACAGATTGGAACCCTATAGGAAGTTTCAGTGATGTAATGCGTAAATAATTTTTGCCCAAATCGTACCCAGTCAAAAGACGAAATCAAACGACATCTGAAGGACCTGGAAAACTTAGAGGTTTCACCATGGAGGGCTATCCCGTGTATTTTCTTTAGATTCATTTAAGGAGTAAACTTTCTAATAAATTTGATGAGTCTTATAGTGTCAAATTGGAACTCTATAAGAAGTTTCAGGGATGTAATGCGTAAATAATTTATACCCAAATCGTACCCAGTTTAAAGACGAAATCGAGAGACATCTAAAGGACCTGGAAAGCAGAGAGATTTGAACATGGAGGGCTATCCCGTGTATTTTCTTTAGATTCATTTAAGGAATAAACTTTCTAATAAATTTGATTTTGAGTCTTACAGTGTCAAATTGGAACTCTATAAGAAGGTTCAGTGATATAAAGCGTAAAACAACTTATGTCCTCCTGCCTATAAATTATAACCTGCCTATAACTAGATTTATAAACAAAATGCCGTTAATGAGTAGTGTGGTTTTATATTCCAGACAATTAGCAGATAATAAAAAAATTTAAAAAAAAACTAAACTCTTCAGCGCAACAGTGCCTAAGAGACCAAGGCCTACGGTTCCAATCTCCGTTTCTAAGACCAAAAGCCATGGGGTGCGAAGCGTTACGTGGTTAGATGGTCAACCTTATGGGGAGCCCCCAGTGTTGCGTAATTGACGATAGTTGTCACTAAGATGGCGCCAGGCGTCAAAAAATAAGGATCAGAGAATTTGCTGAAGAATGTTGTTTCTAATTTGTTATGTAAGTTGTTGTGAGTTCTGTTTTTGTATTGTGCAAGTGCTTTGTTTAACAGGGAAAAGTTCAAAGCCCCCTTTAAATATGTTGTGCTGCGTAGTGAATAAAGTACAAAAAGGCCTAGTTTGCGCTATAATTATAGGTTTATAGGTGTAATTTATAGATCCCATGACTGTCTTTTTATAGTGGATCTCCTATATCAGGATTACTACTCCGGTAATCAAGCCCACACTATTGTTCATTTTTCTGGTACTCATCCGTTTGATATGAGTGAAATAAGAAGCTTATATATTATGATATGTTTTGTGTTATTGTAGATTTTTTAGAAATGAACCTGTAAGTAATGTGGGGTAGACATTTCTTAGTTCTTTCCTTAGTGTTGGAACTTTGTTTTTCCATTGGAGATATTTATTGTAAAGGAGTTTTTTTCCAACACCCAGTGTTTTAGTTTCCAAGCATACTTGGTCCTCAGTTTATCTACTCACTGAAGAGATAAGAGAATGAATTTAGCAGATAATACTGATACTAAATGATGTTTACTTAGATCATTTTTTTTTAATTTTAAAACATTTTTAGCATTTTGGAATATTTACTTTTTAGAAACTTGTTAAAGGGGATAAAGGAATTAATTATTCCTAATTTGTTAAACAAATCCAACAGTACTTACAAATATTTGCGTATATCGACCCAAATCAGATTCCAAATATAAATGTTTGCGGAAATGGAAGTAGTTTATCCAAAATAACTTTATTTTTAAGTTTTTATGCCAAATGTTTTATACTCAATCCACTTAGAGTTTTAACTTTTGTAAAAATAATGCTATCTGATAAATATAATAGACTGTCTGAATTTTATGCACATTCATAGAAATGAAATATTTGTGCGTAATTTCATCAATTTCAAGCCGTTTTACTACGTTACAATTAGGGATAAAAAAAAACAAGATTATTATTTTAAATTATGGTTTTTAAACCATTTACTTATTTTCTATAAATTTACCCTTATTTACCCAAACAACTTTAATTATATACTTAAAGTCATATACATAGTTATTTGAAATTTATCCACAAAATAACAGATGACCTAATTATTCACATTCGATTATTTCTTAAACAGTAAAACTGATTGAGATAACGAATTATTAAAACCTATGTTATAACATTATAGTAAGTTCAGTTGTTATCAGTGTTGGTAAAAGCAGGTTATACAATAATTTCACAAATTCATCTATACTATTATTATTTGCTTTTAATTACTTGTAAAATCTTCAAAATGGTTGAATTAGAAAATCAGATTAAATATACCTTTTCAAGCTTTAACAGTGTTATTAGCAGATCTTAAAATAAATGGATGCTTCAGTCATTTACATTTGAT
>CM063510.1:87021561-87024061 GCA_032207245.1 Pardosa pseudoannulata | reverse complement strand
ATATATATAATATATATATATATTAATATAAAATATATATATATATAATATATATATATATATATATAATACATATATATACATATACATACATATATATATATACAATATATATATATACATATAATGTATTTTACGTATACACACATACACACATATATATATAATATATATATATGTATATAAGTATACATATATTTTATCTCTATATATATACATATACATACATAATATATACATATATATATATATATACTTATTTTTACATATAAATATATAATATACAATATATATACATATACATTATATTCATATACACATATATTATACATATATATAAAATATACATATATATTTTATACACATATAATATTACATATATATACAATATACATATATTATATAACATATATTATACATATTTTTATACTAATAACACACACACATATAAATATATAATATATAATATAAAAAATATAATATATATTTATATATATATATATTATATATATATATATATATATATATATATATTATTGTGTGTATGTAAATGTGTATTCTTGTATATTCGATATTCATTTTTAAATGGACTCAAAAATCCTCAGTATTTTTACTAAATAACTTACGTAAATAGAAGATTATATCAACAACTTATTCTTAATGTTTATTATTCAGTTTAGCCACACTATTACTTGTTTTTCAAGATTAATTCACAGTGAGTTTTTCAAAACAAGAAGCAGAAACAAAATTTATCACCAATAAAATATACCCCACAAAATTAAAATAAAAGTTAACATTTTATACATTTGTATCCGATCCCTCCCGAATTTCTCTTTCGAATTTCATTAAATGGTGCATGATTTTATTCAGTGAAATTACCCATTTTAATTTTTGTATTTTCTCCTGTGCGTTTGTTGAGAAATGGTGAGGAGCAGAACATTCAGAAACTATTTATTGAAAACAGGTTTTTAATTCGATACTTAGTTCGATTTAAAAAAAATGTTTTCCTGTCACTTTCCTTCATTAATTTATTACCCGAACGACAATTTCGAGAAAAGGGATTACTAAGTTTGAGAATATTTAATTAGTACACCTTTTTAATATTATTTTTCCGTGTGCCAATGCTTTGTATTATGTGGTATTTTTCTAGCTAAGTTTATTATCGGAGGAAAATAAGAAAATAAAAATATGAAAAACTCAGATTATTATAACTTTAATGTTTATTTTCTTTTCGTATTAGTTTGTAGGAGGAGGTACAGAGGTAGTTTATTGAAGGTAATGTATTTGCTTGAGGGCTGGAGAAAAAAATGCTGTTTGAAAATTTTAGTCTCATTAGCCTCTTGTATCTCAACTATGAGCGATTGGAAAATAGATCCTCAAATACTAGAAAATATGAATTGTCGAAATGCTGTATTATCTACAAACATATATATATATATATATATATATATATATATATATATATATATATATATATATATATATATATATATATATATATATATATATATATATATATATATATAATGTGTGTTTGTGTATGTATGTATATATATATATATATATATATATATATATATATGGTATTTTTCTAGCTTAGTTTATAATCGGAGGAAAATTAGAAAACAAAATCTGAAAAACTGAGGTTATTATAACTTTAATGTCTATTTTCTGTTCATATTAGTTTGTAGGAGGAGGTATAAAGGTAGTTTATTTCAACTAAAGTTTTTGCTTGAGGTCAGGAGAAAAAATGCTGTTTGAAAATTTAAGCCTCGTTAGCCTCTTGTATCTCAACTACGAGGGATTGAAACATATATCCTCAAATAATAGAAAATAGCAATTGGCTGAATGTTATATTATCTACAAACATATATATGTATAAAGATATATATATATAGTGTGTGTATGTATGTATATGTGTGTGTATATATATATGGTACTTTTCTGGCTAAGTTTATAATCGGAGGAAAATAAGAAAAATAATCTGAGAAACTCAGATTATTATAACTTTAATGTTTATTTTCTGTTCGTATTAGTGTGTAGGAGGAGGTATAGAGATAGTTTATTTTAAGTAATGCATTTCCTTGAGGGCAGGAGAAAAGAATGCTGTTTGAAAATTTTAGCCTCATTAGCCTCTTCTATCTCAACTACAAAAGATTGAAAAACATATCCTCAAATAATAGAAAATAGCAATTGGCTGAATGGTATATTATCTACAAACATATATATATGTATACATATATATAGGGAGTGTGTATGTATGTACGTATATGTAGATATATATATATATATATATATATATATATATCATATTTTTCTAGCTAAGTTTATAATCAGAGAAAAATAGAAAAAATCTAAAAAACTGAGATTATTATTATAACTGTAATATTTATTTTCTTTTCGTATTAATTTGTAGGAGAAGGTATAGAGGTAGTTTACTGCAGGTAATATATTTGCTTGAGGGAAGGAGAAAAAAATGCAGTTTGAAAATTTAAGCCTC
>CM063510.1:86884061-87014061 GCA_032207245.1 Pardosa pseudoannulata | reverse complement strand
AATAGGGATCGAGCTTAGAATAGGTTAGAGATAGAAATAGGGATTGAGCCGAAGTTCCCCATTTACGACCCTGACTCTCATAATTTAGAAATAGGGATCGAGCAGAAGGCTCCCATTTACGGCCCTATTCCTCATAATTTAGAAATAGGGACAGAGCAGACGTTCCCCATTTACGGCCCTGACATTCATAGTTTAGAAATAGGGACTGAGAAGAAGATCTCCATGTTTGGTCTGGCAACTCCAGGGGTATCGTTTCAATTTGGACGACATTGCGACCATGCACCTTTTTTAATTGCCCCCGCCGCCATTAATGAACGATCTTTAGCCGGCTTGAGCCTCGAAATCATAGCCCTTCCATAATGAGATCGACGCCTTTATCTACTGAGCTACCACGGCTCAACTACACTAATTTCTTTTTCCGCGCTGAAGAAGAAATTCGATTTCGTTCACAAAACAGATTTCTCTTTTAATTTTTACCTAAATTTGTAGCTTCATTTCCTAACTCTTAATTATTAAACCAAACCAGGAGTATCGTTTCAATGTGGAGAATATTGCGACCGTGCAACTCCTTTAATTTCCATCGCTACCATTAATAAACAAGGTGCATCTTTAGCCAGCTTGAGTAATGAAATGGTAGCATTTCGATAATGAGGTCAAAGCCTTTATCTACTGAGCTACCGTGGCTCAACTACACTAACTTTTTTCTCCGCACTGAAGAAGTACCTCAATTTCGTCCACGGAACAGGTTTTTCTTTTAATTTTTACCTAAATTTGCACCCTCATTACCTAAATCTTATTTATTAAACCAAACCAGAGGTATCGTTTTAATTTGGAGAATATTGCGACAGTGCACCTTTTTTAATTGCCCCCGCTACCATTAATGGACAAGGTGGATCTTTAGTCAGCTCGCGCATTGAAATCATAGCCCTTCGATAATGAGATCAATGCCTTTATCTACTGAGCTACCACGGCTCAACTACACTAACTTTTTTCTCCGCACTGAAGAAGTACCCCAATTTCGACCACGGAACAGATTTCTCTTTTAATTTTTACCTAAATTTGTAGCTTCATTACGTAAATATTATTTATTAACCCAGACCAGGGGTATCGCTTCAATTTGGAGAATATTGCGACAGTGCACCTTTTTTAATTGCCCCCGCTACCATTAATGGACAAGGTGGATCTTTAGTCAGCTCGCGCATTGAAATCATAGCCCTTCGATAATGAGATCAATGCCTTTATCTACTGAAATACCGCCGCTCAACTACACTAACTTTTTTCTCCGCACTGAAGAAGTACCTCAATTTCGTCCACGGAACAGATTTCTCTTTTAATTTTTACCTAAATTTGTAGCTTCATTACGTAAATATTATATATTAACCCAGACCAGGGGTATCGTTTCAATTTGGAGAATATTGCAACAGTGCACCTTTTTTAATTGCCCTCGCTACCATTAATGGACAAGGTGGATCTTTAGTCAGCTCGCGCATTGAAATCATAGCCCTTCGATAATGAGATCAATGCCTTTATCTACTGAGCTACCGCGGCTCAACTATACTAACTTTCTTCTCCGCACTGAAGAAGTAACTCGATTTCATCCACGAAAGAGATTTTTCTTTTAATTTTTACCTAAATTTGTAGATTTATTAAGTAAATACTATTTATTTAACGAAACAGCGATTCTGATGCACAGGAAGTATGCCTCACACACGTTATGCTACCAATTCAGTTGCATTTGAATCTTTACAAAGAGGACTGTCCTTTCCCACTAAAAACTGCACTTATCTAGATCTGTTTCCAGTGACAGTTTTAAACATCTCTGTTTAAAATGGATTATAAATAGCGCGTGTTTCAACATAAACGCGAGAAACTGATGCATAGGGATTTATGTTAATCCCATTCTCCTGGAAACGTGAACGCTTTATTAAACAATAATCAATTTCCAAAGTGCTGTCACTTCAAATCAGATGTGAATAATTGATAATGACGTTTACTCAATTCCATATTTCTGTTTCGAAATTTGTGCACGATCCCTTCGTTTTCCGAGTATATGCTGTTTAAATTTGAGATAACGCACATGTGATCTGTCCCCATTATATTGTCGTTTAGCTTCGGAGCATTTGTTTCTCGGAAAAGATTGTTTCAACGTGAATTCTAAGTAATGTTTAAATTTGCGAATTTAACCGTAAACTTTCTTAACTTCATTATTCAATCCGTTAAGTTTTGATAATAGATCCTTAGATTTCTGAGAAGAACTCGTTTGCGATGTATTTTATTTTTTTTCCTTAATATGTGCCATTATTCGCTGTTTCCAAGAAGTAGTGACATGTTTAATGCTTTCGACTTTAAAATAAAATCACTTTGCATAACAATTTTCTTTCTGATTAATCAACTGTAGAAACAGTTTTAATACAGAGTTGCATGTGCTTGATATGTCTAAATGGGGAAGCCAAATATATTTTTCTTTTGTTGTTGTTCTTGAAATAACGTATTTTAAAATGAGGAATTTTTGGATCTAGACTATCTCATACTTTCAGAGAAGGATATCCATCAGAACATGCAGTCAAAAGTAATTGTACTGAATGACACAGTCATCAAATGATAAAAGGCTGATTGGTAATTACAGTTCAAAGTATTAGTTTCAACTTGTTTATAGGATTATTATTTACATACGTACATATATATATATATATATATATATATATATATATATATATATATATATATACATATATATGCATACATATATAGAGAGAGGGGGGGGACAGATAGAGAAGTTTGAGGTGTATATATATATATATATCCTTAGAAATCATCTTTAGACATTATGCCTTGGATTAATTGTCCTTTAGTGTCTTGATACTTGTGACCATTGTACTATTGATGTAGACAATACCATAAGTGTAGCATTATCTGTAGTACTAACAAACACTAAAGACGCAGCTGAAAGATCCTCAATAGCCTAATAATAGTACTATCAAACCACGACTCAATTTTATTTTGTTGGCTATTTTAAGGAATATAAGACTATTTGTCTTTATGCAAATTTTCGTTTCTGTATTACGCAATGCCCCTTACAGACATCGCTATCTTGGTTGGAAATCTTTGAGCATGAGAGTTTTGAAAAGTAAACGTCTGCAATCCTTTGAAACTATCTTTAGATATTATATCTTAGACTAATTGTCCTTGATCGTCTTGATACTTGCTTAAATAACTTATTGAAAGGTATTATACTATTCTGCATCGAGTTATTAAAGTGGGTTAAATAGTATCAGATATACCATCAATTATATGGTCTGAAACGTCTTTTGTGTCACTGTACCGAATGACTTGCTGGATCGTCTTGATAATTGCTTAAATACCATTTTAAAAGGTATTAAACAATACTGTATCAAGTGATTAACGTAATAGAAACATTCATCTCTTCAAACCAACCAATCTCCCTTTACCTTTTAACATTATAATAAACTCAAAAATTTCATTTCCTATTCCTTCGTGATACTTTCTGCTGTTTGTTGCTTGACTAATCCTTGCTAATCAATTTCAAATGTTTATATCTCTTGCTCTTTATGCCTTAATTATGTTATTTAAAATTTACTTGTCATGTTTTCATAAGCGAAATTAAATTATACCTGAATTCTCTAGGCAGCCATATATAAAATACTCACCAGGGAGATTTATTTTTCGGAAATTCACTTTATCCCCAACCCCCTAAAAATGTTCCAGCATCTGTTTCACGAAATCAAAGATAATAGGATGATCTGTTCTCATTATTTTGCCGTTTGGTCTTGGAAGGAGTCGCTTCCAGGAATGGAACATCTGACGAGAATTTTTCCAGGGTATTTAAAACTTTTGGTATTTAATTTGAACTTTCATTTTTATTATTTTTTTACTATTGTCTCTTTCATTTCTAGCTCACTTCCTGAATAAATTTATCGACTGATAAGTTTTCAGATTCTAGTTCCGAGAAATGTAATACGTTGTGCAGTTTATTGCTGTTTCATTCTGAAACAACCGCTCGAAATGCCTGAGGCAACATCTTGTACCCAGGCGGAGGTTGATTAAGTGGGAGAATTTATTAAGTCTAGATGTTAGCTTGTCAACAAGCTGGAAGGAAACAATAGAAACGTTTGAAAAATTAAATAAAATTTCACGGAAAACAGGAGAAACACGTTGTTTAAAAGGATATAATTAAAACTATATATATACATGTGTTTTATGCATGACATAATTTTTTAGAATGACGTAATTTATACAAAAGCTTTAAGAAATTTAATTAAGATGAAATAGCGTATTTTTCAAGAAATGCTGATAATAATACATAGAAGCAAATTTAAAATTTTTTTTGTTATATATTAGTGGCTGGAAATTTGAACATTATTCACTTATCCCGGGATCTGCCTTATTTTAAACGCTATCAGATGTATTAAATTTACCATAAGGAAAATATATCAACTAGTGCTAATATATAGTCATAAAACCAAATTTAGATTAGAGAAATGAGTTTAAATTCCCCATTCTCTTCTTTCCAAACAATTTACCCTGCTTAAAACCATCCTAGGATTGACTATGCAAAATTTGCTAAGATTATTTCAGCTATTTAAGAATGAATATCGAACATAAACGCATACACATTTACATTCGCACAAAGGATTATATATGTGTGTGTGTGCCTTGTAACGATCCGTTACATGACCCTAAAGAACGAGGAGCCCGAAGGTGACCTTTCGCCGTGGACAATTACGGTTAGCGGCAGGTAGGAACGGGTATACTTAATTGAAAACTGTCCGTGTGCTGGAGCCAATGCGTCTGAGGCTTTGTGAGACTGTTGAGTGGAAAGACTCTGCGAAATGATTGTAAATAATTATAGTACCATGTGAGACCATTACCGTCTTGCATCCCGAGTTTTCCTTCACGAATCCCAACGTGATACGCACTCTGAACTTTCGAACCTTGGTGTGAAAGCCGACTGTACTAATCGTCAGCCTGGAGGTGATAGTGTCAGCTTTTATTACCAGCACTAATCAGCGAACAATTCCAGTGAACAGAAGCCCTAGCCATACTGTATCCGGTACCCACGCATCCTTATTGTGTGAATGTCATCTCAGCACGAGATCCCAGAATATTTAGAAATCTACTGAATCTGTACATAGCTGTACATAATTTATTCACCTGAATAAAATATTTAGTCTGGATTAAACAGTTTTCTAGCCTGTTTCATTGACGGCTTCACCTACCATATCTCCAGTACGTTACAGTGTGTGCATGTATGACACGGACGGGTGGTTAAGGCATAGGAGACACATTTTATTTCGTATATAAAAACTTATTTACTGTAATCCTGCTGTCCATGCCATTTAGATATCCTTTGTTCTCAATTTGAAACGACAAGCATGGAGGATATTACCAGCCTAATTTTCCGCCTAGAAGTGTCTTTTTTAGCTTTGCTACCTAAGCAAACTCCCATTGTCTACTTTCGAGTCGGCTTCTTTACTCTGTATAGTTCTGCTCAAGGGTGTGTCTTTCTCCTGTTACTGTATTATTTATGAGTTCCATCTATTTTTAATTACAACTCGCTTACTTCTTAACCCCCATTTTTAAACCTGTCATATATGTGTGTGTGTAATATATCAAACTTATTACACTAAAAATATCTCTCTAAAACTCTTATTCTCCTCTTTGTATTCTTTGATATCTTTTTACCCACTCAAAATCAAAAGAAATGTTCGCGACTTCCATTCTTTGAACCCATTTCCCAATGTTAAGTCTGAAATAAATGCAATTTTTCTGTCTAGTCGCCACACTTTCCAGCTTTCTCCGGCAAATGGCTCACTTTTTTTCATTGATAAAAGTTTCTTTCTATTGTTAAAAACGCTAGCTAAGCTGGCGATGTTTGATTCCCTTCTCTGCTTTTACCACAGTAACCTGTCGTTTTCTTAGATTTTAAATAAATTTTAAGTTACACGTCAAACATGCTTTCTGCTTTTCTTTTCATGACACCATAACTGCATTTCAAATAGGATTCTCCTTTCTCAGAAAGCCCGGAAAAGTAAAAATAATAGGGGCTAATTGTGTTTAACCGACTGATTAACTTTTTTTACAACCGTTTTACATATATATGTATGGATATATATATATATATATATATATATATATATATATATATATATATATATATATATATATATATATATGTATATATATATATATATATATATATATATATATATATATATATATATATATATATATATATATATATATACATACAAATATACCTTTACGCAAATCTTTATATATAAAATTCTTTAATTTGTGTGTTTGTAATCGAACTCCTCCTGACCGACTGGAATGATTTTAATGAAATTTTGTGTATAAAATTAAGTTGATTCGAGAATGGTTTAGATTCACAATTTGATTCGAAAGAAAATGTTTTCCTATTAAAAGGCCAGAATTGCGCGTTTATGGAGATTATTATAATGCCACTTGAAAAACTTCGCTGCCAACGTATCTGTGGCGCAGTGGTCAGATCAACGGGCTTCAGTGCGAGGAGTCCCAGGATCGAATCTCGGTACAGGCGATGGAGGTTTTTACTTTAATCTAATTACGTTCGTGATGACTGTAAGCGTGGTGGAGTCAAGTATTTTTCAAATAATTTTTTCCTTATTTTCCATCAAAACGGTCCAATTTATAAATTATTTTAAAACATTTTTCAATTTTTGGATTTACAGCGCTGAAATAGGACAACGTGTGTCGGGTCGTCTAGTATGTATATATATATATATATATATATATATATATATATATATATATATATATATATATATATATATATATATATATATATATATATATATATATATATATATATATATATATATATATATATATATATACATATATATATATATATGTGTGTGTGGGTGTGTGTATGAGTGTAATAAGTGTTTTGACCTACTACAATGCTGCATAGTATCTGTGTTGGATAGCTTACAATCGTACGGTTATAAAAAATATGAAAATTTAGAAATAAAAATGTTGAGTTTATTCATATGTGAAGCTCTTACACCAAAACATTTTACATTCGATTATATAGTGCTATGAGGGCAATTGTGCCACAGCCGATGAGAGTGCTAAGAGCTTGTCCCGTTTAGGACGCCTGAAGTGAAACAAAGTTGCGTAAAGGAGTTACATAGGAATAGTTGTGCTGAGAAACAAATAATTTTGAATCTGAAATTTTAGTGTTCCGACTCGTCAAAAATTACCACAGTTTGATGGGGAACAAATATATTTTACCTAAGGTTGTAATTTTAAGGGTAGAATCACCAGAAATTTATTTTGGAATATAATTATAATTAAGTTGGTGAGTTATGGTTAAAATATCATTACAGACACATACACACATTCACATATACATATGTATTGTCAAATTTACATATTATTAATTCACAGAATTTTTTCCGATTATCATTTTTTAAAAACTCCTTGCTTAGTTAGGAATAGTTGAGCTAAGAAGCAAATAATTTTGAATCTGAAATTCTGGTGTTCCGACTGGTCAAAAATTACCACAGTTTGATGGGGAACAAAGATATTTCACCAAAGGTTGTAATTTTAAGAGCAGAATCACCAGAAAATTATTTTGGAATATAATTATAATTAAGTTGGGCAGTTATGGTTAAAATATCATTACAGACACACATACACACTCTCACATATACATATGTATTGACAAATTTATTTATTATATGTTTACAGAATTTTTTCAGATTATCATTTTTTAAAAAAATTTCTCTTAGTTAATGCTCATAATACATAATCACAAAATAGATAAATACTAACAAACTCATTAAATAAAAATTAATTACATGTAATACGTATATTTCTTTTTATTCATTCTGAAAAAACCCAAGAAACTGCGACATGCAGTAAAATAAGATAAAACAATAAAGAGTATAAATGAATTATCAATAAATATCAAACAACATTTTATTTACAATTTCATTTTAACTGACTATATGTAGGTTGATTTATTTTTAGCTTCATTTAAAAAAAATTGCTTAATTAATGTTCCCAATTATACATAATTCCGAAATGGCGAAATCCTGACAAACAAGTTAAATAAAATGGAAAATTTATTTATTATATATTCACAGGATATTTTCAGATTATCATTTTTAAAAAAAACTTGCTTAGTTAATGCTGACAATCATACATAATCACAAAATAGTTAAATACTTAAAAACGTATTAAATTAAAAATATATATATGGAACAAAATACTTATATTTTTTATTACTCATTCTGCATAAATCCAAGAAAATGCAACATGCAATAAAATAAGATAAAACGATAAAGAGTATAAATGAATTATCAATAAATATCACACAACATTTTATTTATAATTCTTATTTTATTGACTATATGTAGGTTGATTAATTTTTAGCTTCATTTTTAAAAAAAAATTACTTAATTAATGTTCCCAATGATACATAATCCCGAAATGGTGAAATCCTTACAAACAAGTTAAATAAAATGGAAAATTTATTTATTATATATTAACAGGATATTTTCAGATTATCATTTTAAAAAAACCTTGCTTAGTTAATGCTCATAATAATACATAATCACATAATAGATAAATACTTAAAAACATATTAAATAAAAAAAATACATGAAACAAAATACGTATATTTTTCATTACTCATTCTGCATAAATTCAAGAAAATGTGACATGCAGTAAAATAAGATAAAACGATAAGAAGTATAAAGGAATTATCAATAAATATCAAACAACATTTTATTTTTAATTTTAATTTTAAAAATAAATAGATAAATACTTAAAAACGTATTAAATAAAAAAAATACATGGAACAAAATACGTGTATTTTTCATTACTCATTCTGCATAAATCCAAGAAAATGCAACATGCAGTAAAATAAGATAAAACGATAAAGAGTATAAAGGAATTATCAATAAATATCAAACAACATTTTATTTTTAATTTTCATTTTAACTGACTATATGTAGGTGGATTTATTTTTAGCGTCATTTAAAAAAAATTGCTTAATTAATGTTCCGAGTGATACATAATCCCGAAATTGCGAAATCCTTACAAACAATTTAAATAAAATGGAAAAATTTATTTATTATATATTCACAGGATATTTTCAGATTATCATTTTTAAAAATAAACTTTGCTTAGTTAATGCTCATAATAATACATAATCACAAAATAGATAAATGCTTAAAAATGTATTAAATAAAAAATACATGGAACAAAATAAGTATATTTCTCATTACTCATTCTGCGTAAATCCAAGAAACTGCGACATGCAGTAAAATAGGATAAAACGATAAAGAGTATAAAGGAATTATCAATAAATATAAAACAACATTTTATTTATAATTCTCATTTTAACTGACTATATGTAAGTTGATTTATTTTTAGCTTCATTTTAAAAAAATTGCTTAATTAATGTTCCCAATGATACATAATCCCGAAATGACGAAATCCTGACAAACAAGTTAAATAAAAGGGAAAAAATACATTTCACACACAAAAAAAGGGATTTTTCCAGGAGAACAATGTGACCTTTATAGTTATCTAAGATGAGAAACAAAAGATCAACTTACGTGTTCAGCGTCATTCTTTGAAAGCAATATTTTAACTCAAACTATCGAAATTCCCTATTCATTTCTCCGTCTTCCTTCAAGATTTCTTCGATTTTTATACCCCTTTTATCAGTCATTTTCCATCTATCCATTTACTTCTTTGTCAAAAATTGCTGATCTTTTGTGATTCTCTGCCTCGATATTTAACTGAATGTATATTACGCATTATTTTTCATCTTCATAGAGGAAAATAATAAAATGAAGTTCCTTTTTTTATCATTTGAATTCAGAGAATTCAAAATCCCTCTCCAATTTTGGCATCGTTTTTTATTTTGTTTTCGACTTATAGAAAAGTCACTAAAAATTTATAAATGGTAGATTATGGAAGAGATCTGTGAATGCGGTTTGAACGTCTACATTTCAACCACTTTCTCTTAAATTAGTATTAGAATGCAGACAATTCAAAATCCCCCTTTTTTGGCCTCATTTTTTAATTTTGTTTTCGACTTATAGAAAAGTTAATAAAATTTATAAATGGTGAATTATGAAAGAGATCTGTCAATACAGTTTTAACGTTTACATTTCAATCTCTTAAATTATTCTTTGAATGCAGATAATTCAAAATCCCTCTTTTTTGCACCATTTTTTATTTTGTTTCGACCTATAGAAAAGTCACTAAAAATTTATAAATGATGGATTATGGAAGAGATCTGTCAATACAATTTTAACGTTTACATTTCAATCTCTTAAATTATTCTCTCTTAAATTATTCTCTCTTAAATTATTATTAGAATGTAGAAAACTCAAAATCCCTCTTTTTTTGCTATCAGTTTTTATTTTGTTTTCGACTTATAGAAAAGTCACTAAAATTTATAAATGGAGGCTTATGGAAGAGATCTGTGAATGCTGTTTGAACGTCTACATTTCAACCACTCTCTCTTAAATTAGTATTAGAATGCAGAGAATTCAAAAATCCCTCTTTTATTGGCATCAGATTTCATTTTGTTTTCGACTTATAGAAAAGTCAATAAAATTTATAAATGGTGGATTATGGAAGAGATCTGTTAATACAGTTTTAACGTTTACATTTCAATCTCTTAAATTATTATTTGAATGTAAAGAATTTAAAATCCTTCTCCTTTTTTTGCATCATATTTTACCACTCTCTCTTAAATTAGTATTAGAATGCAGAGAATTCAAAATCCCTCTTTTTTTGGCATCAGTTTTATTTTGTTTTCGACTTATAGAAAAGTCACTAAAAATTTATAAATGGTGGATTATGGAAGAGATCTGTCAATACAGTTTTAACGTTTACATTTCAATCTCTTAAATTATTCTCTCTTAAATTACTATTTGAATGCAGAGAATACAAAATCCCTCCTTTTTTGGCATCATTTTTTATTTTTTTCGATTTATAGAAATGTCACTAAAAATTTATAAAGGGGGGCTTGTTGAAGAGATCTGTGAATACTGTTTTAACGTCTACATTTCAATCACTCTCTCTTAAATTGTTATTTGAATGCAAGGAATTCAAAATTACTCTTTTTCTGACATGATTTTTTATTTTGTTTTCAACTTATTGAAAAGTCACTAAAAATTTATAAATGGAGGCTTATGGAAGAGATCTGTGAATACGGTTTTAATGTTTACATTTCAATCACTCTATCTTAAATTATTCTTTGAATGCAGATAATTCAAAATCCCTCTTTTTATTGACACAATTTTTTATTTTGTTTTCATAGAAAAGTCACTAAAAATTTATAAATGGAGGCTTATATAAGAGATCTGTCAATACAGTTTTAATGTTTACATTTCAATCACTCTCTCTTAAATTATTATTTCAATGCAAAGAATTCAAAATTCCTCTTTTTTCTGAAATGATTTTTTATTTTGATTTCGACTTAGAGGAAAGTCACTTAAAATTTGTAAATGGAGGCTTATGGAAGAGATCTGTGAATACAGTTTTAAAATCTACATTTCAAACACTTTCTCTTAAATTATTATTTGAATACGGAAAATTCAAAATCCGTCCTTTTTTTTTTGGTATAATTTTTTTTAATTTTGTTTTAGACTTATAGAAAAGTCACTAAAATTTTTAAAAAGTAGGCTTATGGAAGAGGTCTGAGAATATGGTTTTAATGCCTACACTTCAATCACTCTCTCTGAAATGGCATTAGTAAAACTATTTTAAGTTACTCGAGAATAATAAAAGAAAGACAAAGGCGTTAACTTCAAAAACTTCAGTGGTTTCTATAATATTAAATATTAAAAGTAAAAATATTAAAACGGTTTAAAAATTGAAAATTTCAAGATATATATATGTATAATTTTTCACTTTATTAAATAAAATATATTCCTCTTACAATATAATTGAGTTTGTTAGTTTCGTCTATTCAGTAGCATATATTTTTAAAATACCGTAAAAAATATATACCTAAAGGAAAAAATGAATTTTTCTTAACCGCAAGATAATTTCAGAAAATACGTATATTATAGACTAAATATTTGTATCAAATTAAACATAAATATCATATTCCTTTTCAAGCTTAAAATTTTACAGATATCTGATATTTTAAAATTAAAAAAACTATTAAAAACCATTGAAAAATTGAAAATTTTAAAATATATGTATCTTTTATCACTTTATAAAATAAAATATATTTCTCGTACAATATAATTGAGATTGTTAATTTTGTCATTTCAGTAGCATATATTTTTTAAAATAGCTTAAAGGATATATACCTAAAGGAAAAAATGAATTTTTCTTAACCGCAAGATAATTTCAGAAAATACGTATATTAGAGAGTAAATATTTGTATCAAATTAAACATAAATATCTTTTTCGTTCAAACTTTAAGTTTTTATAGATATCTGATATTTTAAAATTTTAAAAAATGTTAAAAACTTGAAAATTTTATATATATATATATATATATATATATATATATTATATATATATATATATATATAGCCTTCATTATTCTATAAAATAAAATACATTCCTCGTACAATACAACTGAGTTTGTTAGTTTCGTCATTTCATTAGCATACATTTTTAAATAACATTAAGGATATAATATACCGAATGAAAAAACTTTTATTTTAATTTACCCGCAAGATAACTCAGATAAAGGCGTATTTTATAAACAAAGTTTTTACATCAAATTAAAGATAAATATCTTTTTCATTCTGAAAACTTAAAACTTTAAAGGTATCTAATATTTTAAAATTTAAAAATAGTTTTAAAAATTTTACATATGTCATCTATTATTCATGAAAATAAAATATATTCCCCGCATCAATATAATTGAGGTTTATAAAATAATATGATTATTATTTCTATTTCATATATAAGTTCAATTTCAACCTACTTCGGCCAATATAATTGAAGTTATTAGTTTAGTCATTTCTTTAGCATACATTTTTAAATAAAGAATGTATACCGAAGGAAAAAAAATTAATTTCCTTTACCCGCAAGCTAATTCATAAACTACATATTGTATAAACAAAGTTTTTATATTAAACTAGCAAGTGTGTCCGTGCTTTGCTACGGTGAACTTAATATTTTACTTTGAATAAAGATTTTTTTTTTTTTGTGCATAACTCTCTAAATTCGTCACAGTGCAGTTCGAGTCATTGGCATATTTATATATTTCTATTATAAGCGTATCATAAAAATATTCAGTTTTTATACTACTGTATTACGTACAACGTTAATAGATCTTGCCATATTACGTGGTAGAATAGGAAGCAAAGGTTTTGACAGCAACAGTGCTAATTTTGTTGGTAGTAATAAATGTTGTCCAAAATTAAGGAAATTTATAACAAACCACATGGTTTTGTATGAAACAGAAACACACATTCACATTGACAACCATACGAATATAAAGATAACTATATAAAATGATAGGTTTATATTTGCCTATGAGACTCACTGAAATTTGTACTTTTTGTTGTTAGAATATTGTTGATAAACATTTCATTGTAACATAAAAATTAACAAAGAATTAAATTTAAAATTAGTTCTCATATAAAAATGATATAATTTGCGTCACATAGAAATGAAAGTGAATCACTTGATATCTCAATTTCCAGGTCAAATCGACTTGATACTACGCAGAAGATGTTTAAATAATATAAAATAAGAAATGAATAAATGAAATATTTAAAGGAATGACGTCATAATGATAGAAAAATATCATTTTCACCCATTTATTATGCGATAAATTGAAAATTTTAATCTCCTGCTTTTAACTGAGGAAAACTGCTCTTAAAACAATTACTTGGGATGACGTCACATTGCTAGAAATTATTGCTTCTTTCATTTAGTTAGGATGCAATAAATTAAAATATTAATCGTTTGCGTTTAACCAAGGAAAATAATGCTTGGAATATTGGCATGAAACGCTCGAAAAAGGGGAAAGGATGAATTCCGAACGTTAAAAATTTACAAAATCCTTCCTGGGGATATACCTAATAATTTCTCAAATTTTCACGGCGATTGGATGTATGGTCTTTGAGTCTATCGAGTACAGACAGACAGACACAAATTCATTTATATATATATATAGATTAAAAATAAATACCTTTTTCATTCAGCAAACATAAAACTTTAAAGGTATCTGATACATTAAAATTAAAAATTGATTTAAAAATCTTTAAATATGTCATTTATTATTCATTAAAATAAAATATATTCCCCTCATCAATATAATTGAGATTCATAAAATATGATTATTACTTTCTATTTCATATAAAAGTTAAGTTTTATTTCAAAATTTATTTTTCTGGTAAGGATATTTATATTTTTTTTCACTTGGGTTATATTTTTCGTAGTTTTTTAAATATTGTTATGTAAAACAAAACTGAATAACTTCTATAAAGTTACAACCTGAGTAATGATCTAGGAAAAGTTTTATTCTAAATAGGAAAGAAACTTCCTTAGTATTCAATCAAAAATTGAATGTTCTAATAAAGACTTTTCAGCTCGAAAGGTAGTATGCACACTAAAATACATTGAAATTAATACATTTCCATGGTGTTTCGATATGTCTTAATACAATCCAAATGAAAACAAATAAATTTGTTTTTCAGTTTTCATCCTCTATATAATAATAGCCTAAGTTATTTGTCCGTCTGTCCTCGAATTTATGAAGCGGTTGTACCTGGAATGGATAGAGACATCCATATTGGATTCTTGATGAGTTAGTGTTAGCAACGTTCGAAATCCACCCCTTCTCCCCTTTTCTAGCATTTAATTCCTCTATTTCAAGCCCTATTTTTTCCCGGTCAAGAGCAGGTGATTAAGTTAATCAATTTATCCCATTATAAATAGGTAAAAATAATATTTATTTCTATCATTATGACGTCATTCCTTTAACCATCTCATAGAGCAGTTTCGCGCAACGTCACGACCTACTATAATGCCCTTCCCATTCATTTTCATGTTTGCAACAGCCAATAGGCAAACAATAAACTGTTCTTCAGTTTCAAACTAAAGCCAGAAGTTGAGATGTGCCCGGCTGCGTGAAATCGCCTTATGTTATCATATCCTATTCTAAATTATTTAATTAGCGTCTGCTCCAAATCCACCCCTTCCCCTCTTCCCCCTTTTCGAGCGTTTAATGTCATCATTTATTTCAATCCCTATTTTTCCCGGTTAAGAGCAGGAGAGTAAATTTATGAATAACATTTTTTTCTAGCATTATGACGTCATTCCTTTAACCATATCATTTAATCATTTCTTAATTTAAATTATTTACATATCATCTGCATTATTTCCATACGTTTTATCACTGAACTTAGATATTACGTAAATAATTTTCTTTTATATTGGGCTTAAATAATAGATTAGGTACATATGTGATAATTTTAAATTTAATCATCGATTACTTTTGTTGCAATGAGAATTTTTTTCACAGGTATTAACAAAAATTTTTATCTACCTCCAGAGTGTAGTGGAAAGGATAGTTTCATTCCTTTACTTCCACTAATTACTGTGGAAAAAAAAGTTGGAAAGAACTTAACGATAATTTAGACGTAGCTAAGAAAACTTATCTTTCTTTGAATTATCTTTCTAAATGAATTCAACGTGATTCTAAACTGCATTCACTGTATCGGAAAACTTTAGACGAGTATGAAGATAAACAATTTTCTGAGAGTGTTCCAGGTAATTCTCAGTCAAAAAACAAGCCATTTTTTTATCTGCCTTCTAGAGTACTTTACAATTCTAGAAAATTTAAAATTTTACTGATCTCGTCATATGACGGGCTATATGCTAGTACTGTGCTGAGTTTTAAGTATATCTTTTGTTTAAAAAGTTTTAACTCCATTTCTCTGCTATCAAGAGAAGAAAATTTATATATCATTCATTTTCTTACTTTAATCAATGACAGAAGCTGATCTGCTTGCATGTATATTCAAAATATTTGTTAAAATGAGATCTATTTAAATGTATGAGTCGACGAACTTTATTTACGGAATAACCAATAAAATTTAGCTTTTCTTATTCTTTCATATTTTTGAACTTGTTTATATGAAAATATGCTGTGACATTTTAACATACCATCAGAATACAGCCTTCTTATCTATGAAATCTTCGTTGAAAAGCATAGATGAAAATAAAATACATTTTATTTGTTGTTATAAATTAGCATATATGAAACTTAATATTCGGAATTTTACAATGCTCAAAAATACTCTTTGTCTCTTAATACTAAAAGCACGGGAGATTTGATATACCTAAAACTTGGTCAAACTTACTCCGATTGTTATAAATCCATTTTGTTAATCAAAAAGGGTACTGTATTTATATGGAATGACATTTATTCATTTTTAGGATTAAGTTGTTATAATAATTAGTAAAAAATTAATAAGATATTAAAAAGCCAAAGAGTATCCCCTACATAATAATAGCATAAGTTATCTGTCCGTATGTCCTCGAATTTATGAAGTGGTTGGACCTAGAAGAGATAATTCTCAGCCAAAAAAACAAACCATTTTTTTACCTTCCTCATAAGGTACTTTACAATTCTGGAAAATGAGCGTCCTCACTCCATTGTATTTGACAATGCCATTCATCTTCAACTGCCATTCGAACAGTAAACACCATAGCAAATTTTTTCAGTACATCATAATTACCAGAAAGCAATTGATAAATGCATATTATATTAAAATTAGGAAATTTCAATGCTTTTCTCAGAGTTGTCCATACAGTCGCACACGTCATGTCCGATAGTCCCGATATCACATGTGCACTACAGCTACCATGTGCATTTTCTGCTACCTGCTCAATCATTACAGCAACTTCTTCAACGTCCTGGAGTCGAGTTGCTTTGCGGTCTGTGTCTAACTGTTAATATTCCGCTCTCTTCAAAATGCAAGAACATTTTCCGAACATTTTTATTTGTGGTCTCTACGACAACATCCGGCCTCTAAGTAAACACTTTACCTTTCCCCAATGCTTTTAGCTCAGCAAGAGCATTGATGTTTCTTTGATTATTAGTTTAACAAGTAGCCAAAGATCTGTTATGGTCAGTTCCATGGTAGAGCCCTAGTTCGGTGGAAAAAAATATGTTTTACGATTTTTTATACAGGTACAACGACTTGCGCTTGTTTAAAAATTCGTAAACTGTCTGCTCCAAGTCCCCTTATTTTATTGGCCAAAGTTCATACTAGTTTCTTTTTCGGAAATGGAAGTCATACTTAAAAAAACCTGTGTATGAAATATGGGTGAAATTGACTAAATAGGACTAAGCCCGTTGTGTTTAATTTGGGTTACCTACATGACATCTCTGACCTTAGAACAAGAAACACATCTCTACACATTACTGCTTCTATCCATAAAATAATACCAATAAATAATTGAAGAATAAAAAAATCTTACTTAGTCATCGTCATTTTTATCTCTATTTTTATTTATTACTCTAGTGTATATGCATTACATTATTTGCAACACTCAATTCTATCCAGTGTTTTTCACTGGATACAATTGATGTGCGAAGATTCGTGTGCTTGCATGAGCTGTATTTGATTCGATTTAGTTTGGAATGTTACAATCAACTTTCCTAACACACGAGAGCTAATCATACAGGAACATACTTCTTTAAAATCGATTTTCAGCGAATATGAGCATTCGTGCTGCACTGGAATTTCGGTTCCGAAACATAAGGCCCTACCTATTCAGATGTGATCTGGCATGTAGTATTTGTATAATCTACGACTACCACGAGTCTGACACTCCATCTTAGCTGAGAGAAAAGAATATTCTATTTTCTTCACAAGAAAGAAAGCTAGGCGAATATGAAGAGAAATATGAGTTGCTTCTCCCTTACATACTCGAGAAAATCGTCTTTTATGATCCTACTAAAATAAAGAAAGAGCTTTAAGAACAATTAAATCTTTTATTTAATGTTGTATTCCTAGAGAATCACGCGACTCCGAATATTTTATAAACAATCTCAACTGTGAAAATAATGAGGGTTTTTTTTTTTTTTTTATTAAACATAATTGTATTTTTCATGCATTCAGAAATCTGAAGAAATGTGTCAAATTGCTGACTATTTAATCATTTTAATGTTTTTACTTCTTTTTATGTATCAATATTTAATTGTAGAATACAGCTTAGGAAATTTCCTCTAATAACGTATTATAAATCGTGAAATAAAGGTAAGATACAAAAAAGAATCGATGCTTCTAAATATCGACATCTACTGCAACCCGATGATGATTAACCGTCTAGACTCATTTAAAACGTCTGGTTTTCCAACGCAGAATGCATATAACCACAACGAGCTTTCGGATAAAATTTCAGCTTTTAAATATCGCATTCAACAAATCTATCATCGACATCTTGCGAAATTCTAAACACAAGATCTGAATGGTATTTCCGTATCAGAGAAGAACAGACTTTACTCTTGGGAAGGCATTTGAATCGTAACTGGCCATTCAAGCGTGTTTGGCGGCCGATTCGTGCCTCATTTACTCCACATTTAGGTCACCGTAGAACAATAGGCGTGTAATCAGAGGGCATATTCTTATGAATAAACTTAATAAGACACTTTTCTCGTTAATGGAAGTGTCATTTTGTATGGCTATGCTCCAATAAATCTTTTAAAACAGTAATGTGGAATGAATGCTACGACTTCAAGGTAAATACAAAGAATTTAAAGTTTGCTGAAAGGAGATTTTAATGCATTATTTACGGCCTTTTTAATATATTTTGAATTTTATGGTACAATTCGCTAGACCTCAATTTTATTTTCTATAATGATTTATACGGGAATGCATGAGGTAGTATGATAATTACTATAAATAATTCATGATACTTGGTGTAAATAACGTTTCTGTATTGTTAAATTGTAAACAAGCATTTTCCTCCTTTGAGGGAAAAGGTTCTGACTTTACGTGGGGCTCAAATTTTTATAATACTAAGGTTATCAGACAGCAGAATTCACACCTGCATTACATTAAAACCTTCTATGTAAAGCCAATCCTAAAATGTTGGGAACAACTATGATGGTCTTGAGATTTGAACCCAGAAACTGGTGGGAACTGAGATCTTCTTTTTTTCCTCAGGAATAACCACAGTCATGAATTTTTTTTCCAAGTCACCATTGAAAGAGTTGGACTACAGTAAACGAATCCATAATCGTATTCACTTGGGGGATTGACATTCCCAGCTTGTAACCATGCTGTGACACCTAAGAGAAACGAGTGAAGTACTACGCAGCTTGTCTAATCGATTTACTTGGGAATCTAACCCGAGGCTCATCTCTTTGATAGAGGAAAAGCACCTTAACCCGCTGGGTTATTTTCATCTCCAATTTTGCATATAGTTTTATTGTACATTTTGCTTTGGGTTAAAGCAAAATAGATATATTTAAAAATAGAAATATAACTTAAAATGTTTGTACCTTGACTTTGTTACTTTGACAAGTCAATTATGTCTGATATCTGATTTTCAACACGATATGTGCTTCGTTTTATGAGTTCTATAAGAAGTTGCATCTGATCTGAAAGCATGAGAACTCTAGTGTTTTAGTCATACATAACACATTTTTCAGACGTCTTTAGTCTACGTCTTCCAGTGAGACAATCCTTCCTCTAAATGAGCACAATATGAACAGACTAGATGTTTGGTGTAATCTCAGGTGACTGGTCTATAGCAGAAGTTCCCATTGCAATAAAATTAACTATTGTAGCTTGCCGAGAAAATAGATTAAAGTTATAAACTAAGCATAAGATCTGGTTTACTGATATGCAAGATAACAGGTGTACCATCCTGTTCATAAACTAGGAAAAAATATATAATTAATCTTTGATCTTTTTTAGGTTTTTCTTGAGACGTTATTGTGAATTTTTGGGGTCATTCGACTATTCCTGTTTCCTAACATTGAGACTAAAACTCTTCAGCTATTTAAACATCATTCGGCATTCATTTAGAAATGCTACAACTAACTAATTAGTGTCTTTTTCTGTTTCTCTAGTTATGATGGTTGCAGCAACGGATGAAAATGAGTACAGATTGACGAAATACCTCCTTTCCAACTATGACAAGAGCGTCAGACCAGCAAGGCACTCATCTGAACCGGTCAATGTTACTTTCGGTCTCGCTTTAACGCAAATCATAGATGTGGTGAGTAAGCTTAGTATGAATGCGCATATACATATTCCTACATATGAATACATTATATACAATATATGTATGACCTATTTAACCGACACTATCTGTAAGATTCTATATTAATGTTTAGACTAGGCAATTGTAATTTCAGCCAAATAATGTGTATAAATATATACTTAGTATGTATGGTACCTGTTAACAGCCAGTATTTGCAGTCTTTCTTATTAGCAGTTTTGCTGACAGTTGTAGCTTTACCCACATCGTGTGGTTTTTGAACACGTGATAAGATTACTTGTAAATGATCTTTTATGACTTCTTCAGGTTTGGACCAAGAATTTCAATGTTTGTCAAAATATTTATGATCAGTCCAAACTTTTTCAAGGAAAAGGTGGATCAAGTTAGATATTTTGTAAAACTAAATGGCAGAATGCATACGTGCAAGTCTGGATTCCTCAGATATTAGAATCGTACTTAATTCAGTTTACCCTGAATGGTCAATATTTACAGAGGCACTGTTTTTTTACGTATACCTTTAAAAAAACTCAAAGTAACTCTGAGACTCTGCAGACCAAAACTAAGTATTTCATTTTAAGTGTTACAGTTAATTAATTCTGAGCGAGGATAAACTGTAGTCTAAAACGAAGTATTGTATGTGGTACAGTTCATTTTATTCTGAGGGAGAATAAACCGGGGACCAAAACTAATGATTTCCTCTTAGCCCTGAGGATCCGGGGTCCAAAACGAAAGATTCCATTTTAAGTGCTACAGTTAATTTTATTCTGGGAGTGAATAGATTAGAATGAGATTTACTGCTTGAAATTTGTTGAAACAGCTTCAAGCATTCACACCAGTTGTGTAATTTAATCTAAGGAATTATATCGCTGTCGCATAATAAACCGTAGTGTAAAACGAAGTATTTCATTTTATTTGCAACAGTTAATTTTATGCTGAGCAAGAATAAACCGTGAACCAAAGCTAAGAATTTCATTTTAAACTGAAGATTTCACCTTAATCCTGAGTATCCTTAGTCCAAAGCTAAAGATTTCATTTTAAGTGTTACAGTTAATTTTAGTCTCAGAAAGAATAAACCGTGGTCCAAACTAAGTATTTCCTTTTCAGTGCTACGGTTAAATTTTAGTCTGACCAAGAAATAAACCGTAGTCTAAAAGAAATTATTTCATTTTATGTGCTAAGTTAATTTTATTCTGAGTGAGAATAAACCATGCACCAAAACTAAGGATTTCATTTTAAACTGAGGATTTCATCTTAACCCTGAGTATCCGTGTCCAAAGCTAAGGATTTAATTTTAAGTGCTACAGTTAATTTTATTCTGGGTGTGAATAAATTAGACTATGATTTACTGCTTAAATTTTGTTGAAACAGCTTCAAGCATTCACAACAGCTATGTAATTTAATCTAACGGTTTATATCACTGACGTATAGTAAACCGTTGTTTGAAACGAAATATTTCATTTTATGTGCTACAGTTAATTTCATTCTGAACAAACATAATCCGTGGACCAAACCTAAAGGCCGAACGATGGCCGATTGGTTAGGGTGCTGGCCTTCGGTACCGGAGTTCGTGGGTTCTAATACCACTGTGGCATGGATGTTCGTAGCCGTTCGGAATCGGCTTTAAGCTGTAGGTCCCGGTCTCATTCGCCCTCGTGTTGCAAAAAGTAGACCGTAGCACTCCAAACCAAACCAAAATTAAAGATTTCACCTCAGCCTTGAGTACACGTGGTCCAAAACTAAAGTGCTACAGTTAATTTTATACTGAGCTTAAATAAATTAGACTGATATTTACTGCTTGAATTTTGTTGAAACAGCTGCAAGCATTCATGCCAGTTGTATAATTTAATCTAACAAATTATATCACTGACATATACCGTACTACATGTTTGGTTGTCACCTGATCCATAGACCAAAACAGTGTTATAAGGACGTCTATATTCTACCCCACTTTAAAATGACAAGTAAATTTATAGTGTTATACTAAAGAATAGCGAATAGATAGTAACTTGCTACACTGAAAAAGAAGTAAAAACACTAAAAGGAGGTAAATATCTTCAACAAAATCATAAGTACAAAAAATAAACTTACTAGAATAATCATTATCACATTATGTTTCATTCATTACGCGTTGAACATCAAAAACTTTACATTCTACTAATTATCAATGAAAACAAATTAAAAATACACTCAAGCCATCTATAAAAATAAATCTCACAATTTACAGAATTCCCCCCTCAATATTTTAATATTTTTTTCTTTGTGAACAAAGCAAAACAATATATTTCCCTAGAAAGCCATTTTATGTAATAATAAAATCATAATCTTATTATTTGACAACCTCTTTTGAAAATACGAGGCTACTTCTTTGATAAACATTTTTTTTAATCTGAAATTTAAAAGCCACTCTACTGCAGTGCTTCCACGTGAATGTTCCAAAATTGACACTAATATCATCACGCACAGATGCTGCATGGACCGTAATTATCATTTACTTTTTTAGAGTGCATTTTAAACCACGGCTTTGTTAATTACGGGTATTTTAATGAGCAGCGGAAAATGAATTACCAGGGAAAGAAAACGCCAGACTTTATTATAATTTTAGAAACATCTTTTTCGGAAGGGTAAATTAATCCTTTTGGTGTAGTTTTGGTAAAATGTGTGTATTCCAGTATATTTTTGGAATCGTGATCTCCATACACTAATAAAATGAAAAGCTATAGTGCTCTTCTACAAAGAAAATTGTGATCTGTGATTTAAATACTAAGAACTGGAGAACCTATTATAAAATAGTATTAGAACTCTCATAAATTTTAGACAAAATGATTTATACTACCTTTATTTATCAAAATATATATATTAGAAAAAAATCATTAACTTCTTAACAATCGCAAAATTTTGTGGAAAAATGGTCGTAAAAGTGCTTATTTTTTAATTCAAGAAAATTATATAAAAACATGTGTATGTATAATATATGTATTCATTTCTAACTTTTGAGTTCATTTTAAGCTTAAAATGAAATTATAATATTTAGGAAAAACCAACATTAAGGGTTATTATGACTGAATATTGGTTTTTCAGCAAATACAAAAAAAAAACTAAAAAATATATGTTTTAAACATTTAAAGAGTAAAATATAAATAAATATTAACAATTTTTTCTTGTGTGTTAAATTTCAAAGCATGAGAAGCAAAAGTCCAGCATCACAACTAGACAGTAGTACCAAGTTTCCTTCCTGTAAATCCTAATTTTTTCATCTCTTCTGAAACAACAAACTTCTCTTATCGTTTTCATCTCTTCTGATACAACAAACTTTATATTCTCTTGTTGCCGTTTCTTATCAATAAATATTAAAAATATTTCCTTGTGTGATAAATTTCAAAGCATGAGAATCAAAATTCCAACATCACAATCTAGACAGTAGTACCAAGTTTCCTTCCTGCATCTCTTATTGTTTTCATCTCTTCTGAAACAACAAACTTCTCTTATTGCTTTTATCTCTTCTAATAAAACAAACTTTGCTCTTATTGTTTTCCTCTCTTCTGAAACAACAAACTTCTCTTATTGTTTTCATCTTTTCTGAAACAACAAGATACAGACTCTATTAAAAAATTTCTTCTACAGATTGAGCCATCCGCAAGCGCTTGATTAATTTATAACCCTTTTTCTAACCGAAACAAACAACAAAGCTGATTTTACTCAACTAGATATGAAACATTTCTATATTTAAGAAAATTGTAAAATCAAAATGGTAAGATTCATTTAATTTCATAAATTCTATATTTTATAATCCAAGTTTAGAAAACCAGTTGGCTTCTCCTTGGCGACTTTTGTAAACAATCGCCAAAATGATTTAAAAGAACATATGTTTTTTATCCCAAAATATCATCTGTTGAATATTCGTGCAGGTGCTAAAATCGACACATGCACTGTGCGTCCGACTTTGCATGAAAGTTTAATTTGAAGAAAGTGTGTTCAAACAGAATACCAATGATTATCGCATTCTAACAAAAAGAATCTTGAAGGAACTTTGTCTTACTGCAAAAAAGGACAAAGACTTTAAGGAATAAGGTGAAGCTCTCCTTGCCACTTCGAACGTTAATAAATTTAAACAAGTTATTGATCTTGCCAAATCTGATGAAATGAATGAAATTGAAGATAACCATGCAGGAATTTATCTTAGATATAAAAGAACTCACTGAAAGAATTTGATAGAAAGGAGTTAGATGTGACTTAAGATGTGCTTATAAATGGACCACCACCATCTGACAAAGACTTCGCAGTTAGATTTTTAAACGATGTCTGTTATATATTAAGAAGGTTTCTGCAGAACATGATATCCCTAAGTTGGGATCTGTTAACATTACCGCACCCTGAGTGACTTTTGTCTATTAGAAAAGTGGAAATCAACACCAAAAGGAGAAAGACACTTAAAGTTGCAAAAGACACAGCGGTGGGGACTGTGAACATGATTTTGAAAATCACTTCTCTCCAAACACTGTTTAGACCAATGGAAAATACGCATGGAGCAAGAACCATGTAAGTTGGTTGGTTGGTTTGGAGCACTACGGTTTACTTTTTTGCAAGGTGAGGGCTAATGAGACTGGAACCTACTGCTTAAAGCCGATTCCAAACGGCTACGAACATCCATGCTACAGTGGAACATGAACCTACGAACTCCGGTTTCGAAAATCAGTTCCCTAACCATTGGGAAATAGTTCGCCTAGAACCATGTAAGAACCGTAGAGAGTACTATATTGAAGTGGACAGTATTAATAATATAAAATAGAGAATATTGCAACCTTAATCCGGTTACTGTTTTATTCGCAGCTTATATTTTTCGAAAGTCTCATTCCTTCTCAATGCAATCTAAGAGAGGAGAGACTTTTCTTATACCTTCATCAAAAATGTCTCCCACCATATCTTTCGCCCATTTTGTGGGTCAGAAAACTTTTCAACAGTATACGAGTTCATATATAAGTTAAAATATGTTTGGTTTTAGAGCGCTACAGTCTACAGTTTTTCACACGAGGGCTAATGAGACCGGAACCTACTGCTTAAAGCCGATTCCGAACGGCAACGAACATCCATGCCATAGTGGGATTCGAGCCCACGAACTCCGGTACCGACGATCAGCGCCCTAACCAATCGGCCAGTGTTCGGCAGTTAAAATATAAAAATATGAATGTGGCTGATCATGGTTATTGGGAGAGTGGGGAAATAATTCCGCACCTAAATAAGTTCAAGAGATTCCTTACTTTACTGAGACGTGCATAGTCATGCAACAAACACACACACTTTCAGCGATTATTTCCCGTCTTCTGTTTTACATAAACACATAAACAAATTAAATAAACTTGGGAAAAAAAACTGGACTATTCTTCCCTACTCACATTTGGCGATATTCGACCCCGAGATGCATATCAACTCGACAACTACAACAGGAGTTTTCTACAAACAACTACACTTTCTATCTATACTTTGTCCATTAACGCATCAGTGCTACTTTTGTAGTAAACAATCTTCTTTGTGCATCATAGACTCATGTACTCTTACCTCCTGGATACATCTCGTGCATTTAACTCTATATTAAAACCTCTTTTATTCTCACTGTTTATTCAAAATAATTATTGTTCAGTTTCAGACAAAGTCGTTTAAATTTAAACTTTCGTTTCTAAATGATCTCTAAATTGTCACTGACAGCTGTTGCAACAAACGCTAATTAGTTTTGCTTATCTTCATGTGAGCATCATGTTTCTCTAACAACGAAATTAGAATGCTAATGCATACTTTTTTTTACTACTTTCAGGATGAAAGAAACCAAATTTTAACAACCAACTGCTGGCTTAATCAGGTAGTATATTATACTTCTCTTAAATTTTTTAATTCCAAATGAATGATGAATATAAAACCGTTGTGTGGTTTAGAACTGTGCTCATATCATTTATATGTATGTATGTATGTATGTATGTATGTATGTATGTATGTATGTATGCATGTGTGTATGTATGTGTGTATGTATGTGTATTATGTGTATGTATGTATGTGTGTATGTATGTGCGTGTATGTATGTGTATTATGTGTATGTATGTATGTATGTGTGTATGTATGTATGTATGTGTATGTATGTATGTGTGTATTATGTGTATTATATGTATGTATGTATGTGTCTATATGTATGTCTGTATGTATGTGTATGTATGTAGGTATGTGTGTATGTATCTGTGTATGTATGTGTGTATGTCTGGGTGTATGTGTGTATGTATCTGTGTATGTATGTGTGTATGTATGTCTGTATGTGTGTATGTGTGTATATATGTATGTGTGTGAGAATGTATGTGTGTATGTATTTGTATATGTGTGTATGTGTGTATGTGTGTATGTGTGCATGTATGTGTGTATGTGTGTGTGTGTAATCTAAGTTGTGAGAGTGACGACTACGGGAGTAAAGATAGTACTATCCATTAAATTGCCCAGTGTGTTATAATTGCAATTCTTTTATATAATTTTATCTTAAGAACATTTTTGAGGATGGTTTTATTTACAAAAAATGTTTAACAAAAAGTTTTTAAAGCTGAAATATGTAGTAGAATTTTGAAAATATAAATATATTTATTTATGTACTAAAATAATGTAGGTTATCGATTTTACTCCAAAGGTTTTCACATATATGTGTATATGTCTATATGCGTAGAATATATATATGTGTGTGTGTATGTGTGTGTGTTTATACATATATGTAAGGAAAATTAAACTAGATCGGGAAACTAATGTAGGTTTTTTGAATAAAACCCAAAACAAGACGGCCCGACAAAATTCTCAGGGGTTTTCAAATCTTAAGTCAAAGGCAAAAATCTCCGCATCCCTTTGCTTTCCCCTTTTTAACCCCTAAGCTAAATTGACAACTGGGACTACAATTCACGCCCTCAAAGAAGGGGTCTAACCAATTACACTTCTATATTGCCCTAGTGGCCAATTTAGGAAATTTCCAAACAAAAAGGAGATGCACGCTATCCGAGACAGATTTTCCTTGAGATTTTCACAGAAATGTTGACTGATATGTTGACCTAGGTGTTAAGGGCCTTTTACTTATAACTTCATGTTAGCTGACCCCTCAGTTTGTCCTGTCCCTATAATAACGTGGAAAACCGTCCTCCAACGTTCTGCTAATAATGGTCTTTGACTAAAACGGTGTCATTTTTATGGGCCATGACTGCAACCACCCATCGCGAAGTCCGTCTTATTAAATAAATAAATAAATATATATATATATATATATATATATATATATATATATATATATATGCATATCTATACATATCTATATATTTGTGTATGTAATAAATCACTTGCTCCTTAAAATTTCTTTTTCTTCCTCGTATATTTTATCAATTATTATGTTTACAATTTAGTCCAAGCTGAATCTTAGTTTCTAGAATTATCAGAAATATTTTACGTAATTAATGTTCAGCCAATCTCCATTTTATAATAAAATATAGGATTTTATCCGCTCGTCAGATTTAATATGATCAAGTGGTTTCCGAGATACAAAACTTTTTTTGTAGAGCAGGTGAAAAGCTTTATATTCTGTTCTGTAACCCTTTAATAAATTGATTGAATTCTAATATGATTCATATGAGATAGTTCAAAGAGTTAGTAGTGTCTAAATAGAGACCATTAGGCACACACACAGCTATACATGCTCACACATATGTATGTACATAGTGCATTTATGTATTGATACGGGTTGTATATATGTATATGTATTGTCACCTGGTCATTTACTGGGAAGACTATTTTGAGATGATTGTGAATGCGGAAATTGAGTTCCTCGTACATTCTACCTCCTAATAACAGAAGAGGATGTAAAAGAGATTGCATTTTCTTTATATCTTTTTACTTAATAAGAGGTTTGTTATAATTTATGGAAAAGCGATAAAGCAGCACTAAAGTTACCAGTAGTTCAAGATGCAAAAGAAAATGGGAATCGTGCATCAAGTTGGAAATTCGTCTTTGATAGTTAGAAATAACTAATACAGTAGAACCTCGATTATCCTAGCTAATCGGGACCTCTAGTACCTCGAATATCGGAAATCTCGGTTAATAGAAACCATGTATAAAATTCTTCGCTCGTGAATTTAACTAACTTTTAAAGTAAAAAACAATAGAACGTACTTTAAATGATAAAAAATAAACGTATATGAACTTATGTTTCACAGCTAAAAATATTTAAAAAGGGTGTAATATTTCTTGGAAGTTGAGTGCTTTTGTGGGGAAGAAGTGTCTGTAACACGGACAACGAACTAAAATGTGTATAATTTTTTCCCAGCTCATTTGGAAAGGAGAAAAAAATTAGACTTCTTTATTGACTCGTTTAATAGAAACCTCGGTTAATCGAGGTTCTACTGTAATTAGAAGTTAATAATTTGAGATGCTAGCATTGTATTATAAAGTGAAATGTGTGTGAAATAAAAATACAACGCCTTTTCCCCATTTTTCCTCTTTTTATTTTCTTTCATGAATATCGTCATGATTTATACCTGCATCGCGTGGTTTCTGAAGCAATAAAAATTATTCTGTGTGTCTCGGGATGAAAATTTTTGAAAAAAAATAGCAGCTATGTCCACAAGTAAATGCGGTACATATCACATCCCAATATTTTATGCTTGTAGGTCTTTTTTATATTTATATAAAACTTGAAAGATATAACTGAATTTTATGTATCATATTTATGAATATCGTTTTGATGGTCCATGAATATCGTCTTGATCATCTTATAAATATGTCATAAATATCGTCTTGATTTATATGTACATCGTGTGATTTTCTAAAGCAACAAAAATATTCTATGTGTCTGGGTTGAAAATTTTTGAAAAAAAAAATAGCCACAATACTAAAAGCAAATATGACGCATATCACATCCCAATATTTTATGCTTGCATGTATTTTTATATTTACATAAAACTTGAAAGATTAACTTAATTTTTATATGTCATCTTTATCACAAGCTATCAGTATCAACTGAAGATTTTCGTTTGCAAATGTATTTTTTTATTGTAGATTCGTCCAAATAAATTTCTCACCTGATTTTCTTTTGATTACGAAAAAATAACGAATATTTACTTGGTGAAATAGTAATTTAAGTCAATTTCACAAATGTTGTTCAATATGATCGATTTACTTTTGAACTAAAAAGCTAAGTTTTCTTCTACATCTCCCTGAAATACGAAAAGATGCTCTGGACGTTTTGTTGAAACAACTCTTTATTGAATGTTTCATAGGCTGTCTGTTCTCCTCTGAAGACATAAATTCATCTTAATTTCCTCTAAGCTATGAGGAAATATATAAAAAATTTTGCGGAATCAGTATTACATCAATTATCTCCTTTGTTTCATAGAAATAAATTTCTCATCCGGCTAAGTTTTTTCTTTTTGTATTTCAAGTATTTAACGAAACAAGAGCTAATGATCGTTTTGCTGAAATTATATCTTCTATAGTATTTTCTTGACTATTCATGCTGACATAGTTCAAATTTCACAGTATTCTTCGTCTGCTTCACAGAGAAATTTGTAATAAAATTGCTTATGCAATTTTCTAATTAATAACAGTGACCAATACTTCATGAACTGTCTATTTTTCTCTCAAGAAATAATTCTTCATCTGACCTATTTCAACATGTCAAAAAGACTAATCATAAATCAGAAAACTTGGTAGCACAGTCGGTAAAGGCAGCGTTCTCGTAACTGAAACGTTGCGGGCTCGAAGCTGGAGAGGGCCTAAGATCCACCGTGTTCGCTAAAGGTGACTGGGGCACATAAAATATGTTCGTGGTCACAGAGTCCTCCACGTTCTCAGACGATACCTCTAGGTATGGCTGGCCAAAGCCTGGGAGTCTTCTGTTTGGTCCCTGGTTTGGTCGAGGACTCAGAGGGGGTAATGTTACTCTCGTCCGTATCATACCTTAAGCTACAAGTGCTCTTCGGGTGGTGCTAAATGAGTAATAGGTTCACAGCCTTCTTAAGGAGTTATGATAATGTCTGTATCGCCTACTGCGTTGGAAAATAAATAAATCAGAAAAGTTGACTTACATAAGTCATTACATAAGTCATAAAAATTACATAAGTCATTCGTTTTGCTCGAAAGAGCTTAATTTTCTGTCCATAATCTTCATCCAGATGGACTAAGCAATAATGTTTAATTAATTTGCTGAATCAGCATCTTTTATCGAATGTTTAACTGCTTATTTATGCTGCCTCGGTAAATCAAATTTCCGGACCTACTTTACTATAAAGTCAGTAATATAAAACCCTATTTAAACGGATAATTGATGACAGCGTACCGTTTTTCACTTTGCTTCGAAGAACTAAAATTCTTCTAACATAAGAAAATATAGGCATTTAGCAGAAAAAAATAACTTTAAATAGTATTAAATGAATTATTTATTTTGCTCTAAAGAATTCAATTTTCTCTCTTATTCTTCCAACTAAGTGAAACAGTAGTTTAGATCAGTTTCACATGTGTAGTTCAGTATGATTCGAAGAACTAAATATTTCCTCTATATATCCCTAAAATACGATAAGAAGCTCTGAACATTTTATTGAGACAACGCTTTCATTAATATTTCATCAGCTGCCTACCTATTTTTCTCTGAAGAACTAAATTTATCATCGGATTCTCCCCCGTAACTTACAAGAAGAATGGCTAAACATTTTGCTGAAACAGTGTTGCATCAATTATCCTCTTTGTTTCGTTGAAATAAATTTATCCTCTGGTTTCCCTTAAAGATTCATCCTCTGGTATTCCTATCATTAAACGAAAGAAAAATTAATAGTTGTTCAAATATTGCCTTCCATACATATTTTCTTGATGATTCATTTTGCATCGAATCAGATTTTAACACGTTGACTGCCAACTGCGAGATATCTCGTAGATTGAGTTCTTTACTAGGACGCCAACTACGAGTTATTTCGTACTGTGTTTACTTGCCATTTTGTGCAGCTATGAATAAACTCGTAGTATATTAGTGCTAATATTGATAGATGGCTTCTGGGATAAGAACAAAAAATCAGTGCTGGCTTGCATAAGCAGAAAATTTATTAAAAAACGAACAAAAAAATATAATTATTCCAAGAATAATAGAATGTGATTAAATCAAAGTGTCATTTTAGGCCAGATTTCTGAAAATTATCGTGGCATTCAACGTGTTAAACCAATTCAAATATAAATCATCAAAACAATCTTCTTATATATTAAAATCTGATTGTATCTTTGTGCGTCATCTCCTCGCGAACTGCTGAATGCAGAAGAGCGCCAAAGTTTCTAAAAGACGCGGAACAATCCAGGGAAGTCATTTCGCCCATTTGCGTTCCGATATTCCAATTTGTTCAGAAGATATTAACGAAAAACCGACCAAAATGCCACTTTTGTTTTTGCGCAAGCGCAATTCCACTGTTGAGTTGGCATCAAAACGCCAATTATTCAATCTTGGCATTATTATCGCTTGATATTGAGTATTCCGAGTAACATAAAAGCGTATCTAAGCTATTAAAGTTCAAGTGTAAATATATAAATATATGATGGCATTTATATATATGGGACTATTTTCGTATCTGTTAAACGCTGAACTCTTCTTTTTAGAAAATCACTTTTTTTTCTATTTTATCATTTTGGCGATATTTTATTTTCAATAATTAAAAACTCGCTAAAGTTTTCAAGTTCTATGAAATTTGATTTTATTTCTTAGTTGCCATATTTAAATTAAAACTAACATATATTTTTATGTTTTGTTACCTAAAACTCAACTACACTAGAGAAAAAAATATAAAAACTTTAAAAAATCTAACTAATTCATTTTGACAATTTCTTGGTGTTCTACTACATTGTAAAAGGGACCTCTATTCTATACACAAAAGAAAAGAAGGTTAAAATTTGGTATGTAATAAAAAAAATTTCTTAAAATTGTATATGAAATAAAATTTTCACAATAAAGACATGCAAGCATATCCATAATATGTTGAAAATTGACTCATGTAGTACAGAAATTTGTGGCATTTAGCATCATTACGATGCGGTTTCTGTGCAATACTAGGCATGTACATATTTATAATTGGAATTTTCTGTTGTTGATAAACTATCATATTTGTCAACAATCTGCAGCATAAGAGTACTTAATATTTTTATAATTTTTTTTTATCTATAGTAGTTTATTTAAACCTTTATTGGGAAAATTTTTGCTACCCAGACCGAAGACTGGGTGCGAAGCAGCTAGTAATATATATAAAATATGTATGTGTGTCTAAGTTTCCTATTTATCTACTATTTTATCCTATTTCGTTTACGTTATTATGGTATTATAAAAAATCAATTAATTTGTTTTATCCTAATCCAATATTAATTAAAATAAATTTAACGAGATCCTCGTGTTCGTGTATATTAAAATTTGCTGGGAAGAACTAAGCCTATTTTTTTGCCCATCCTAATATGTGAGAACTAAGCAAAACTCAGAAAATTTAAATTTCCTTATCAATTATTCGTTTTGCTCTGTGGAGCTCAGTTTTCTGTCCTGTTCTACCTAAGACTCAACAATAATGTCTAATTAATTTGCTGAAAGGGTATATTTTATCATCATTTACATTATTACTCATGCTGCTTTGTTAAATCGAATAGCCTATCTAATTCACTCTAAAGTCATTAAAATAAATGCTCATTCAGAATGATAATATATGATAATGTAGTCAATATTTTCAATTTTTCTTGGAAGAACTAAAATTATCCCACTCCTAACACGGAAAAAGATCAACACGTAGCTGAAAAAATTAACTTTGACAAGTATTATACAAGTTTTCAATTTGACTCACTGATAAAAAGAAATTTCAATTCGAATCAGCATTTCCTAATCATTCGTGTTGCCTATATCTTATCACCCGTCAACCTGTACCCGTTATAAAATCAACAATGTCAATTTACGATTCTTTTCCGGTGAAAATTTTGAAGATTTCTTATGTAATAGAAAAAAATTTCCAACTGATTAAAGTCCTTATAATGCGTGAACTTGAACCAAAATGAATCGGTTAAAAATATGTTGCTATCACACCAGAAATACCTGAATTCTTCCCCAAGTAAAGGAATCGTAATGTAAATCCGTCGATTTTCAACGTGTACATGTAGATGTGTGATAAGTACTTTATTTAGCGGAATTTCTCATCTGGTTATATGACAAGATAGTAGTACTCAAACAATTCATCTTAACAATAAAGAAAGGTATTTAACTATCATTCCCATTCAATTCTGATTCAGCGGCAGGAAAAAGATCAATACTTCTTCCCTTGTCTTTCTGTCAGCAACAGATGAAAAGTTGTTTACAATTATTTCATCGTAATTTGTAGTTCATTAATTGTAGATTGTTTACATAAATCTCCTTTTAATATTTTATTTTCCATTTATTAAAATTTCTTTTCCTTTTTCTCAGATCTGGATGGATTACGGACTGAACTGGAATCACACTGATTTTGGAGGAATAAAAGTAGTTAGAATACCAGCGGATAAAGTTTGGAGACCTGATATTATATTATATAATAAGTACGTTTGGATTTCATTTAAATACTTTTGCTGTACTTAATAAAAGTAATTTAAATAATTCTAAATTACATGCAACACACGCCATAACTCATGTAACTGCATGCGTATAATACATTGGCATGGAGCATGTAATTCATAATATTTATATGCTCTGCAACAATTTATAGAAGTAAGTATTCATTTTACATTCTAGGTTACTGTGTTTTGTAAATCACTATAACACCCCATTCATTTGCACAGAAGAACCAAACAAAAGCAGTTAAAATGATTTTTCTTTTGCAAATTATTTATTTTGAAAGATTTTCACCTGCCAGTTTGTAAAAATCGACACTCAAAAGTTGGCACTCAAATGTTTAAATAATTGTTTCTTCTCCCCTATTATTTTATACAGTGTTATCAGAGACCGGGAAGTGTATATATATTGAAGCACGTGATTAAAATAACGAAATATGATTTTTGTTTATAATATAATATAAACAAACTATAAAATAGCTTAAATACATAAGAATTCAGTAATTTTAAATTCTAGTAAATAAGTATATATGCAGTACTTATAGAAAAAACTTCAGCTACTCAGGTATTAAACTTGATTATAAAAGATAACTACACTTTCTTCAAATATCTCGATTTAAATTTAACAGGGTGATTCCTAATAAAACCCCTCCTTTACAAAATATAATAAAAATATCTGTATTTCAATAATTCAATTCTTATTCGTTATTACTGCTGGTCTCATTTCGAGAGAGAAAATTTTTATTAACTTCAGATTCCATTATTTATGTGCGCTAATTTGCCCTGAATATACAAACTGGAGCTTAAATTAGACGAATAATAAGAATGAAAGTCGATAAAATTATTTTTTATACCCAATCATTGACATTGAGATCATGTCCACAGTTGATAAGCCAAAGTTGCAGTTAAAGTTTTGTCTACTTACTTCTTGTAATTTCTAAACTCAATTAATGTTTATTCTATGGTAGCATATTTCATATTCGATAGCAGCATCTTGATGTCAACAGTTAATAAGACCATAATAACAGTAAAAGTTCATTCTTTCATTGATTTGTTCTCGGTGCTAAATCAAGTCGAGAAGATTACAGACATTTTCAAATCAGAACTGAGGCTTAGATTTCACCTTCAACCGAGCAGTTGTCGAAACCAAAATTAACAATCAATGATTATTCTTTCTTTGGTAGATTCCAAACATCCAAATGCAACTAAATCACTAACAAAAGCTATCCTTGATAGAGTTGAAATCACGGTAATACTTGGTACAGGAGTTGTCAAGGCTATAGCAATGATTAAGATTAAAAGAATAGGCTTAGATTTCACCTTCAAGCGAGCAGTTGTCGAAACCAAAAATAACAATCAATGATTATTCTTTTTTTGGTAGGTTCCAAACATCCAAATGCAACTAAATCACTAACAAAAGCTATCCTTGATAGAGTTGAAATCACGGTAATACTTGGTACAGGAGTTGGCAAGGCTATAACAATGATTAAGAATAAAAGAATAGGCTTAGATTTCACCTTCAACCGAGCAGTTGTCGAAACCAAAATTAACAATCAATGATTATTCTTTCTTTGGTAGGTTCCAAACATCCAAATGCAACTAAATCACTAACAAAAGCTATCCTTGATAGAGTTGAAATCACGGTAATACTTGGTACAGGAGTTGTCAAGGCTATAGCAATGATTAAGATTAAAAGAATAGGCTTAGATTTCACCTTCAAGCGAGCAGTTGTCGAAACCAAAAATAACAATCAATGATTATTCTTTCTTTGGTAGGTTCTAAACATCCAAATCTAACTAAATACCGAACAAAAGTTATCCTTGACAGAGTTGAAATCACGGTAATACTTAATACAGTAGTTGGCAAAGCTAGAACAATGATTAAGATAATATTTTTCATTCGTTTATTCTCCAATCCCAAAACCAATTAATGTCATATAGAGGAGTTGATGGCTTAAAATTTGTACCACAATTACCATCTTGCTGTCAATATTTGAAAATACCAGAGCAACAATAAAGTGTTATTCTTTCATTGATTAGTTTTGAACACTAAAGATCAACTAATGGATAAACAGAAAATTTATATCATGATATCAGCTCGAAAGTATCATTTAAGAAAATCACAAACTAATGAAAGTAAAACGTAAATATCCCCCTTCATATTATAATATGAACTCTATTATACACCATTATATATATGTGTGTGTGTAGATGGATGGATATGTACTGGATAAATAGTTAAAGTAATCTTTAAAAAGTTATTAATTAGATTACAATTCCAATTACAATTAACTTAGTGTATTTAGATAATCACAAGCTTATCTTGATTAAGTACTCTATGCCTTCTAAATGACAGTAATTTCTTTATTTCTTTAAGAAAGAATATGCCAATATTTTCCTATTTTTTAACCAATAATATTTTACCCTGGTTTAAAAGATTATAACAGTACCCTGTTTAAATGCTGATACTTCATATTAAAATATGAACTCCACTATACACCCTTGTATATAAGAGTACCGTGTACTTTTTAGATTAAAAATCCTCTATTGTGTATAAATAATTGAATAATTTGTTTTATTAAAAACTGCATATCTTCGAAACATCAGTAATTTTTTTATTTCTGAAAGAGATTTTTCTATTTAAAAAAATTTTTCACACCTTGTTTAAAAAACTACACGAATATAGATATAATTAAATTACTACTACATCACTAGGAAAAGTTCACTTAAAGGAATCTTTAAATGTGGACTGACAGTCAGATAGTCACACGTCAACATGCAGGTGAGTACATCCAACATAATGGATATACAACCACCTTAATTTTAAAAAGCTGTCTCACAAAAGAATGGAAAGGAGGGAAATAATTCCACCTTTTTACGGTTTCAATCTATACATTTTACTCAACCTAATGTATTTTACAGTGCAGACTCCCAGTACAACAATGCTATCCTCAGCACAAACGTCATTGTTGCCTCCGATGGAAACATCACCTGGTTGTCAAGTGCAATTTTCCGAAGCTCATGCAAGATAAACGTAGCGTGGTTTCCTTTCGACGAACAAAACTGTTCTATGAAGTTTGCGTCTTGGTCTTACGACGGTTACAGGGTCAATGTCATGATCCAAACCAGGGAAGGGGATCTGTCGAATTACGTGGAAAACGGAGAATGGGACCTCATAACGATGTTGGTGGAAAGAAATGAAGTCTTTTATTCTTGCTGCCAGGTAAAACGTTGGAATTTTTACTATTTTAGAATTTAGGTTTAATCCCACCGGTTATTTAGACTGCCAAAACAGCATCAGATTGCAGCTACACAAATTTTAAAATTGTTTCTTAGGAAGTTTAAATAACAGTATATGGTAAGTAAATGTAAAAAAATGGATGTTTCTCTCATGCCATGTTTGTCGTATCAGTGATGTTTTAGCACACGCATAATGTAAATTTGACATGGTTGTTTCCAGTAACACAATAATCGTCCAATGTAAATAATTTATATGAAACACATTGTAATTTTAATAATAACATCAACATAAAATTTTCTATTAAAACTCAAAATATTTGTAAGTAAATCAAGCATTTACGAAATATTTGCCTTGCACTGTTTCTTAAACAACAGCAATAATAATAATGGCAATAATAAAATAATGAACAACTATAGTATAGTTCCTCATAGACTCTTATATGTATCTTACTAATACTGCGATATGCGTGGACCACAATAAGTAATAAAAACTACAGAAATATTAATGTTATTATTAATACTAGCATATGTAATGATTATAATTATCATTAATGTAGTGAAGAGAGTCGTAGGATATGATCTTCTGTTCTCTAATACTCTTACACTGTTTCTTAAACAACAGTAATACTAATAATAATGATAATAATAAAAATAATGAACAACTATAGTATGGTTCATCATAGATTCTTATACATATTTTACCAATTTTGTGATATGCGTGGACCACAATAAATAATAACAACTACAGAAATATTAATGTTATTATTAATACTAGCATCTGTAATGATTATAATTATCATTAATGTAGTGAAGAGAGTCTCAGAATCTGATCTTCTCTTCTCTAATACTCTGACACTGTTTCTTAAACAACAGTAATTATAATAATAATGGTAATAATAAAAATAATGAACAACTATAGTATGGTTCATCATAGATTCTTATACATATTTTACCAATTTTGCGATATGCGTGGACCACAATAAGTAATAACAACTACAGAAATATTAATATTATTATTAATACTAGCATCTGCAATGATTATAATTATCATTAATGTAGTGAAGAGAGTCGCAGAATCTGCTCTTCCCTTCTCTAATACTCATGAAATCCTCGTGTGCTCTAATCTTTAAGATTTTGCGTATGTGGGTTGCCTCCTTATCGGCAGTAAAATTGGCTGTCTGTACTTCTCACTAATAAAATGAGCAATATATCTTCCGATGTTGAAATTAAAAAGGAAAAATCATAACAAACGCTACTGGGTTTTAATTTTCCTAGTAGCCATCGTGCTGGGTTAGAATCCTATAATTCCGAGATCAAGTCCGGTAAATGCACAAAACATACCATACTGGCCACATACATCGTACCCAGTTGTGACTTTCTCGAATATTACAATATATAGCTTTAAAGAGAATTTCTGCTTACACTTTAGCAAAGTTAACAATGTTGAATGAAAGCGTCAAAGGATATTCACAGCTGGTTTCATTAGCCATACTTTTCACATAAACCGTACCCAGATAGAAAATTTCCTATCATTCTGTTCCTCTTGCATATCTATTTTCATAGGGAGCTAATAATAAAGAAGAAAATGATTCCAGAAAGCTTGATCTAGATATTTACAAAATTATTTTCAAGAATTAAAAAAAAATTGTTGTAATATACCAAACGTTCTAGTTGAGTATGATTGGTAATTGACATGTTCTTACGGGAGTTGGATATCATCCAGAAAGTCTCATCTCACGTGATACCAAACTTACCTTAAACCGTCCAAGCTAGGTCTCAAACAGAGATTTTTGCTATTAGAGGCCAAAAAAGTTACTAGGATATCCTACATGGATATAAAACGGAGACAGCGTTCTCCACGCTATTGGCTCTAGAAAAAATCATTCCCAATCTAAATTGGATATTCAAACAGACTGTCTCTTCACTCTTCTATCCTTCAAACTCCCCATTCAACACTCTCTGTGGTTTCTTACCCAACCACCAGCTCCTAAGATTCCTCTATTGAACAATATTTTCCTGTAGATGATGACCAACGGGGATTTTTACATACCTGTAGAAAGAGAACATCTGCTTTCACGATACAAGAGATAACTTTCTAGGTGGTCTTCTTTGGGGCCCCAAGCACGTGACACTATTAGTATTGTGTCTTCAAGTGAAATTTATACTGACACTTTAATAAAGCGCGTAAAGTAGAACGAAATACATCAGTTGATGCCGTTTCCTGTGTGTCTAATTTCCATCTTTTCTACAGGAACCGTACCCGGACGTGACGTTCCACATCGTTCTGCGGCGAAGGCCCCTCTTCTACGTGTTCAACCTGATCCTGCCGTGCATGCTGATCACGGGCATCGCACTGCTCAGCTTCTACATGCCCTCAGATTCCGGGGAGAAGGTCACCCTCGGAATCACTACCCTCCTTTCCATGACTGTCTTCCTCATGGTTATCGGCGAAAGCATGCCGCCCACTTCTGACACCGTGCCACTCATAGGTGACTAAGCTTCTTTATTAGGAATTTATTGGACGTTTCACCTGAAAGAAAATTTTAACACGTTAACTGCCATGGGGCTCACAGTAACCGACATCTGGTTATTTTATTAGCGCCGTGGAAGTCATAAGTGACTGACAAAGGAGACTGATCTTAGACTGAACGCTCCCGCTCACTCTCTCTGTATATTTCACTCTATAAAGTGATTGATGCCACCTTTCTGTATAATTTGCAATATATTCTGACAACATTATTTTAAAAAACTATAAAAGATGTTCATTTGTGGAAAATTACAAAAAAAGTAACTCATTTGGTACAAAAGTAATCTTGATTATAATATGATCCATTCCTCGCTTAAAATTAGCAGTAAAATTATTCCATTAGCGCTGTGATGTGTGACCACATCATAGAGCTTTTTTATGTGTGACCACATAAAAAATTAATATATTTTTAAAATTTACCAAAATAATGAAATATTTATTAAGTTTAAATATCTTTCCAGTATAGCTTCACAAATAATCCTTTTCAACCAATTTAATTAGAATTATATGGGGATTAATGTGTTAATACCTTACCTCAATGGCTCTCAAAGGTTTCGTTAGGTTGCACTAGTGTGCCATAGAATATTTTCTGGTACACTTTAGATATCAAGAAATGTTTCCAATTATATAAATATAGTTATTCTGTTATAACTCTTCATTACATCTATACCGCTACTTTTGTCAACAAACCATTATTAACAGCATTTGCTATTTAACATGTTGACTGCCACAGCAATTTTCAGAAATCTGGCCTAAAATGACAATTTGATTTAATCCCATTATATTTTTAAAAATTCTAATTCTAGTGCATAGTTATCATCAAAAAGAATAAAAAATGTTTTTAAAAAAAGGGATGATATGAATTATCTCGTAGTTGGTTTCTGTAACAGAAATATCTATTCGGAAGCCAATTACGAGTTAATTCGCACTCAGACATACACAGACACGCTTCGACATGTCGCTTCTCAAAGGCTGAATCATAGATACGCGTCCATATTCGTCAGCAGTATCTCAGATATTGTAATCGAGTGCATCACATTTACGCCTTTCTTGAGTGTTTTGTTTTATAATTATTGTTATAATTAAATTATCAAGAACCCATTATGGATAAGAAAAGACCACTGATTCAAAATGAAATTGAATACTACTCAAATCTAAGTGATTCAGAATTTGACGGGATTTTCGACGAGGATAGTGACGACAGTAGCGATTATGAACCTTCTGAGAATTCAAGTGAAGATGAAGTCGTCTCCGAACTTGAAGTTGATCCCGAATCTGAAGATAATGACGATGATTCCCAAGCAACAACATCAAATGCGAATGATAATTTATTTCTGTCCAGCCTGTAAAGACAGCCCTTTGAGTGGAATATTGTTTTCAGAAGTTCTATAAACAACAAAATATTATTTTATTTCTTGAATTTGAACTAATTTTTATAATATTTTTTGTTTGTTTTTTAATAAATTTTCTGTTTAAGCAAGACAGCATTGATTTTTTTTTCCAGAAGCCCTCTATCGTTATTAGCACTGACATACTACGAGTTTATTCGTAGCTGCACAAAAATGGCAAGTAAACATAGTACGAAATAACTCGTAGTTGGCGTCCTAGAAAAGAACGCAATCTACGAGTTATCTCGTTGTTGGCAGTCAACATGTTAAGAGCAGTTTTTCTTGCAAAGAGTAGCAGTATATTGTCCCGTACTCAGGCTAGAGATATTTTTTTGTAAACATAAGTAGAGAACATGGTTTGTACTACTCTACAGGTTTTGTTTTAAGATTGATTCCATTGAGTATGCCAAACATTATTGTATTTAAGTCGCTTTTTACTGATTGTGAAAATCTTTTCTTGGACAATTAGTCAATTAGTTTAAGTATGTTAGACATTGATAGTTGATGTGGTATTCTTTTTACTTAGATATCTTATTTTTTTAAATAGTAAAAGTAGATGTTATGCACTTATTTCTGCTTACTTATTTCCAGATGAATATAACCAAATAAAATAGAACAAAACGTGGTAGTTAAATAATGTCATTCTGGAAGTGAGCAAAATTTAAGCACGAACAAGTAAACAAAACCTGTGCAAACAATGAAAATTATTTAAGATTTGATTTCATTTGAACAAAAGTGAAGATTATCTTTTTTAACTACATTTAATGAGGATGCAAAATGACAAATGAGCCATTGATTTCTAGTAATTTTTCATCCCACAGTTTTTGTTTATTAATTGGCTTTATTATAACATATTTTTCCAACATTGGCATATAGTATTCCAATTATTATTTGTAAAATTTTTAAATATGTCCTAATGTGAAAAAGTTTTAGAACCATTGCCTTACCTTACAGGAAATTTACTCATATTACAGTCTCATACGATTTTCCATTCCTCACTGAGGATTTTATTCTTGATTAAATCTTAGTGATTGCGTAAATCTGCAATGGGCAGACTACGGTTCTACACTGATTTTAAAAATAACATAATAAAATTTTTCGCGAAAAATGTCAAACTTTTTTTAATTTTTAAAAATCGAAAAATTCTGTATAATGAAATTAATTGTAATTAATTCTCATTGTATTATTTATAGAAATATAGCACTATTTCAAGAGCATGCGAGTACATATATTTCTGTGGTATTGCTATAGAGATCAAATACTGCCATCTGGCGGCAACCATTAGCATTAATATCCGTTATAATGAAATATTTCGTTAAAGAGAATGTAGAACGTAATAAAAAAGAAGTGCACAACTGTATATTTGAACTGCTATAAATATAAATTTTCAACATTCTATGACTGATCATTTTTTAATTTTACTAGATACGTACATACCTATGTACAGACGTCTCGCTAAAACTAGTCAAGTAAATTAAGGGGTGGTCTAAAAGGATATTTAAAACTTCGAAATTGTATGTACATACATACGTGACTCTGACACTAATCATAATGAATTCAAGGGAGGTCAAAATATTTATTTCCATTAAAATCTTTAAGCAAAAATATTTCGTAATTAAAATAGTTCTTAAACTTTGTACAAGGAAATAAATATCGCGTAAAATTAATCTATTCGAAACTGACACAAATATACTCTATAAAAATGGTCGATAATACGTTCTAGAAGGAATTTTTCAATGGTATTTTTTAATATATAATTTTATAATGGTATTTTTTAGTATTACGTATTTTACGTATTCAGTATTATATGGCATTATTACATGTTACATATTCAGTATTAATAGTATTTTTCAGTATTCATTATTAATGGTATTTTTCAGTATTCAGTATTAATGGCATTTTTCAGTATTTATGTTTTCGTATTCAGTATTAATGGTATTTTTATTAACCCTTTCGTTCCCACAATAGCCCTCGATAGCTAAGACCGCTGGGTCCCAGTATAGCCAAAGCCATCTGGGAAATTTCCTTCCCTAGAGACTGATAATATTCACGGGTAATGCTGATAGCAGTAGAGGACTTATTGTAAACCTCTGATATCTGCAGGTGTATTCTTCAGAGGCTTTTACAACACGTTAAAAAGACCTTACTTGTTGCTCATTAAAGTGAAACATTTAATTAGTATTCCGTTCAATTTTGAACTTGTTTACTTAGATTGACAAGTGAAAAACAAGACTTGGGGAAAGTAAGCATGTAAACTTTGGGCTACTGGGCTTCGAACCAGAGGTCATTTGAAATTCTAAAGTAAGGTTCCATAAAGGGTTAATTGCAGAAAAATAATTCATTATAGATAACCTAACTTTTCATGTGCTGTTTTCATCAAACGATCTTAATTTATGCTTCAAGTGTTAACCCTTTATATCCTGAATTAATTTACCATCGACTTTCTTACTGCATTTTTGTATCATTGGATAAGTTTTAACGGAGAATAATCATAGAAAAAAGAAAATTAATTTTTACTGTATTTTAGTAGTTAATTTTGCAGCTGGTACTTTCTAGTACCAACATATATTTTTGACTCTATGATAGAAAATAAAACATTAAATTATGAATAAAACAAATGAAATGCTTACCTACGAAGTATAGAAGTCTCTAAAAAATAATAGTACCAAATAACTGGTAATAAACCACTAAATTTACTCAATTGAACAACACGTGTATCAACTCTACCACAAAATGACCTTCGAATGCAGCATACCAATTATAAAATCCCTACTATGCGAATAAAAAGGATTCCTGATTGGTGCTGTCATTTCTTTTCTTCTGTAGGAACTGCATCTTTCATATCCTTGTGAGTACCGCTAGGAAAAACGGCTTTATTTGGAATATATAGGTGTTTGATTGAAGCGGTACTTATAAGTACCGTCAGGATAAAAAAGGTTAATGCGATGGTAAGCTACCCTCATTTGCTATAACTCCCCTTTTTGTGCTCTTTCTAGGTCTATATTATGCTGTGGTGATGACCTTAGTGTCACTAGCTACAGCCATGTCTGTGGTTACTCTCAACATACATCATCGTGGTATCCATGGTAGCGAAGTGCCCCCAGCTGTCAAGAAACTCGTCTTTGGCGTGCTGGCAAAAATCCTTTTCATACGGGTCGAATATTCTGACACGTTTGACACAACCAGTTCTGTAAGTAAATACTGTCAAATACTTTGCTTATTGAGAGTAATGTTAAAATACTTCATCATAACACGGAAACGCTTTCTTAATCATACACACATACATACACATACGCAGACACAAGCACAGACACTCATATATATACACACATATATATGTGTGTAATGGGTATTTTAATGTTTACCCATCACAAAGGTATGATATTCGTTTTACTCCGACCCAAACTTTAAGTCCATACGGCGCATCACAAATGTAAAAAATGTTCATATTTGCTTGGGTGCGGTCTTTAGTAGCAGTTGGGTAGCAAAACAAAAAATACAGAAATTTTTGAAATTTTGAAGATGTGAATTTATAATGGCATGATCTCTACAGGGCTGCTGGGGGGGAAATCATGGCAATATATAGGTGAGTGAGCCATGCAGTCTGTTTTTTTAATAATTCAAATTATTGTTCGGAAGAAGTGAAACTAATTATATAAAGAGTATTATAAGAAGAACTGAATAATGCAAGAATTTAATTTGGCGTTTTCAAAGTCATCAGTTTTTCAGAAAGAACAAAAAATTTTCACCAAAGAAGGCAATTTAAGGATTTTAAATTACAATTATAATTACATTAGTTAGTATTAGGTTAAAACATCATTGCATGTATAATTATATATATATATATATATATATATATATATATATATATATATATATATATATATATATTAGGTTGGGGAAAAAGAAATCCAAAATCCATTACTTTTGCGTGAAATTAGTGACTTTATTTAACATGTTTCGGATTGTCCGATTTGGATCAAATATGCACCGTTTCGTTGTATAATTTGTTGCCATTTTAAAGGTAGCTTCATAATGCCTCTTTCATAGAAGTCTTGGTCCTTCTTGCCGAAAAACTCTGGTAATCGATTTTCCAATCTTCTCTTGATCCCAATTTCTTATCATGCAGGAAGTTTTGCAATGAGAGAAAAAAGGAGTTAATCGCTTGGTGCCAGGTCCAGACTATATGGTGGATGATTAAAACTTCCCAGCCAAGCTCCCTGAAATTCTAGCGAATCACTACAGACGTGTTTGGCCTGGCATTGTTCTGGTGGAACGCAACACCTCTTCTTTTGGCCAATTCTGTCCGTTTCTGGTCAATCGCTAGCTTCAAACGGTCCAGTTGTTGACAATAGAGATCTGAATTTAGTGTTTGGCCACATGGAAGCAATTCATAATAAAGGATTCCCTTCCAGTCCCTCCAAATACACTGTAGAACCTTCTGGCCGTTAGTCCGGGTTTGACCACCGTTTTAGCTGCTTCACCGCGTTTTGACCACGATCATGTTCACACAATATTGTCGTATTTGACCCATTTCTTATCCCCAGTCACCATCCGTTTAAGAAATGGGGGGTCGATTTCATTCCGTTTGGCCAAGGCTTCGCAGACAGAAATTTGATCTATCATGTTTTTTGGTGTTAATTGGTGTGGCACTCAAACATCGAGCTTCTTTTTGAATGCAACTTTGCGCAAATGGTTTAAAACTGTTTTATGGTCTATCTTTAGCTTCAGAGCGATGATACGACTACTAACATGCCGGTCAACTTCAATTATTTTTGTGATTTTATTGACATTTTCGACGACTGCCTTGCCTGTGCGAGGTACATCTTTAACATAAAATGCCTGAACGGAATCGACGAAACCAAAATTGCACGTAATTAGCTGTCACAGCACCGGTACCATAAACACCATTCACAATTTCAGCAGCCTGGCTTGAATTTTTGCCTTTATAAAAGAAAAACTGTAAAATGTACTGAATTTTCTCTTTGTTGACTTCCATTTTTAACACCCTGTAACTCACAACTGAATGACCTAACAAAAAAACAGTAAAAAGATTTTTTAGTGTAAAATGTCACCTTGACAACGAGCATAAATTTGAAATTGTTGGATAGATACTTTACGAGATACCGACCACTACAGCCATCTACCGATAAAATAATGGATTTCTTTTTCCCCAACCTAATATATACACATACGCTCAGATGACCCGACAGACGTAGTCCTGTTTCAACGCTGTAAATCCAAAAATTGTAAAATGTTTTTAAAGAAATTTTAAAGTGGACCATTTTGATAGAAAAGTAAGGAAAAAAATTATTTTAAAACTACTTTCCTCTAACACACGTACAGTCATCACAAACGTAAATAGATTAAAATTCCCACTTCTCCTGTACAGGGATTCGATCCTGGGACTTCTCGTACGCTTGTTGCGCTGACCACCGCGCCAAAGATAAGCTGGCAGTATTGTAATAATGTCAATAAGCGCTTAATTCTTTTTAATAAAAAAATCATTTTATATCGGATTAAATTGGGAATCTAAACCATTCTCACCATTCTCGAATCAACTTATTTACATACACAAAATGCCATCAAAATCAGTCCACCCGTTTAGGTTTGGTTTGGTTTGGTTTTGGAGCGCTACGGTCTACTTTTTGCAACACAAGGGCTAATGAGACCGGGACCTACTACTTAATGCCGATTCCGAACGGCTACGAACATCCATGCCATAGTGGGATTCGAACCCATGAACTCCGGATCCGAAGGCCAGCACCCTAACCATTCGGCCATCGTTCGGCCCAGCCGTTTAGGAAGATTTCTATTACAAACACATGTACAGAAGAATTATATATATATATATATATATATATATATATATATATAAATATATATGTATATATATATAAATATATATATATATATATATATATATATATATATATATATATATATATATATATATATATACAGGTGGTTCAAAATGTAATATAACAAGAGATCTCGAGTGCACTGATTCCATGAAGGAATAAAATTTTCTGCCTGTACAAATGAGAGATCACATAATCTGAAACACAAGATCAAATGGAACTAAATGTACCTTTTCAGCTCTGAGGTGATAGTTAAAAGGAACAGACGTTAATTGAAACATGGTTATCGATTGTAGTACATAATGGTATAAATTTTTGATTTTAATTTAAATGTCCCTAGCCGATATTCAGTTGTCTTTAACCCAACATCCACAGTTTATTATAATTCATCTGGAGTCCATAAATGTTTGACAATCGTCAGGGTCTTCTGTTGTCCAGAGCTGTCACTTACGGCTTCAGTTCACTTGCAGATAGAAGCGTTTCCGGTGACATTTGTTAAAAGAAACCCAACTATATATAGTCAGGATCACTCACATCAAAGGGATCTTCATTTCTTTGGAATGTTGAAGAAACTCTTAAAAACTCACTGTTTCAGAATTGAATCTGAAGTGTAGAATACTCTTTTGTTGTGGTTCTCCAATCTGTAAACTGATTTCTTGTATGCCAGTTTATTATAATTCATCTGGAGTCCATAAGTATTTTACAATCATCAGGGTCTTCTGTTGTCCAGAGCTGTCACTTGCGGCTTCAGTTCACTTGCAGATGGATGGATTTCCAGTTATAATTGTTAAAGCAAACCAACTATATAAAGTCTGGATCACTCGCATCAAAGGTATCTTCATTTCTTTGGAAAGTTGAAGAAACTCTTGAAAACTCACTGCTTCAGAATTGATTCCGGGGTGTAGAATACACTTGTAGTTTTGTTGTGGGTTCTTCGACCTGTACACCGATATCTTGTATGCCGGTCTATAGATTGATACACCAATGGAACATATGATTCATTAACCTTTGTGATTAAACGAAGCTCGTAATATACATCCTTGCTTATTACAACAGTTTGTTTCTTCGAATTTTTAAGTAAAGGTTTTATCTCAGCGGACTCGTTACCTTGCTTTTTTAACCATATATATATATATATATATATATATATATATATATATATATATATATATATATATATATATATATATATATATATATATATATATATATATATATATATATATAGATAGATAGATAGATAGATAGATAGATAGATACATATATATAGATGCATATATATACATATATATGTATATATATATATATATGTATATGTATATATATATATGTATATGTATATATATATATATATATATATATATATATATATATATATATATATAATATATATACATATACATATACATATATACATATACATATATATATATATATATATATATATAATGTATATATATGTATGTATATATATATGTGTACATATATGTGTTTATGTGTATAAATGTAATATATGTACATATATGTGTTTGTGTGTATAAATATAATGTATGTACATATATGGGTGTGTGTATATAATGTATATATATATATATGTATGTATGTATATATATGTGTGTGTGTATGTATGTATATATATACATGTGTGTGTATACATATATATGTATGTAGTGGGTTACAGATGCTTATATGCAGTGAAATCCCGATTTAGAGCCACCCAGGTTTAGTACGAACCCCGTTATATTTTCACATATGTATGTGTATAAATTTCTCAACTGGATTTATAATGTTAAAAGTCCTTTAAAATTGTAGCTCGTTACAACTCTAACTAATAATTTCTAGTCATTAACTTTTGACATTTCTTGAGACCTTTTTTCTTTCCTTCATTTTTTGTGTTTTTCTTATAATTCCCTTCCGAATATCTTTTTGTCTCAATAATATACACTATTTTTCCCCTTATGATTGTGAGCATTCTTAAACAATGTTTACCTATTCGATGTTCCATAAAAGCACTTCGAGCTCAAATTTTTACGAGTTAACTGGATTTAGGAAAATCTGTTTTATGAACGGCGACGGAGATGTGTTGCCATTGTCATCAGAAAAAAGAACTTTCATTAAAATAAAGAACTTTAACTGTGGCTGTCACTATTGACAGTTCTCAAATGAGTAGTTACAGAAAACAACTCAAAATTCCAAAACTCGGGAAAGAAAGGAATAGCATTGTTCCATTAACACATTCGCTGCCGATCACGCGCCAGCGCGTGATCAACATATAGGAAAATGCATATATGACGTCAGGTGCGGCAGCGAATGTGTTAAAGGAGAAAACTGGGTTGAAAAGCTTTCTCCGTGCATTAAAAGTCACGAACTATCGAAATCCTTTATAGCTATTCACTCAACGAAACACTATAATGGTTTTCCTTTTCGAATTCTAATTAAAAATTATTTGCTGTGCTACTCACATATCTGAGCAAGCAATCTATTAAAATATAACCAATTCGCACTTAGTTGCATTCTTATTCTTTAAAGTATGCAGTATAGCTCGGGAATGTAATCATTATTACTTAACTAGCATATGGCCCGTCATATGACTAGATCTTGCTGTTCATTTGCTGTTCACTTACATCTGAATAAGAAATCTATTATAATATAACCAATTCACACTTAGTTGCAATCTTTTTTCATTCTTTAAAGTATCCAGTACAGCTAGGGAATGTAATCATTATTACTTAACTAGCATATGGCCCGTCATATTACGGGATCTTGCTGTTTATTTGCTGTCTACTTACATCTCTACTTACATCTGAATAAGAAATATGTTATAATATAACCAATTCACACATAGTTGCATTCTTATTCTTTAAAGTATGCAGTATAGCTCAGGAATGTAATCATTATTACTTAACTAGTATATTATTAGGTCCCCTTCAACTGGACAAAATACTTTACGCTTCAAAACCTATTTATACCGTGCCTTATATACATAGCATACTATAGTAGAATAATGTACTTTGTTTCCTGTGGCAACACTTGTTTTAATAATTACATTTGGCAACACTTCTGTACTATTTGCATTGATGCAACTATGTAGCTTTTACACTTCGTTGTTTTCTAGTTGATTAAAGCCTAAATCTAGGGTATTATGTTCTTCGATTATTTTTCTCTTCACTACAATTTAATCAACTAGTAATTCGCGCATCCCCACATTCCTGGATTCTGCAAAATGGAGCAACTTTTGAAACCAGAAAGATTTGATACTGATCCCACGTGCACGGTGAATCGAAATGGAAACACTGGAAAAGAACTTTCAATAATTTTCTTGGCCAAGTTACTGGAATTACAGAAGATGGTAAGCTACAATTATTGTGTAATTATATCTCTGCTAATGTTTTTCGTTACATAAGTGACTCTGAAAACTACTCCAACGCTATCGAAATACTAGACGCATTATACATTACAAAACGAAACGAAATTTTTGCAAGACACTGCCTAGCGTCTAGAGCTCAACAAACAGGAGAATCCATCAACGAATACCTCCAGATATTGAAGCAAATGAGTAAAGACTGCGAATTCAAAGCTGTAACAGCAGACATTTACAAAGATGAATACATAAGGGATGCCTTTATACGAGGTCTCAAAAGCGCACGTATCCGCGAAAGACTTTTGGAAAATGCAACTATTACATTAGAGAAGGCTTATGACCAGGATAGATCACTTGAGCTATCTGAGTTACACTCCGCGTCATATTCAAATACGCCGAATTCTATTCCAGTTTCCGCTATTGAACACAGAAATAGTGATGTGGAGGAGACCCCATCGACTTCAGCTGCCTTGGTACGCTCAGAAAAGTGCTTTTTCTGTGGTAATGAACGCCACCCAAGAATTTCTTGTCCTGCTAGAGAAACTATATGTAGAGGATGTGGCAAAAAAGGACATTATCAACGAGTTTGTAAATCTCGATCTACTCGCACTTCTACTAATGCTGCAGCTCCTACACTGCTTTTGGCTTCTGTCTCAACAACTCCTCAATGCCTCATGAAATCCATAACCAAAGTGTTAGTGAATGATGTGGAACTAAATGCATTAATTGATACAGGTAGTTCTCTCAGCTTTCTGAACGAAAATTTCGTAAAAATGTGTAGAATAAATGTAAAACCATACTTTGGGAAAATAACCATAGCCAACTCATCCTTGAGTTCGGATGTTATGGGATGTGGTTCATTAACTCTAAAAATGCAGTCTCATATATATCAAAATATAGAGGTATTGATCATGAAGAATCTGTGTGCAGATTTCCTCATAGGACACGATCTTCTAAATAGCCACTCTTCAGTAGAAATCAAATTCTGTGGTGACAGATTGCCTCTTAAAATCTGCTCATTGGCCACTGCCAGAGTTCCAGCTGCATCTTTATTTGCCAATCTCACACCAGATTGCAAACCAGTCGTAACAAAATCCAGACGGCAGACTGAAGCAGATAAAATTTTCATTGCTGCTGAAGTAGAGAAATTGCTCAAGGAAGGTGTGATTGAACCTAGCAACTCACCATGGCGGACACAGGTTTTTATAGTTAAAGGAGAAAATCACAAGCCTAGAATGGTAGTTGATTACTCCCAAACTATTAATAAATTTACAATGCTGGATGCCTACCCACTCCCAAAGATTGAAGAGATGATTCATAATATATCCCAATTCAAAGTGTTTAGCACCATTGACCTCAAGAGTGCCTATCACCAAGTACCTATCTTAGAGTCAGACAAGCAATATACAGCTTTTGAAGCTTCAGGAAAACTCTTTCAATTCCAACGAATCCCCTTTGGAGTTACTAATGGTGTTCCAGCTTTTCAAAGAAATATTGACAATATTATCAAGGAAGAAAAGCTCAAAGGTGTTTTTCCATACTTAGATGATGTAACAGTTTGTGGTAGGGACCAACACGAGCATGATCAAAATTTGCAGAAATTCCTGAATGCTGTTAAAAAATATAACCTCACACTGAACCCAGATAAATGTCAATACTCAACAAAATGTGTCAGAATACTAGGATATCTTATTGAAAATAGAGTTATTAAACCTTGTCCTGACAGGCTAGCACCACTTATGAACTTACCCATCCCTAATGACATGGCAACCTTACAAAGAACTCTTGGTATGTTTGCACATTACTGTCGCTGGATTCCAAGATTCTCAGAAAAAATTCGCCCTCTCCTGACAAAAGCATTCCCACTCTCTGAAGAAGCTGTGAGAACATTCAACTCCCTCAAGGAAGATGTTGCAGAAGCTTCTTTGTCTGCAATTGAAAACAACATCCCATTTAGAGTTGAAACTGATGCTTCAGAATTTGTCATTGGGGCAACTCTCAACCAAGCGGAACGTCCCATAGCCTTCTTTTCAAGAACACTTAATGCTGCTGAGCAAAGGCACTCTTCTGTTGAAAAAAAGGCTTATGCCATTGTGGAATCCTTTAAATATTGGAGGCACTACCTGATAGGAAGACATTTTGAAGTCCTCACTGACCAGAGATCTGTGGCTTTCATGTTTGATCAGTATCACTCAAGCAAAATAAAAAATGAAAAGATTATGAGATGGCGACTGGAATTGGCTAACTTCAAATTTGATATAATTTATCGTCCAGGTAATCGGAATACCATTGCAGACACAATGTCAAGAATTACAGCAAATACCTATACAGGAACAGAAACAAACCTCAAAGAGTTGCACAATAGCCTATGTCACCCTAGGATAACACGTATGCACCACTGGATTAGAGCTAAAAACTTGCCATTCACATTAGAGGACATTAAAAGAATGACTAATTCATGCCCTGTCTGTAATGAGCTGAAACCTCGTTTCCAAAGGAATGAGGGGCAATTAATAAAAGCAACTTCGCCATTTGAGAGGCTAAACTTAGACTTCAAGGGGCCCCTACCTACCTCATCCAAGAATCGTTTTCTTTTAACCATAGTAGATGAATTCTCGAGATACCCCTTTGCATTTCCTTGTACAGATATATCTGCTCCAACCATAGTAAAAGTATTGACCAATGTATTCTCCCTGTTTGGGACACCAGCCTACATACATTCAGATAGAGGTTCTTCATTTATGTCACATGAACTGAAATCGTTCCTCACTTCCTTAGGGGTTGCCACTAGTAGAACCACTGCTTATAACCCACAAGGCAATGGACAAGTCGAAAGATATAATAGGATTATATGGAAGACAGTACTCTTAGCCTTAAAAACAAAAGGTGCAAGGACAGAATGTTGGGAAGAGGTGCTTCAGCCAGCTCTCCACTCAATTAGATCATTACTGTGCACTGCTACCAATGCTACTCCTCATGAGCGTATGTTCACTCACCTAAGGAGATCCTTCAATGGTCGATCCTTACCTACATGGTTAACTCAACCAGGTCCTGTTCTAATGAAAAATCATGTACGACATACTAAATATGACCCTATTGTACAAGAAGTTGAATTGATCGAAGCTAATCCTGATTATGCATATGTTAAGCTTCCTGATGGACGAGAGTCAAGTGTCTCTGTTCGACATTTGGCACCCAAACGTGACTCAGCAGCCAATCTCAACATGCAACCCATTCATCTTCCCCACACTGATTCTTCAGAATCTCTAGAGGATGTCAGGGTTTCTAAGGACAATGACCAAGATACCACCAAGCCAGAGATCAATTGTCCTGACCTTAGTAATGTGGATTCTGTAAAGTCACCTACCTTGAACAATTCCTTATCTCGTCGACAGAGAAGGCCACCAACTTATCTTCATGACTATGTGACTTATTAACTTTTCTAGTGGGGGTGAATATAGTAGAATAATGTATTTTGTTTCCTGTGGCAACACTTGTTTTAATAATTACATTTGGCAACACTTCTGTACTATTTGCATTGATGCAACTATGTAGCTTTTACACCTCGTTGTTTTCTAGTTGATTAAAGCCTAAATCTAGGGTATTATGTTCTTCGATTATTTTTCTCTTCACTACACATACCTAATTTTATAGCAAACATATTAATAGTCATTGGTCAAATTGAGAGAATTTTTACGGTATTATGCCCCCTTTAACTGGGTAAAATACTTTACTCTTCAAAACCTATTTATACCATACCTTATATATATTTTCATATCGATTTTTATGGTAAACATATTAATAGTTAATGCCCAAAATTTTGAGATAAATTTAAATAAAAGTATTGTACTCGGAACATCTTAACATAACAAATAAGATATAAAGTCAAAAAATAAAAGTGTATTTTTTAAGGTTAAAAAATAATATCTGGCAAAACATAAATTTTAATGTCTTATTGAAAATTTTTTTCTTATAAAAGATTGACTCCATAATTTTCACGGTATTATGTCCCCTTCAACTGGGCAAAATACTTTACGCTTCAAAACCTATTTATACCATACCTTATTTACATAGCATACCTATTTTATGGCAAACATATTAATAGTCATTGGTAAAATTGAGAGAATTTTCATGGTATTATGTTCCCTTCAACTGAGCAAAATATTTTACTCTTCAAAATCTATTTATACCATATCTTATATATATTTTCCTATCTATTCTTATGGCAAACATATTAATAGTGATTGGTCAAATTGAGATAATTCTCACGGTATAATGCCCCCTTCAATTGGGCAAAATACTTTACGCTTCAAAACCTATTTATACCATACATTATGTATATTTCTTTCATACTTATTTTTATGGCAAACATATTAATAGTCAATGCCCAAAATTTTGAGAGAAGTTAAAGTAAAAGTATTGCCCTCGGAACATCTTAAAAGCACAAATAACGTATAAAAATCAAACTTAAAAAGAGTATTTTTTAAGGTTAAAAACAATGATTTCCGACAAAAGATAAAATTTAACGGAATAATTTTTCTATTATAAAAGACTGACTCGATAATTTCCACGGTATTATGTTCCCTTCAACTGGGCAAAACACTTTACACTTCAAAACATATATATATATATATATATATATATATATATATATATATATATATATATATATAGCATACCTATTTTTATAGCCAACATATTACTAGCCAACGCGAAAAATTTTGAACAAAATTTTAAATAAAAGTAAGGCATTTGTAACATTTTAAAAGCACAGGTAAAATCTAAAAATTAAAACTGTATAAAAAATTGAGGTTTAAAAACAAGGATTTAGGTAAAGACAAATTTTAATGAAATATATCAATAATTCTACTTTAAAAGTTTGACTCGAGTATGCCTAGCTTAAATTTTCTAAGGTAAAAGTAATTTTGTATTTTCGTTTGGAATTTGACATTTTAAAGATCCCTTACCCACTTAAGACATTAATCTTCTTCGGATCCTTACCCAATATGTAAATTGCCTAGTAATATTAGTATCCCTCGATGCTTGTTTCAACCTTGGCAATCCTCAAAGATATTTTCCTGTATAACAGAAGTATGTTCCAAATAAATCCGTCTGTTCGAAAATCCTCACGATGGGAGGGCTCTGTAGGGAAAGATTTCGGAAGAGGGAGACAATCATTTCTCCTGGGGATGATCAAAATGAATGGAGTTGATTCATTGGATAACAAAGTTGACCGCCTGCTGTGCTCTCTCATTCTAAAATATCGAATGTCCATAGGGTGTGGTGAAGGGCAGACCCTAAGAGGAAAGAGTTTGCTGCCTGAGAGACAGCATTTTCCCCGATCCATTGTTATTCTAAACGTTCAATTTGAGATGCTATTTACCTTCGAAATTTCGCATTCTTTTTACTGTTTTCCAGCTGTGATAGTTAATTTCCGTTTCGTATCTTTAGGTCAGGGGTCGGCAGACTTTCGAGCGAGAAGAGCCAAATTGCCAACGGAACAAGATAACGAAGGTATCAGAAAGCCATTTATATGTAGACTCTCTTGATACAATACATAGAGACATAAGTCTGAAGAACCGCAAATTTTTATGCAAAGAACCACATGCGGCTGGCGAGCAACGATCTGCCGTCCCCTGCCTAAAGTGATCGGGTACCTGCCATTCTGGGTTTTTTTAGTTCCATGTTAAACTATGGGGAAAATTTCTCTACTTTAACTAGTATCTCTAATATAAATCGTGTACATTTGGACAGCAAGTATCACGTAAAGTAGGGCAGAAATGAAATATACAGGAGAACCTCTTTTTAACGACCCCTTCGTTAGAACGACCATCTTAAATAGTCCCAATTATTTTACCATAGGAATAATGTTAATTTGGAATCATTACAACGACCCCACGCGTATTATTTTTCGCTAGAACGATCGCCAATTTTAGTCTGCAAAACTCAGCAAGTGGGCTATTTCAAAATTATTGTACTGTGGTGCAACTTCAAGAAACCTGTACTCCTCTCTTTGTGTTTGCTTAAAGGAAGGGAGGGGGTGTGACGAAAAGGGGGGAACTAAATCTTCAATTATCTTTTGATGAGTTCGTTGCGGTAGACGAAACTTTACAGTGCTGCGGAGATTGGTTTGGGTTTGGTCATCTGCGATTCCGATGACGGAAAAGAAATCGACCAAGCTTTTGAAAAAGTGAATGAAAAAGAAGCCTTCAATGCAATCAATGCCTTGCGTCAATATTTTGAAGAACAATTTAATTCTGAAGATTTCCTTCAAAATCTAACGGATATGAAATCAGTGATAATGAAATATTCCCAAATGAACTTGTCGTATTACTGGAAACAGGCGTCAATCAAAGACTTTTTTTCAAAAATTCAGTAATGGAAATACAAATAAATAGAAGTGTTCTCTAGGTATGTACTGTTGCATCATTTCTTTGACCAATATTTTTCATTATTTTTTCAATTCGTTACAACGACCATATGATGTTGGTACCACAGGGGGTCGTTATACCGAGGTTCTACTGTATAACATGTACTAATACTTCATGATATGACTAGATGAATGGGAGATTTCTTTTGTGCGATTTAATAAATAGTGATAGCTTTAACTCAATGAATATGGTTTGCTTTGGAGGGATATGGTTCTTAGACGAGGAACTGCTTGAGTAAATGTGAATAGGATTTGATAGTGTTACTTTATGCTCACATGAAACCGATAAAGGAAATGTTAGCTGTAATAGCAATAGCAGTACTGAGAAGCATGTAGTTGCACTTAATTAAAAACGTGTGAGACGACTAAACGGCGATAGAAGTAATGAACTTTAAAATTTTGCAGATGCGTCATCAGAAGAGTTTAAAACCATTAGTGTCTAGATATCAATACTTTTCTCCGAAAATTAAGAAAATTAAAATTTCTGCCTGCATAACCACCGGGAAAGGAAGGACTGTCAGTTACAAAGTACTTGGGCCTGGAACTTTGGTAAGGTCTGTAAAGCTGGGTGGGTTTTTTTTTTTTTTTGGTTTTTTTTTAATATTTATTTTATAAATAATTTGTATCTCGTCGAAAAAATTCTTGAAAAATACACTTTATTCCATCCTTAATGCTCTGATATATTTAGAAAAGGACTGACTTCCCTAACTTACGAAATTGTCTAGTGCACGCAAGGGGAAGGTATTATAGTGTAGAATTAATTAAGCTCTTATATTCTTACTTTACCCAATAAAAGCCCATTATGTAAATAAAAGTCTGTATTAAATTGAAATGATAGAATTTTTATGTATATCAGGAAAAAGAAAAATTAAAGTTGAATAATATATACATACATCGCTTTTTTATTTAATTTTAGTAGAAACATGATAATTTGTCACCCTGAAAAAGAAGGGAGAAGTATGAGTGTGTTGACCCATATTTCTTCCATCCCCTCTTCTGTAATACACTTATTGGTCGCTGTCTGTGTGAATAAGATTTATATATATGATACCGAACATGATTAATCATTCATTTTCTACTATATGAAGAAAATTGTAATACTTTTTAATTGTCAGACAAATTTTAAATAACAAAATATGTTTACTTTAAAATTTAAAAGTTTAACAGTTAAGTAGTCTAAATCCATAACATCCTTGCATGGATGTAATTTGAAGTGATTAATTTTGTATTATGGGCGAGAGCGAAGACCCGACATAAAAATCAGTGCCGGGACTTGTTTTTGCTAGCGATGGCCCTGTCTGTTTGAACAGTGCTGCTTGAAAACAAATTGCATTTCTAGGTGTTGAGGCACTTGATTATGTTAACATACAAGGGCTATCTTCATCCAATGGTACAAAATGTATACACTAATTCTTGACATGAGAAGACAGATATGTGCCCATTCCCACTCCTGGAATCATCTAAGAACTGGCTTAATAAACAAGATTATGAACTGTAATACCTTGCGTCGACTACTCAGTCCTTCTATTTGAATATAATTGTACTTTTGTTGGGCATTTTGGAGGGCAAATTCTGTAGTAGGTTTCCATCTCCAATAAAATTTTCTGAATTAGTTATCTAATTTGTGTCCATTTTCACTCCTGGAGTCATCCAAGAACTGGCTTGATAAACAAGATGATGAATTGCAATACCTTGCGTCAACTACTCAGTCCTTCTATTTAAATATAACTGTATTTTTGTTGGGCATTTTGGAGGGCAAATCCTGCAGTAGATTTCCATCTCCAATAACACTTTCTGAATTAGTTACCTAATTTGTCCCATTTCCACTCCTGGAGTTATCCAAGAACTGGCTTGATAAACAAGATGATGAATAGCAATACTTTGCGTCGACTACTCAGTCCTTCTATTTGAATATAACTGTACTTTTGTTGGGTATTTTGGAGGGCAAATTCTGCAGTAGGTTTTCATCTCCAATAACACTTTCTGAATTAGTTACCTAATTTGTGCCCCTTTCCACTCCTGGAGTCATTTAAGAACTGGCTTGATAAACAAGATAATGAATTGCAATACTTTGCTTCCACTACTCAGTCCTTCTATTTGTATATAATTGTACTTTTGTTGGGCATTTTGGAGGGCAAATTCTGCAGTAGGTTTCCATCTCCAATAACACTTTCTGAATTAGTTACCTAATTTGTGCCCAGTCCCACTCCTGGAGGCATCTAAGAACTGGCTTAATAAACAAGATTATGAACTGTAATACCTTGCGTCGACTACTCAGTCCTTCTATTTGAATATAACTGTACATTTGTTGGCATTTTGGAAGACAAATTCTGCAGTAGGTTTCCATCTCCAATAACACTTTCTGAATTAGTTACCTAATTTGTGCCCATTTTCCCACTCCTGGAGCATCCAAGAACTGGCTTGATAAACAAGATGATGAATAGCAATACTTTGCGTCGAGTACTCAGTCCTTCTATTTGAATATAACTGTACTTTTGTTGGGCATTTTGGAGGGCAAATTCTGCAGTAGGTTTCCATCTCCAATAAAATTTTCTGAATTAGTTATCTAATTTGTGTCCATTCACACTCCTGGAGTCATCCAAGAACTGGCTTGATAAACAAGATGATGAATTGCAATACCTTGCGTCAACTACTCAGTCCTTCTATTTAAATATAACTGTATTTTTGTTGGGCATTTTGGAGGGCAAATCCTGCAGTAGATTTCCATCTCCAATAACACTTTCTGAATTAGTTACCTAATTTGTCCCATTTCCACTCCTGGAGTTATCCAAGAACTGGCTTGATAAACAAGATGATGAATAGCAATACTTTGCGTCGACTACTCAGTCCTTCTATTTGAATATAACTGTACTTTTGTTGGGTATTTTGGAGGGCAAATTCTGCAGTAGGTTTTCATCTCCAATAACACTTTTTGAATTAGTTACCTAATTTGTGCCCCTTTCCACTCCTGGAGTCATCCAAGAACTGGCTTGATAAACAAGATAATGAATTGCAATACTTTGCTTCCACTACTCAGTCCTTTTATTTGTATATAACTGTACTTTATTTGGACATTTTGGAGGGTAAATTCTGCAGTAGGTTTCCATCTCCAATAACACTTTCTGAATTAGTTACCTAATTTATTCCCAGTCCCACTCCTGGAGGCATCCACGAACTGGATTAATAAACAAGATTATGAACTGTAATACCTTGCGTCGACTACTCTGTCCTTCTATTTGAATATAACTGTACATTTGTTGGGCATTTTGGAAGGCAAATTCTGCAGTAGGTTTCCATCGCCAATAACACTTTCTGAATTAGTTACCTAATTTGTGCCCATTTTCCCACTCCTGGAGCATCCAAGAACTGGCTTGATAAACAAGATGATGAATAGCAATACTTTGCGTCGAGTACTCAGTCCTTCTATTTGAATATAACTGTACTTTTGTTGGGCATTTTGGAGGGCAAATTCTGCAGTAGGTTTTTATCTCCAATAACACTTTTTGAATTAGTTACCTAATTTGTCCCATTTCCACTCCTGGAGTTATCCAAGAACTGGCTTGATAAACAAGATGGTGAATTGCAATACCTTGCGCCGACTACTCAGTCCTTTTATTTGAATAAAACCGAACATTTGTTGGGCATTTTGGAGGGCAAATTCTGCAGTAGGTTTCCATCTCTAATAACACTTTCCGAATTAGTTACCTCCCTGTTACAAAACCGGATATGCATCCCTATGACTATTGTGTAGGATTTGTATTTGTCCATCCCATTTAATTATACAATCTATAACTACTACGTAAGAGGATCCCTCAGCTTGTTAACCCCTTGACATACAATGACGGCTCTGACTCGTAGCGCATTTTATGTGCAATTGTAGACTTTGACGTCTCTCGCTCGTCGAGCACTATCTTCGGCGAACGCCGGGCGGTATATTATTGGATTATTTCTGTGTTTCGGTCGTGCATCGATGGTCTTTTGTTCAGATTCTTACAAGGGCATCCTCCCCCTCCTACACAACAATACCGATAAATAAAATCGCATCAACAAGCAAATAAACGAAAAGTGTCGCAATGAGTGCGGTAATCAGTATGGCAGTGGTCTTGCACCTCAAACGTCACAGTACATGTTTGAATAAAGTAAAATTCAGTAGTCCTTCCAAATGTCTGGGTTGGATGCATAATATGACAGTGACGATGAAAGCACATTAGGCTATTCTGGTGATGAGAATGCAGCTGAAAATGGTCGTCAAAGTGTTTATAATGTGGAATATTTGAGTGATTCTTCAAATTCGAGTGAAGCTACCTCTGTTTGACAACGGATACGCAAACGTGCAAGACCCATTTCGAGCAGTGAAGATTCTGAGCTTGTCCATGAGCGATCACTGGTGCGCCAGGCAAACCAAATTAAATGGTCTCTTTCGGAAGCATCGATGAACATTTTATTTGTATGTCAAGGGGTTAATAAAGATTTTGTTCAAGCCCTATGGTGGTGGTTTAAAATAATGGGAAACGAAGGAAGAAAATGGGTCAACTAGCTTTGGTCAACCCTAGTGTTCATAGTTCACATATGGCATCTGAAATGTTTTAGGTGTGAACACGGCGTATACTGCAGTGTATGCTGAGTAAATAGAACAAGAGTTAGATTTGAGTTGATAGCTTTTTAATTAACAATGCTACATCTCAAGTCTAATTCCTGATCTGTTTCGTACAATCACCCCCTCAGATAACGGTATTAATTAGCTTCACTCTTTTAAATGTTTTTTTAATTATTTTTATAATTAATATATATGTTGTGGCATGATTTTAACCGTCGCTTGATAACAGTTTTTGTACTTTGCCTCTTTTAGATAAATGTCAAAAATAATAATTTAGATGAATGTCGAATAATAAATGTCGAATAATGATAAATGTCGTGTAATTTAGATAAATGTCATCATAAAGTGTTTTCGATAAATGTCATTTTTGTGTACTATCAATTAACTCTAGAGATAAAGTTAAAATAGATATTTATATCAAATATATGCATTTATATGCTTTTATTAAAAACAAAAATGTTTGAAATTTTTTTTTCTGGACGAGAAACAGTAATTGACGTCTATTACCAGATACTGCATGATTAATAAATAGAGCTAAATTTCTATTTTAAAAATAATTTTTATGAGCACCATTTTAATTTTTCATAAATCAGTAGCACTCCTGATTTTAAAGTTTTGCATATCATTTTACAGTTATTTGTCATAGACGTACGGCAAATTTCAAATTTTCATTGGATATTTCATGCAAAATTACCAAAAAGCACAAAATAAAATGACAAAAGTCATTTCACGAATCTGGAAAACGAAATTTCACCTCTAGACGATCGAAATGCACAAAGAACAGTAAGTTTCGTAAATCAAATGATAAAGAAATAAAGGGAGGGATACTGATCGAAATCTGCTTCTTTGTGTCTGTGTTACATCATTTATTCATAAAAACAATTTTTATGAATATTTCTTTTTGCATTTAGTGATAATAAAATACAAAGAAATTCACTTGTACGCTTGAATATTTTTTACATATGCGGGAATTTATTAAAATTGTTTTTATGAAGGAACTAGGGAGGTATAAGCAGGATTATTTCTATATATATATTTCTGATTTTGAGTCAGAATTGTAATAGTTTAATTATAACGAAAATCTAATCAGCAAATGTAAACTTTAATGGATATAAAGGCTTACTAAAGGGAAGTGCTCATGATTAAAAGAAAAGATTCTAAAAATTTTGGAATCTTTTTACATTAGATCTATAAAATATTCGAATTTTTACACTTATTAGTACGAGGCGCATCCAGAAAGTAAATTTCCCTATTTAAAAGAAAAAATGAACTCATACTTTCAAGGACATATTTATTGGAAACAAGGACAGCAATGTTTCAGCTATTTTTCAACCTAGCCACCACCAGAATTGCGACACTTGTCGTATTGTGGGATCAACTTTTGTATACCTCTGTCGTAGAACTCTGCCGCTTGTGAATGGAACCAGCCTTCCTGTCCTAGAACACCGTGCACATCCCTTTCCGTACCGATAGCGCCTATTTGAATTTGGTCTTGACCGAAGATCCACTACGATATCAATGCATTGACTGCTGCTTGGTTTCCGAGGTAAAGTGCGAAATCTATGTCTCATTACCAGTGACGATCCTGTCGAGGAACTCGTCGCCGTCATCGTGATACCGTAGCAGAAATGTCAGTGCTGCTTCTGAGCATCGAATTTTGTGTTCGATTGTCAGTTTCTCATAGACCTGACAGAGCTGACGATGAACTTCAATTGATGCAATGCTTTGTGCATTCAAGTTCACCGACCGAACCTTGCAGGCGGCGGGAAAACTAATTAGAGTTTCCATTTCGGACCACTACTACCCCGCTACTGGCACGAATCGGAACTTGTCCAGCTGGCATATGATTAATAAGTCATAGATCTGTTACGCATGCGCAATTGACACGGCTTATTACGTTTACTTTAAAGGGGAAAACATCGGGAAACTTACTTACTGGATGCGCCTCGTACATAAGTTGTTCAATAAAGAAGACTCATTTTTACCGACGTTCTCCATATGATAGTATTTTCGGAGCACCTAATCCGGTAGGGCATATCTCCAGTAAGTAAGGTAAGAAACTTAACATGTGAGCGGTACATGGTGAATATATATATGAGTAATCAAGATGCCAGTTACATAAGATAAAAAGCATATTTAAAATTAAAGAAATTAAAATAAAGTAGAAATTAAAATATTAAAATGCAAAATTATAAATTGATGTTGAGTAAATACGAATATAATGTCAATACATGCGATTAAATGTGGTTAAATAAGGTTAAATATGTGTAAATATAATATAAATACGAATAAAGTACTAAAAATAGTACAGAATTACACAATGTAACTCAATATACAGGGTGTTTAAAAAATGACTGGTATATTTGAAAAATCAATAAAAACTGAACTGACAGTGATAGAAAAACAGAGTTTATTGCAATATGCTTGGGACAATAGTAAATTTTTAGGCAGATAAACTTTTAAAATTAGTTACAATGTTCCACAACAGATGGCGTTGCAGTCTAGACAAATCTAAACAACGATATTATTCTGTGGGGACTTTTAAAAGACCAGGTGTACTGCTACTATCGAGAAACTATTGAACAACTGGAGCAGTACATCTGTTCTGCATGTGAAGCCAACCCGCTTGTGACGTTTACACGGATTTCTAATAATTTCGTTCTGAGACTACGCCATATTATTGTTGCGCATAGTAGATATCTGGAACATATGGTTTATATTTTTCCAGGCTGCAGCGCTATCTGTTGGGGAACATTGTAACTAATTTTGAAAGTTTATCTGAATTAAAATTTACTATTGTCCCAAGCATATTGCAATAAACTCTATTTCTATCATTGTCCGTTTAGTTTTTATTGATTTTTCAAATATACCGGTCATTTTTAAACACCCTGTATATTGAGTTGCATTGTGTAATGCTGAGCTATTTTTAGTACTTTATTCGTATTTATATTATATTTACACATATTTAACCATATTTAACTTGCAAAAATCTAAACTATGATATGCTCCAGATATCTACCATGCGCAACAATAAAATGGCGTAGTCTCAGAACGAAATTATCAGAAACCCGTGTAAACGCCTCAAGCTGGTTAGCTTCACATGCAGAACAGATGTACTGCTCCAGTTGTTCAATTGTTTCTCGATAGTGGCAGTACACCTGGTCTTTTAAGAGTCCCCACAGAATAATATCGTAGTTCAGATTTTTCCAGATTATAGCGCCATCTGTTGTAGAATATTGTAACTAATTTTGAAAGTTTGTCTGCCTGAAAATTTACTATTATCCCAAGCATATTGCAACAAACTGTGTATTTCAATCACTGTCCGTTTAGTTTTTATTAATTTTTCAAATATACCGGTCATTTTTGAAACACCCTGTACTTATTAATCAATATATTTAAGTTAGCTTACACCCTCGACTTCTTATTTGGTCTTAGGGCAGTAACTAGGTCCTTTAACGCCCGTGGCAAACAATTGGCCTCCGCCCCTACCGCCAAATAGAGTGAAAAAATATATAAACTTTTTTTTTCCTATATCATATATTCAGAATGAAATCACAATTTTTTTTAATTCTTAAAATGTTCCTAGTATATTAATTTTTCTTCTATTTTAACCTATTAATACTTACTACCTTATTAATATTTAAAAGGGTTTTTAAACACTTTCGGGGTATTATTTTGCTGATGAGCTGAAGAGTTTATTTGAATGGATTATTTTTTATTTAGGCATTGAATTTTCATAAAAAAATTGGCGAATTACTAAATTTAAACTTAGTTTTAATAACCTGAATAAATTAAAAATTTAAATCGAGTACCCGGATTTATATTAAAGTATATTAGTAGTGTTTGGTAAACATTTTGTAAGTATCCATAACAAGTTCATTCTCTAAGAGCATTTTAAAAAATTAGAAAAATTCATTAAAAAAAATTTTAACACTAGATTTACGGATGTTGATCATATACCTACTTTTACTAAAGTGAGCCAATTTGACTCATACAAGAAAATTGAAGTTTTTTGCAAAGAAAATAGTTCCAAATTAATTTAAATAAAATGTTTATTATCAAAAAATTCAAGGAAAACTTTTTTTACATATAAAATCTGTTTTTAAAACACATTTTCCGCAAACATTTCTATTACATTTAGCACAATAGTTTTTACATCTGTTTCTTTTGCATGATTGTTGAACTTGACAATTCTTCCGTGCGTCAGTAGCATGAATTTCTGTCGTTGGAATGGAAGTGTTCTCGATTTCTTCTCTATAATTACTTCTTAGCTCTTCAGCCAATTGGAAAATAAAATCTTGATTGTTGCCCAGGTGACTGATAGGACCAATAAATTTCATGTTACGCGATTAACTGTTAAACCATTCTATAGGTCAAATTGGCTCACAAAAGTGAAAATAAGGTATACCACATTTGATAATGCAAAATTAAGGGGTCTGCGGGGAAGAGGAATGAGAGTTTACATATATTTTATTACTTAACTAAAAACCAACGTATGTTTTTGAAAAATGATATTAACGTTATATATATTTATATAGTGATCAAATTTTTAATGAGTCAAATTGGCTTGGTCCTTAAATCTAGTGTTAAATACATTGGATTTTATAATTAAAAAAATTAACAAGAAATATAGATGCAGTGCCCCTATCACTGACGCGCCCATGGCAAATGCCACCTTTGCCACGCCCTAGTTACGGCTCTGGGTCTTAGCATTTAATTTGTGGCTTTATTATAAGATATCTTTTTACGCAAAAGTTGAGGTCCAAGAAAGATTTCACTGCTGTGCTTGAAAATCCCAACCGACACCGTTTCTGCTGACAAAAAAATGACCTTTTGAGTCCAAATATGACTCCTCAAGGTCAAGATCAAAGTAATTGGGTTTTACGGAATACCAAGCTAAGTGGAATGTCTTCACTTTAACCTCCGAACATAAGCAGATCAAAACATAAATTTATGCCTCTAGGCATAAAGTAAACTAAACAAAATTTAATACACTCCAGCTCACAAGGAAGCGAGGAGGTGAGTACTTTCTCATAAAAAATTATGAGTAACCAACGCGTTGTCTAATTAGGGAATAATTAGACTGGAACCTTGACTATGACCAGTAGGTATGGTTAACAGCAGTACATGGATTCAACAACTTAGAAATAATAAAAAATAACACAATAAAATTTTACAGGGACTATAACAGTAGTCACTTGGTACAGCAATTAATAAAAATAAACAAAAAGTGACAGCACTAACAAGAAGATATATTTTTGTATTTTATAAAATTTTAAAATTTTTACTAAGCATTTTTTCAGATTTTTTTAATTTTTTATAAGCATAAAGCGAGACAAAACATTACGCAAAGTACAAAATAAACGAGAGCAAAGTAGCGGAATGATACGATACCCAAAAGATTGGAAATAATAAAATTAAGAAAAAATATCCAATAAGTACAGAAAACGGTACTTCACAAAACAAAACAGCAAAAACAAAAAATTTTGCCAGAAAACCTAAAAACGTAATTTTAAGAGAGTTTACAAGTGGATGTTGTTGCCGGGGACAGAAATATGACTCCTGTTTTCTCCTACCACCCACCGTTTTCTGTGGACGTCTCTCCCTTCTGTTAATAATTTTTCTATAATTTTTTAGCTCTGAATTCGACTTGACGATTATCCTTACCATAAAATTTCTTCAGAGGATCTAGAGAGGTAAAAAGCTCTAAAATATGAACATATGTGACAAGGAAGGAGATTTGGGAAGGGATTGTTCTTTCCCTTAAACTGGAAAAAAATTGGAGTTTTTCGGGGAGGTTTTTTCAATTTTTTTAAATAATTTTCTACTTTTCAAGCTTTCTACCTCCCCCTCTTTCTCCACTTAACATCCCCAAAATAATAAAAACATGTAGCAACAATTTTGGCTTAAAGCGAGTGAGAGGAAAATAATTCCAAAGTCATCGGAAGTTAAATTTGGGAGATTCAGTGTACGTCGGCAGCGCTGTAAATAACTCGCACACTTCCTGATTTGAGCAAGATTTTTCATACTTTAAGAAATTTAACCTTGCCCTACTCATATAACTGTAGTCATGAGCTAAAACGGTTATCTTTTACGAGGTAGGGTGTTTAATACCGAGCATTGTTTAACAGTTTAATTATGTCATACTGGTGTGAAAATCATCTAGAAAGCTTCTGCTATTTTGCACTGAACTGACGTTAAAAGAGCAATAAAAAAATTCCTTTATGTGCTTATAAAAATTTCTAATAAATTTTACTCTGATTGCACAGTTGGCGGTCGGCCAAGGATTGGTCCCCAAAGTTTTGCAGCGTTACTTGTTACTGTGGCTTGACCTAGGAAGAGCGGCTATTATGGATTTACGGTCTAATATTCAAAGAAGCCCATAAATCAATGTCATTTGCTGTGTTCATGGTTTGGGATGAACCTCACTGCAATGTCACAGATTGTTTCTTTTGTTTGACTCACCGTCGAGTTCGCTAAACGATAGTAAGCTCACAATTCAGTATCCAAATGTTCAGCTGTAAGACCAGTTCCTCATCACAACATATCTTTTCCAATTCCACTATGACCTAAAACTTATACTCTGAAGCAGGAAAGGGATTTGGAAAACTCTGAACCATAATTTAAACCATCAATGTTAACCAAGATTAAGAGAATATAGCTGATTTAGTTCAACAACCTTACCTCGTTACTTAGCTCGAATGAACTCATCCGGGATTTGGAGTCACCTAACAGTAAATTTTAAGTTCTTAAATCATCATCCTGGAGGTCCTGAAGAGAAAAAAAACAATTCCGATAGATAAAATGTGACAGAATCCAAGTCCTGCACTAGATTCTCTTTATAATGACTGATAGGCGAAAAAGAAAAAAAGAGCATTTTAACTTATCTTGCAACCTCTGTATCATGTTCTGCCCTCGGGTAAGTTATAGTTCTTACATATCCACTGTCACATTGGTAATGCAAAAATATGTACTGACAATTACTTTTAAAATCTACTTTACCCTGAACTCAAGAAAGCCTTGCTATTTTAAAAATGATCAGTTAAACTTCAAAAAATTCTTCAAATACATAATTTTCCTGTATGATAAACTAAGCTTATTTTCAGAAAACATAAAAACTTAAACTAGAGGGCTAGACCGAACAAAAGGTTTAGTCCATTCTATTTTCTGTGTTTTCTGTGAGACAATTTAATCAATCACTAAAATATTTCTGCTTCATGTCTGAAGCCTGATAACACTATTCTCACCTCTTTATCTTATTCTTTTATATTTTTATAAATACACAGCTTTATTCTTATCTTGCTGTAATTTTTTTCAACGGGAAATTTCTCTCGGCCAACATGAAACATCTTCTCTTCACCGAATCTCTTAAAATTCTAAACGAATCCTTGTATTCCCTATATTTAGAATATCATTTCCTGTAACATCACAGAAGTAGCACTATATTTTTTTGTAATTGAAGACCTAAAATCTTGCAACAGTTTTTACCTTACCAGCACATAACACATTATTATTACTTCACCTTTATGGTTAAGATTAGCCCTTCCATCTTAAAGCTTCTCTAGGGTCGGTCTCTCCAAAGTCGTTTAATGCTAACCTCGATTAATCTCTGTTTAAATTCAGAATTGTGTCCTACCATTAGATGGCGCCATGGGTTAATCGCGGTTAGCTGTTAAACGACTTTGGTGAGACTGGCCCTTAAACTGCTATGTAACCGATAGAACCACCTTCGATTTTTCAAACTTCTGATTAATTGTAAGAGATCCAGGACCGGTCTCACAAAAATCGTTTAACAGCTAACCGCGATTAATCCATTACACAACCCAATGGTAGGACTTGATTCTCCATTTAAACAGAGATTAATCGTGCTTAGCAGTTAAACGACTTTGGTGAGATCGACCCTTAAGAACCTACTGCTGTCAAAAAAGAAGGGGTTCCCCCTTCTTTTCTGACAGCAGTAGGTTGTAACTCATCCCATAAGAACTACTGTATGCATACATATCTATGGATTACTGTATTACGTTTGAGATACACGTTGAGATGGGGAAAAATCTCGCTAAGCCCCTGACTGCAGTTAATCACTGGTTAACTGTAATAGCCTCTCAAAACTAACCAGCAGTTGTGAAATTCAATTTTTATGTGATAACAATGCAAATCTAATACTGGTTTATACTAAGTGAAGTAGATTGGTGCAATTAACTCTTTTATTTTTCTGTTATATAGGTTTTCCACAGAGTGCCTAACACAAAGATTATGCCAGAACGAGACTACTGTGAAAATGGTGGAATCTCTCCAAAGTTACATTGCAGTAATAATTGTATCACAAACCTCCATAGGGCCATTAAAAACCCTATAGAGAATTTTGAGATACAATTCTTAAAAGTTCTCGAGAAGGTCCATCAAACGATAGAAAAAAACGAATTAAGAACGGCAGAGCAAGACAGACGGGATAAAATCAAACTGGAGTGGCAACAAGTCGCTTTGATTATTGATAGATTTTTGCTTTGGGTATTTATCATTTCTACACTTGGTACTACATTTGGTATTCTGTCGATGTCTCCACATGCTAGATTATATTGAAAAACTAACAGCGAAATCCTTGGCAAAAACTGGTGTGATGCCACTGATATTTCTAGAAATCCCTCGAAGAAAATGCCACCGGAAGTGAGTTTTTAGAAGAAACCTTAAACGGAGTGATTTAGAGATTAGCAGAAATCTGCAGTTTGTATATTCAAGAAGGTGCTTTAAGTAAAAATTCAAGTGAGTTCAAAAGGACACGATATAGTTACAAATATTTCGACAAGAAGATAGTGGCTCGAGGTTTATATTTTTTGTTGGTTTGTCTAAGTTCCTCACTATCTTCAATAGAAAAATCGTGAGGTGCTAAAGATCTACTTTTTATTAAATAAAAGAACCAAAACGAACTGTTATCATTTATATTGAGTTACAGTTATAATTTAATAGAGAATTCGAAAAATTTAAAAAAAATGTTTTGTAGAGCAAACGTAGATATTCGAGATTATTGAAATGTAGATTTGTGTTCAAGCCAGTAGGAAAGCGGCAAAAAAAAAAAATAGATTTCTATACAAGACTAAGAGCTACAAATATTTGTGAAAAACTTATAGGTTAACTGCTTCCATCTATGACATTAGTTACGTAGATATATATGATAGTCATTACATGTACTCAGCGATAGCAATGCAGCGTCACTTAAGGAAAGGTATTTTTGATACTAAATAAGTGCAAGAATAAGTGCAGAATTTGTTTAAAAAAAAAAGACCGAATCCCAAAGTAGAAATATCCTTAGGATAAAGGGAGTTAAAAGCAATTTGTATATACGCTAGAAAGAAACCTATAGAAAGTAGAAAAAAACCTATAATAAAATATATATAAAATAAAATTTTTAAAAAACTAAATGGATTCTAGATGAAATTTTTAAAATTTCAGTGATAAATCATTTAAAGAAATACCCTTTTTATAAATAATTAAAATACCTTTTACTTTTTATAAATTAATTACAATTTCTAACCATTAGTGAATTTTACTCATTAGTGTTTCTCATTATTAAACACAATACTCTAAATCCTATAGTTTTTTCCATTAATGAACTATAAAACTACTTAAAGAAAATAGCATTTTAATTAAAAAACATGAAATGGCATTCAAAAGGTTGTAACGCAAATTATCATTTTTAAAAATTATGAAGTACATTATTTTCCTTACAAAAAGTATAAAACTTTAATAATAAATTTATCACAATATCCAAATTTTTAAAATTTCAGTGATAAATCATTTAAAGAAATACCCTTTTTATAAATAATTAAAATACCTTTTACTTTTTATAAATTAATTACAATTTCTAACCATTAGTGAATTTTACTCATTAGTGTTTCTCATTATTAAACACAATACTCTAAATCCTATAGTTTTTTCCATTAATGAACTATAAAACTACTTAAAGAAAATAGCATTTTAATTAAAAAACATGAAATGGCATTCAAAAGGTTGTAACGCAAATTATCATTTTTAAAAATTATGAAGTACATTATTTTCCTTACAAAAAGTATAAAACTTTAATAATAAATTTATCACAATATCCAAATTTTTAAAATTTCAGTGATAAATCATTTAAAGAAATACCCTTTTTATAAATAATTAAAATACCTTTTACTTTTTATAAATTAATTCCAATTTCTAACCATTAGTGAATTTTACTCGTTAGGGTTTCTCATTATAAACACAGTACTATAGTTTTTTCCATTAATGAACTACAAAACTATTTAAAGAAAATAGTATTTTAATTTTTAAAAAACTTGAAACGCCATTCAAATGGTTTTAACGCAAATTATCATTTTTAAAAATTATGAAGTACATTATTTTCCTTACAAAAAGTATAAAACTTTAATAATAAATTTATCACAATATCCAAATTTTTAAAATTTCAGTGATAAATCATTTAAAGAAATACCCTTTTTATAAATAATTAAAATACCTTTTACTTTTTATAAATTAATTCCAATTTCTAACCATTAGTGAATTTTACTCGTTAGGGTTTCTCATTATAAACACAGTACTATAGTTTTTTCCATTAATGAACTACAAAACTATTTAAAGAAAATAGTATTTTAATTTTTAAAAAACTTGAAACGCCATTCAAATGGTTTTAACGAAAATTATCCTTTTTAAAAATTATGAAGTACATTATTTTCATTAAAAAAATATATAACTTTAATAATAAATTTATCCCAATATCCAAATTTTTAAAATTTCAGTGATAAATCATTTAAAGAAATACCCTTTTTATAAATAATTAAAATACCTTTTACTTTTTATAAATTAATTACAATTTCTAACCATTAGTGAATTTTACTCGTTAGGGTTTCTCATTATAAACACAGTACTATAGTTTTTTCCATTAATGAACTACAAAACTATTTAAAGAAAATAGTATTTTAATTTTTAAAAAACTTGAAACGCCATTCAAATGGTTTTAACGAAAATTATCCTTTTTAAAAATTATGAAGTACATTATTTTCATTAAAAAAATATATAACTTTAATAATAAATTTATCCCAATATCCAAATTTTTAAAATTTCAGTGATAAATTATTTAAAGAAATACCCTTTTTATTAATTAAAATATATTTTACTTTTTATAAATTAATTACAATTTCTAACCATTAGTGAATTTTACTCGTTAGTGTTTCTCATTATTAAACACAATACTCTAAATCCTATAGTTTTTTTCCATTAATGAACTATAAAACTATTTAAATAAAATAGCATTATAATTTTAAAAAAGCTTGAAAGGGCATTCAAATGGTTTTAACGTAAATTATGAAGTACTTTATTTTCCCAAAAAGAAAGTATAAAACTTTAATAAATTTATCACAATATCCAAGATAATTCTGAAGTTGACTTCCAAGGTTCTATATTTATTCCACTATAAACTAAATACGTAGACGAACACTATGTGGAAACTCCATCGAACTTTTTTATCATAACTTCTGCTTACTACATTATTACTTTTATAGAATCATAGCTTAAACTTTGTCAAATTAATAAAATCTTCACTGAACACGCAAAAGCACTCAAGCAAAAGCTTTGAAATATTTTCCAACAAATTTCAACGCGTTAATTCAAGAAAGAAAAAACAGACATTTAAACAGCAAATGTGGAAAATAAGAAACTTTGAAAGAATCAACACTATTTTTTCAACTACAACAAAAAGTGCTTCACTTCGGTGTAAATTGCAGCATATAATTAAGTGTGTGGTCAAAGCAAAAAAACGAGAAGAAAATTATGCTATTTTAGCCTGTATAAAACATGCTTGATTCATTCACTTGTAATATTTGCTGTATAAAATTAGAGTGTGATTGTAAATGATTGCTAACTCAAGAACTTATTAGAATGCTTCCAATCCTAGAGCCAGATGTTAGATTTCTATAAAATAGCGTATACTTGCAATTTCAAGGAAGATTTGAAACTTTGTCACAATAAAACATATAGTTTTAGTAATATGTTTCTTTTTATCTATGGAATTAATTACACGTAATTTCACGAAATACTTAATTGTTTCCAAAGCACAATACCATAGAGCAGTGTTTCTTAACCTTTTTGGCACAATGGACCACTTTAAAAATTTTAAATATGTCACGGACCCTCTGTAAAAAAAATGCTTAAACATCATTTATTACAAAAAAAAATTCTGTTTTATTATTTAATTATTTTAATATTTTTATTTCAATAGTATAAAAAATTTGAAGAAATTAAAATTTTTAATGTGAAGGCTGTTGTTGCTTTTCCTTGGTTAACAGATTGAATTGAGGGATGGTTTTCGACAAAGCAACGCGCATATCATGTTCGATATTCAGTCGATTTCCATATTTTACATAATCTTCATCATACTTCCTTGTTTTGGACATTTTGGGCTACAAAAAATATCAAATAATCAAATTAAATATTAAGAACTCAAATGAAAAAGTAAAACAAATATTTTGTTTTAAAAATTTGCAAGAATTTTGCGGAACTGATTTTAACGTCACCTTATTTCCAAGTGAAGTAAAATTCAAAGGTTACTTTGTGTTTCTAAAAATTTCAAAATTTATATGGTTTGCGAATGTTTTTTTCCTCGTATTGTAGAGGAAAATGGCAGACAGACAGCTTAGAGAGGTTGCCCATGACAAAAAAAGTTTTTTTTTAAATATTGATGCAAACATTTTAAAAATTAGGAGCAGTCGGTGGAACCCCAAAATATGACCCATGGACCCCCAAGGGGTCCATGAACCGCAGGTTAAGAAACCTTGCCATAGAGGAAGTATCTTTTTTTCTATTGCAACCTATTCTTAAATTTAAGGCGGCAGCAGATTTTCAAAATTAATCTACAAGATGTTTCGTAAATACTGAGAATTTTCTTTTTATCTATAAAATTAATTACACTTAATTTCACGAAATACTCAATTGTTTCCAAAACCCAATGCCATAGAAGAAATATATTTTTTTCTCTTCCAACCTATTCTTAAATTTAAAGCGACAGTAGATTTTCAAAATTAATCTACAAAGTGTTCCGTAAATGTTGCAACAAACTTCTAAGGAAGGTAGAGCACATCTTGGAGATAAAGAATTGCATGGGAACCCATGGGCGGAAACGTCAGAGGTAAGTAGTCAAAGATGAGAAAGGAAACAAGAAAGGGATTAATTTGAAACATTTATTGGAAATAATGAAAATAAATGGTGTACTACATGAAAACAACTCGAAATATACACCATCAGACAACAAACATAGCTGACATTGCCGGAGCACTGATTGCTGGACACGGTCGAACACAAGAGATTCTCTGAATATATCTAGAATGTTCAACCGATTTCTTTCAATTGAAAACTATGAAATGTATTGTGTAAAACAATCCTGTGGAATCTGAAATGGATCTCGGGACAACACTCGTCTGCGCAGCTTCTATAATCAAAGAAACTCGTGTGTTCGATCGCGTCTGGCAATCAATGTTCCGTCAGTGTCGGGCATGTTTAGCGTTTAATGGTACAAATTTCGAGCATATGTTGTAACATGTGGTACACCTTTTGTATTCATTATGCACAGTAAATGTTTCAAATTAATTACTCTCTTGTATCCTTCCTCATCTTCGACCTCTGTTATTATCTACCCCTGACATTTCCGCCCATGGGTTGGTTCCTAAGCAATTCTTCACTTTTTATGCTGCCCTTCCTAAAAGTTTGCCGCAACATTTACGTTACACCCTGCATTATGTTTATAATCAATCGGTTTCTTAATATGACATTAAGGGGAAATCCAACCTTTAAAAAATCGAAAAACATTTATTTCATAAGAGTTTGCAAGAATTCCAACTTTTCTTAATCATATGTTTCAAACCGAATGGAAATATTTCTATTAGATTGTGCAAAAATTACAAAAGGAAATGTAGATGTAGCAAAATTCAACATTACTTTTAAAATTTTAAATGCAGTTTTCTGAAAAATGCATTTTTACAACTTGCGCTCGTGATTCTGAAAATAAGCGATGTAGATATAACATCCAAGTGAGTTTAATAAGTATGGTGCTAACATCTATATAACATACACCTTTTTTGTTTTTGTTTTTTTTTTTGTTTGTTTTTTGTTTTTCTTAAATTTATTATTTAGAAAAATCAACTACACGTATTATAAAATAGCAAATATTGTTTTTGTTTTCATTGAACAGTGGAATAAAAAATTCGTAAACTTAAAAAAAATTGTTTAGGCGTATGTTATCACCTACTGTAAGGGTGGACAAATGGCGACCCGTCAGTAACACTTTTGTGGTGTACGGCGGAAATCACGTTATTTATAAAAAAAAAACAAATACCGTATTGGTAATAACAAATAGAAAATATTCTGTTTGTTTACTGATTATTATTATAACTATTTAAGTACAACTATAAATTAACTAATTCCTGAATAATACTAATAAAACTTTAATAAAACCACGTGATTTAATTAGCATACTAATTGAAAAATGTTCGCCCTTTCTGTCTTATGGGAATAAAATCCAGTAACATGAAACTGAAAAACTGACTCTCAGATTTGCCCAAGAAGTGAATACAGAAAAATATTTGTTTTTAATGAAGGTATAACAAAGCTTTGAAAATAGGACATACGTCTCACAAGCGTCTCACTGCCAGTTGAACAGTGCTGAGTTAGAACTATTGAATACTCACCCACATTTCATCCAATTTGTCTTATTACAAATAATAATTCTCGAAATATCCTTGATAACAATGTAAAATGCTAATATAAGTAATAATTGGCCATCTAAATGCATTGTCTTATTTATAATTTCTATATGCATGAATTTGAGCATCTTCCTCCATACCATCCAAGCTTCATAAGAGATCTCTTGAAATTAACTTCTCTTAGTTCGTAAGCCACTTTATATTCTAGAATCATTTCGAGGGTAAAAAAAGCATAATAATAAAAAAGTCTATATTGTTATAACTATTTATACATTACTAATTATTTAAAAAAAACTTTTAATAATTGCTATAAAATTTAGTACTTTTCATTGTAATTCCCCGCTGCGTATTATTTTAAGTTTAACTAATAGCTTAATATTAAAGGAATTTAAAGAATTTTTCTTCATAGTATTTGTAGATCTGGTATCAGATTCTTGATTTTAAGTACATTGAAGTGCATTCTTAAATAGTCTTCGTCGAATTTAAAAAGATAAGCTCTTAAAATTTAGATTGTTCTTACAGATTAAAATCATTTGGATCATCAAAAACATTTTTTTCGCTATGCAGCAAATAAGTATAAAATTGAGTTTCAATTACTCGCATCCTCCAGTATAAGAACAATCACCTTATATTTCACAGTAACGTATTTCTTTTATGTGCGTATTTGACAACGATATTATTTGAAATATATCAGGAATTTCTTTGGCGCGTCAGAAAAATCTCTTAGGGTGCTACCATATTGCAGTAGAGATATATCACAGACGACAAACGCGTCATAATGATGTCAGAAGTCTTCATCATTATGACGCAGATAGGGTTAAATTTTGATACCAAATTCTCCTCTCTGGGACTTTTGACGTCCTTATGGCGCGGAAGTCGCCTGTGACATATCTCGACTACAATAAGGCAATTTGCCGCAACGTCACGAACTACGATAATGCCCTTCCCTTTCATTTTCATGTTTACAACAGCCAATAGACAAACAATAAACTGCCCTTCCGTTTGAAACTAAAACCAGAATTGTCATAATTTGAGAATTTGCCCTATTGAGTGAAATCGCTTTGCATTATCGTAGTTCGTGACGTTGCGACAAATTGCTCTATATACAATTAGACAGCCACATACGTCTAGCAAGCTGCCTGTTGAACACTGCTAAGTTAGAACTATTGAATATTCACTCACATTTCATCCAACTTAAAGTCCACTGTTGCCTTAACTAGGATTCTTTTTTTCCGTTAATTACACAAACATGGTGCCGGATATAACCGCTGGGTGATGAAACATTTTAAACTTCTCTTCCGACGATGTACACAGAAGCATCCGATGAAAGATGTGTTCAAGGCAGAGATTACGCTTACGTCGAACTGACGCTTTTAAAGGGGTACACACAACATCGAGACGAGAAAAAGGAGCAATTCCACTGAAATGTTTATGAGCACGTATTTTATTTTAGAACAGATAGAGTCAAAATATTTATATACCAATTTATACACACATTAGAGTTCATTTTAAAGCTAGAAAGCTATCCTTACGTCTTGGAGACGTTTTTTAATTAACACATTCGAAACGGGAAACGAGAATTCTCGTTTTAAAAATGTTATCGTCGAGTTAAATGTGTGCCTTCTTGGTAAATTCTTAGATAATAGCATTGTATATTTAAGTAGCACATTCTTAAACGGCTTAGTTTTTAGCTTAGCGTATCTTCCTATTATATATGAGTTTGCTTCAGTAGATATAGACGTAGTCAACACGAGTTTAATAAACTTGTTCTTTATTTTTACAAAAAAATAAATAAATACACATCTCTTATGGATACGTTTGATGATTTTGTAAACGAAACTTAGGATAGATTATAAGATAAAGTTGATATTGTACCTATAAAAAAAGCGTAAACCTATTTTTTATGAAACAGACAATGATACTGTTTCTGATATTAAGTGAATTCTGAGAAGTACCATTATACAAAGGAATTTGTTTTACCGATTATCATCATACTAAAGAACAATATTAATACTACTTATGTACATGTTCTGCTGTTGTTTCTGATGCTACTTGGTCAAACCAGCACGACTGAACCATACGCTACTCGTATTAAGGCAAAGGGGTACGTCTTTCATTTCAACGAGCACTACCCGAGGGAAAGTACAACATATGCTCAAGGGGATCCTCATAATTTAGAAGCAGGGACCAAGCAGAAGACCCATAGGCTTAGCCTGCCATCCCCAAAGGTATTTACTGAAAACTTGGAGGACATTGTGGCCACAAACATAGTTTACGTGCCCCAGTCACCTTTAACAAACACGGCGGATCAGCTAGGGCTCCGAACCCACAACCCTCCAGTTACGAGAGCGTTGCCTTTGCCGACTGAGCTACCGCGGGTCATGTACATCTTCTGAAAAATTCAATAAACTATATTAATTACCAAAATATTAATCGGATCTTAATACATATATGTTGGAATATCTTTATAACACTAAAGCACCCCGATCAATATAAAACTTTTAGAAAAAAATAGCCTGATATGAATGTGTTATGATAATAGGCTGTTAAAAGATGAAAATAACTTTAAAGTGCAATTATTTTTTTTAATGCAAGAGTATGTATTATTTACCTTTCCTTCTTTGAAAATAAATTTTGAAAAAGTTATCTTTCAGACATAGTAATAGTAACAATGTTCGAAAAGAACAAGGTAGCTTTCTAGAGTGAAAGCGGGACAGGATCTTCGAGTTCAGATAAACTATCAATAAATACCACCATATTCTATTTATTATTATAATATACAAATAAGAACTTCTTAATAGTGTATAGGAGAACTGTTATATCTTAAACCTATATGTACTTTGATCCTACAACATTTTTAATGCCATCTGTTGAACTGTAAAAATATTTTTTAGAATTCTTTATTTATAGACTTCTTTGTCAAGTGTAAGAATGCATAACAAATAAACGTTTACATATAGTCAGGACCGGCTAAATAGTGGCTAAATAGTGTAAGGTGCCTCTGTGAAATTCTTTAACTTCTATGCTAAATTTAAATTTTTTTTTAAATATTTGCTTTTTATACATATAGATGATTTTAAAAAATCCAAAAATAAAACAGCATTTAAAATAAAACAACAAAACACCATTTAAAAACTTAAAAATTAAAAGATATTAACTGCTTCCTTTCTTTCAATAGATGCTTGAAAAATCTTAATTTTTAAGGATACAACTATATTTAAACTTAACTTTTGATATCCCTGGATATTTTAACATACCTGTTTTTTCCCCTCAGGTTAACTCGATCGTGTTTTATCCCCTAACGATTAAGAGTAATTTGGTTACTATTTACAAATTTTTTAGTGCCCTATGATTTTACCTATTGATGAGCATATATAGAGAATCTTTGGACAGTCTATCCATTGGATCTCAGACTAGATTATTTGTTTTACTCCCCACTTAGGTCTAAGAAACAATAGCTTTCATGTTAAACTTCTTTTAAAGGAAAATCAATTATTCATGTATGTATTTGAGTTGTGATAACTAATTTCATTTTTAATATTCCCACTTGATGAATATTATGCCTTGAAGTGCATCGAGAGTAAAGTTGTATACTTGGGTATACAACTAAAGTAAGTCGAGAGTAAAGTTGTATATACCATAATTTTTGTTTCTATTGCAATAATTGTTTTAGATAAATCTTATTTTCTAAGCATCCCAATTCACTGATAGATAGAAACAAGTACCTATACATTTACAAGTTAAAAATTAAGGTGAAAAAGTAGGTTTAAAGTACATCATGGCTTTGTACCTTGGACCTAACTTAAATTTAATGGTTAAATTTTCAAAAATATCAAAATAGTCAATATCTAAATTAGATAAAGGCTAAACTAGACCCTTACCTAAATTAGATACCATAAGAACTCCAGAAATAGCAAGAAAGTTGTTCACATTTATAAATTTGAAAGTAAGGTCTACTTCAAGAAATTGCCTTACGGCCATCTTATCTTCATTCTGCAATTCATTGTTGATGTCATCAATGTCTTGCATCTCATCTGACTCTGTTGTCTTCTGCCTAAATCCAGCGTAGAGAAGATCATTCATGACTGTTTTCAAGCATAAATAATGATCTTACTTTAAATTTGTGAATGATGGAGTTCAGATTTCGAGATATAGAGGCTTTATAGAAAAAATATCCATGAAACACAGAGAAAAAAATAAGAGAAATTAAACGAGAGTTCAGGGAAATAAAAAAAAAATTAAATATATAGGTTTTTGAGTTATACAGATTTCATGATAGACAGGTTTAACTGTATATAGAAAGTTGTATACAAGTGTCAGCCAAAAAGTTAGTTACACTGCTTCAAAAAATAAACAGGAAAAGAATCTTCCAAACACTTCATTTTTCTCCTAATTTCCTGCAAAACCTACTTTACAATGCAATTACTTCCATTATTTAACCATTTGAGTTACTCATTTCTTGATGAAATTTTGATCTATCTCAAGTTCAAGATTAGAGTGGTATACTCTACTCTCACATCACCAGTCACACTGTAAAACCTTGACAATGACCTCGAATTAGTGAACACCACATTAAACTCCAATATTTATTTATGAAACTTTAAGGTTTGGTAAAACAACTTTTGGGAACCATTAATTTAAGGTATAAATTGTACAGCATCAAACAAATAACAAAAACCATTTTCTAATAAATAAAATCTTTATTTACAGATTCAAGTTACATAGTCATCATCTATTATAATTTGATTCAATAAATTCTTTAGCAATTTCTATAGCTTTCTCTAAATTATCAGGTTTTGGACAAATAACTGAATAAAATAACTCAGGATCTTTTGTTAAAGTCCTAGCTCTACCACCCAGATAGGTTGCAACAGGGTTAATCCAGAGAAGTGCTGAAAAGGTAGGTCGTACCAAATGCTAAAATATAAAGAATAAATATGTCAAAACCACTTAACTTTATAAATATTTTCAACATGTAACTGTACAGTAAGAAATATACTGAATGAGAAATTCATCAAGTCACAGCCACAAGTAGTGATAATTTAATGAAGGAAGCAATAACTACATAATTATTTATTATTATTAACAACAACTAAAGAATGGATCACATATATTACTGCCCTCTATGTCTTTGTATTACAAAGAACATAAAGTAGAATAATATATGTTCTTTGGGTACTACTTGTTACTGAAAATTGTGAGGCCAATTGTTTGGCTGATTGTATTACCAATTAGCCAAAGTTCATAAGTTTAACTAAATGTTTTCTTTAAAGATCTAATTTATGACAACAGAATAAACTTATTAATATATGCAACCTTATTTAAGGTAACTCAAAGTGATAATACTGGTATTACAAAGAGAAACTTTTTGTAACCAGCAACTCTTTATTATTGCTCCTTTTACACATAGCTTATTATAAGGCTTTCACAGCCTCTCCTCAGATAGAAGTATAGTTGCATCAAATTTTCACTACATCATCCCAAAAAATGCTCTTATCTATTCTTTGACTCATAGAACTAACTTAGTGTCACTAGGAGTTGCTTGTAAAATAATTGCTCTGTGTAATATGGGAATACTAAACACATTATCTAAATCCAATATTGAATAAACAATAAGTAACAACTAGTATATATCAGTGGTGGCAAACCTATGACATGTGGGTTAGACATTAACTTCAAAAAGCTTTTTAAATGACCATACATTATTTTTGTAAACTTATTTTTAATATCAAACAATTTTTAAAAAATGTTAACTTTACCCCTCTCCACATTATGTTACTAACTTAGTGACCTATAGAAAGTACTAAACAAATAATGAACACAATTTAACCCACTTTTCAAAAAGGTTTACCATCACTGGTATATATTATGAACAATAATTCCTTATCTCCCTCCAATTCTCAAAATTAACCCCTTTCTATCCTCTTGTCAAAGAGATCTGCATGATAGATGTTATGGCAGAACATTTCATATTTAAATGGTTTATCAATATTACTATTTTCAAATTATTTTTTATCAGAATGATATTGCATATGATGTCTAGTCAATGTGCTCCTCTTAACTTCAAAAGTGTAATTTTTAAAGAAATATTTATAAAATGTTTTAACATTGATAAATAACAATATATAACAAACTATTGTACTGGTAAAAAAAATTATAATAATACTGATCCACCAACAATAAAAACAAGACCAACGTCAATAAGGTTACAAATTAGGCAAAAAAAGTTACAAAAAGAAAAGAAAATCTCACAAACTACTTAGACAAAGAAAGCTTAGTGATTTGAACAGAATCAAATATCATACTGACTAAATGTACTCACTAAACAAAGTTACACAAGTAAGTAAGTATGAAGAAATTATCAAATTAATACAGAATGCAAAACAATCAAGTTAGGTGTTTAACTGCAAATTCGAAAACCTATACTCATAAGGCAGTAATGTTGAAGAATACATTTATATTTCAAACAGGAAGTTTACACAAAGATAGGTAAATGAAAAGATACAACAGAGTGGTTGAAAAGGGTCATCATTCTTGGTAACTTTAACCGCTTGAGGACCAGCACATAAATGCTATACGAGTCAACCACTGTGAAAACCGTTGCCATTTAAAGCCATATAGTAATTAAATCTAGCATTTAAAAATTCAAATAAAACATTCTGATCTCCGATTATGCATACACAATGCTTGTCTTTCAATATCAACCTGAGCTCTTCACAGGGAGGCGACACTGGGCTGATAAGAGTGGAATCCACTATATCGCATCCACAAGATGTTGGTTGCAAACGGGTTAAACGGTGGGTCTGTGATGTTGTGGGTATTTTTGTACTACACATTAAGCCCCATCATCAAGATCAATGCTAGCATGAACCAAACTGGTTAATTTAACATTCTTAATTATCATGTTGCACTTTGGTCACCATCTAAATGACGAGGATGCCTCTATGATGCTAGTACTCTCTATTTTCAAGATGACAATAACAATAGGGATTTCTGCAGGTTAGGCCTGTTGACTGTTCACAATGACTAAGTAACAGAACCAAGGCTCAGAGTTAAATCTTCAGCCTTTTCTTCCCTGCCTTTTCATTTGGTCAGCCAGAAAACTGCCTGGAAGGTGCAATGACCATAATTCTCTCTCTACTATGATTGTAGCCCAAATTTCAGATCCTAGGATTAGTGAAACCCTTATTAATTCTGATGTTAAAAACACATGGCCAGCTTGAGCATCCAGCCTTATTCCACATTCTTACCTACTTAGTCATATTGCTACAGCAGACGATAGCTCATGTTGCCTGCATTGCGACAGGCATACATTAGGCATTTCAACGAGTGACCACAATATACAGTTGCCCAGTATTTGCTAACTACCATTCCTGCAGGGACAAGCCTGGAGGGCCAAATGAGCCAGGAATGATGCATAAATGAATGAAAGACAACAATAACAAAATTCATAGGGCTATATGCATATGTGATTGGTATGATGAATATTCAGACACCTAATCAGACCTATACAAGTCTGTAAAATCACATAATCTCAATATTATTAAAAATCTATGAGACCTGTTGAAACAGTAGTTAGAATACTAAAATTATTATCCTCCAATTAGGTAGATTTGCATGGTTTTATCCATACCTTAAACTGAATGCATTATACCTGCAGAACCTTGTAGAATCCCTTCCTAGCCAAAACCAGGTTATTAAAAGCCAAAGTCAGAACTAAATGGTATTAACATGATTTCTTAAGAGGTGACTGGGTTTTTGTCTTATTAGCTTAGTTTAATTGTGTCTATGAAACAGCAGTTTTGTAATTCTGCTCTGTTTTACATTTTTCTAATTTTTTCCTAATTTATGTTCTTATTCACATTAGCATGCCTAATAATATATCATTTTTGAAAGTTTTAAAATTTTGCACTCTGAAAACATGAAATGTATATTTAGACTGAAAGTTTATTTACAGGTTATTCATGAAAGTTTATTTTAAGGTTTGTATAAGAAACTTAATAAACAAATTTAAGCATAGTTGCAAAAAGTCTTTAAGATTTTAATTGTTTTCTCTCTTGTATACACAAATGGAAAAAATTTAAGTGACTTAAAGCCAAAAAGTACTTATTAGAGGGAGATAATTGTATAAATGAGCAACCTAAAGAAGTTTTTCCTGTTTAGAAATATTTAAAACTATTAACATCCATACAATATACAGTCAAAACAGACAGTCATGTACGAATTGGATTTGCATTTATTCTTGCTACATTCTGGCACAAGGCTTTATCTTGTCTAAAATTGATGTACCTTAATAAACAATTAAATAAAACTTACTTTTGGCATACTGCATGAACATATGATTGATTTATGACCATCTTTAGCAAAATACATAGCCGGTTTATTCCCCGAATTTTCAAGAGCAAAGTTAATTATCTTCTTGCCATCACCAATAGATTCAAGACTATAAATAATGTATGGCTTGTTAGATGTTTCATTTAAAACTTTCTGCATTTCTGAAGCAATCTGAAATAAATTAAAATTTTGTTATTAATAAAATGAAATTCAGTATGCAAGATTTTTTTATATAAATGATTAAAATTTTTAAAACTCACTTAGTAGTTTTATGGTATCTAGGTATAAACTATATTAGATTCCTTTAATTTAATATATATCATAGAAAAAATATTTCTACCAATGGCCAGCTTTAATTAACCCATTATTGCCTAGTGTCCCTCCTTGGGGATGCTTTTAATAATGTACCTTAAATGCACAGAAACTGCATTATTAATACAAATTTGATGCAAAAGTACTCTTCAGTGTTCATTTAATTTATATTCAGTCAGCATCAGTCCATATCAAGTATTTAATTGGTAGTGAAAAGTTTATTTTTTAATTTGGAAGGACAACAATTTTTTTGAAGAAAAAAAGGTAAGTTTCCCTAATTATCTATCATAAAATTTGCTTTATATTGAAAAATATATCATTAAATACATAAAAATATTTTTTTTTCAATTTCACTTAAACAGAGATTTTGATAATTTGACATTGCTCTCAAATATTAATTTTATTTTAAGTAATAAATCATACCTATAATGTTATTAGCATTATTAATTGATATAAATGTAAGGTTTAATAATTACTTTTAATACAGTACTACCAAAAATTAGCAATAAATAACTAATATTTTTTTTCTTTTATGGTTTAACAACTGTTCATTATGCAGCATAAATACAACTAGATTTGTAGTCGGTAAAAAAATACCCATTACAAAATATGCATGGATAATTAAATCATTTGCAATCCTTAAATAATTTTTTTTTAATTTACTAAATTATTAAACCAAATTTACCTACAGTAAAAACAGATTGAATTCATTATCCTTTTATTGAATTTTGCCTAGATTATTACTGTTTAGACACCGTATAATAGTGACAGTTCTTTTATAAATTAACTTTTAAAGTCAATTTTTGAGTATGTTAACTTACCTAAGACTACAGATTTTTAATGACCAATCCACTTCTTAAAAACAGACATTGTCCTACACCAGGAATTTATAAACAATTACAAAACAAGACGCATCTTATACAGTTAATCTCCTTTGCAACAACTATAAATTCCCTACAGGCAGGACATTTTTATTCAACTATTCTTTGCTACTGTATTTCAAGCGCAGAATTAATATATAAATACAATTATGCCATGAAAATAAGATTTATTATTTGTTACATGCCTTCTAAAATAAATAAATGCTACAAAGAACAGCAACAAGTTTAAACTTTAAAAGCATTAGATAAATATGTCTATTTTTTTTTATAAATAGGATGATGTACATTTAAAATAGTTAATATCATTAAAACACTCTGGTTTTTTTAATAGCTAGTAAATATCTGACATGTGATGAGGTTAAGAGAATCATTTGGTCTGGTAATTAAAGTTTTTATTATGATATGAAACACTTATTCAAGGAAAAGAATGTTTTTGTAGTTAACCCTTTCATGGGCCATTTATTTCTCACTCCACGTTTCCAAACTTTCAAAACAGAGCTGCTAATTTTATTCAATCAATCGAACAACTGATGACTGTGCAAAACCGAAGCAAGAATCAGCCTTCCTGTCGTTTCAATAACAAGACCAATATATTAGAATGGGTTTCACGCTTTCCACAGGTGTATTTTGTAAGATCATGTAGGAAGTAATCTTCCCATGGCCCACAAAAGGGTTAAATTACTTTTTTGTAAATCATTCATTCATCCAGTTTTGATTCATGCCTTAGAAGCTAAAACATTTACAAAAGAACATGTACAAAATGTTTCTTTAAAACCATTCATGCAGTGTAAAAAAAAAAACTATTAAAATGATATTTTTAAAAGTGAATGATTTAATAAACCCACCCTTTTAATTTCAGAAAAACTTCCATTCTTTTTAGACGCATGATGGCTGAGCTTTAAAGAAAATATTAACATTGAATTCCTGGAACAAAAAACTGTTCCCCTCAAGTGTTTACAATAGGGCAGAAACATGTGCTAGCTGCAAAGAATATAGTGAGTTATTACTTTGGGATGAATGGGGTTCAACTTATATTCGCAAATTGATGGGCAAAGAGTAAAGACTGGAAGAATGAAAATATGCCTTCTATTGGGCTGGGAACCTCAGAACATTTAAAATTTCAACTTGATGAATTAAAATGGGGTTCAACTTATATTTGCAAATTGATGGGCAAAGAGTAAAAACTGGAGGAAGGAAAATATGCTTCCTATTGGGCTGGGAACCTCAGAACATTTAAAATTTCAACTTCATGAATTAAAAAGACAATTTTTACCCAACCAAAAATTTTAGTATAACAATGGATTGAATTTTTTAAAATTTCTTATAGAATATTTATATATGATTCTTATAATTTCTTATATAAAAGGAGTAATATAAGTAATAACCCTAAAACCTTTTCATGGATAAGAGAAAAATATTTAACCCACTAACCTATCAACTAAAATCTATAATATGAATGAAATATTTTCCTTATATGTAATTCACATCAAAGGGTTGTGAAATAAAACTAGTTTCAGTTGCTAATAATATGAATTATAATTTTAAATAAACATTTATGTAAAGTTATAGAAACAATTTAACATACCTGTTTGAATCCTAGCTGAACAAAGTCATTTGTGGCTGCAGTTAATCTTTTGGAGAGTTCAGTTAATATATTTTGATGATTTCGAAAAAGAAGTAATGGCAAATCTGTTTCATGATAAGCCTAAAAAACATACTTAAATTAACAAAATACTAGCCATCAAAATAAGGATAAAAGTGAAGTAAAGTAAATAAATAAATTAATTTTACACCTTTGTCTAAGAAAAATATTTATAACTCAGAGAAAGCAATCTTTGATTGTAGCAATACAGTCATTAGGCACAGTGCTGTGTATTGTTGATTTGGTTTGCTTTGGAGTGCTATGACCTACTTTTTGCTACATGAGGGCTAATGAGACCAGGACCTACAGCTTAAAGCCAATTCCGAAAGGCTACGAACAAACATGCCACTGTGGGATTCAAACCCATGAACTCCGGTACTGTAAGCCAACACCCTAACCAATCGGCCAACGTTCGGCTCTGTGTATTGTTGAAAAAAATAAAATTGTTCTTTCAAAATATTATTCACTTCTTAATCAAATATATTTACAATTTATTACAAAGAAACATTAAGTATACCCATATACATTTCCTCATACAATACTTCAAGTTGTCATGCAATTGTTCAAATGTGGTATATATTGTTCTGTATTGTTCTTTGTAAGAAACTATTTTGTTTAATTTACGAGATTGACCACCAAGTAGGCAAAACCACATCGCCACCCTGACACTCACCATATATGAAGGCAGAAGGATGCAAAACATCAATCTTTTTCCATCTCACAACCCTTCCATTTTGTTCTACTAAAAGTAATTAAAATGAGTATTACTGCTGATAATTATTTTTATGTAAACATATTGCTAATTTATTCCTTTGAATTTCAGCCTAAATTTTTCAAGCTTTTTTTCTTCTTTTTGTTGGAAATTAGTCCTACAGAATAGAAGCTTTGTATCTCACTTTCTAAATTCTGGTTTTTACAACAAATAATCCATTGTACTAGCCATGTAGAAGACCATTTACCAGGCAACTGAGGGGTAGAAATTCAACAACAGGCATTTCAGCCATTATAAGATACAAGGGGTTAAATACAAACTATAAGTTTTATTTATAAAGTTTAGTTATGTTTTAAAAGTTCAAAATCTGTAAAGAAAGATTTAGAAAATTAAAAACATTAAATTTTTACAAAAATACATCAAATAAAGAAAAGGACAACGTGACAACTTCAATAATCTTGAGTGAAGAGGTAGCATGAAGAAGGATCACAGTCACAATAAAATTGGAAATCCCTTTTATTTTTTCTGCAGTAAATATATATACAACGGGATTCTAATCCTCCCAAAACAGGTAGAAATGCAGAGGATTGTTGCTTGCATAAAATTATCAGAACAATCACAGTTGAAAAAAAGATTAAATAATCTCAGAAATGGGGTACAATGCAAACCCAATCTATCACCCGTTCAGTGTCCAAGACCCTGCCGTTCCTTATGTGAGTGGACTTTATGAGTCTCCTAAATGTAATCACTAAAAAGCTGGCTCTGATCAAAAACCGCAGAAGCCTCCACGAGGTCAAAGTACCTCTGTAAAAAATGTTGTCACAAAATTCTAGATTTTTTATACTTGGGAGTCAGTTAAGATCCCGCCAACCATTTTTTGGTCAGTTACGATTCCAGTTACCTGAGAACTCCAGCTACGGTTACAGCTAGTTTTTTTTAGTTGAATTCTCATTCGATAGCTGTTCCGATTCCAGCTTCTCCATGCAATCCTCCAGAATCATTAGCGTAACCGATCAGGGATATGATGCCTATTCAACCAAATTGTCAACATCCCAGACAAGACATCACCATGTTATTGTAGCAAGATCGAAACAAGAGGAATTCAGATCAACTGATTTCGGTCTTTCATGTTCTGAACAAAGAGGGGTCTTCACAACAGTACATTTTATTAATTGCAAATGAGATTTTTAATACATTATAAAAATAGTAATAATTTAAATACTTACTTTAGCTACTTTCACTTCCTTCAAACAGTCCCATAATTCTAAATAATCCAACTAGAAAAATAAAACAAACGGATAAAAATTTCAGTTGAATATGCTTTAATGGCACAAACTCAAGCATACATAAATTTATACTTACATTTTCTTTCTCTAAGCAAAAATATGCATATTCTTCCAGGCGAAGTACTTCTTTTTCATACATTTCCCCATCTTTCTTCACAATCTGAGCTTGATTTCCTGTCACTGCCCGAATAACCTTTTCTTTGTTGTTTTTGGCTTTACTTGAGATTATTATAAATGATCCAATTTCAGATGTTGAATTAACATGTCTAAACAAATAAATAAACAAAGTATTACAATTCTAAAATGTCTAATTTGAATTATTACTACACTATAACTTATCATGAATAAAATAAATAATTAAATAGAAACTGGTGTTTTTTTTTTAAATTTTTTAAGAAAGATAATTATTGTTTTCATTAAGACTGAAAACTATGCATAAATTTCTATTTAATTATTTCATTTATAAAGTTTTAGCTATTTTACAATATTTTAACAGGTTTTCCTACCAATCTAATCATAGAACATTACATTGTAAAAACATTTTTGTTCCACCTATAATTTTTTAACCCAAAAACTAAACATTTCAGAACATGTTGAAAAAATAAACTAAGAAATGTTTTTAGGCAACTACAAACTTCAAATAACAAATATAAAGCTTAGCAGAATAATAGTTATTTCACTTACGTGCCATAACATGGTTCAACTGATTTCAAACCAGATTCTTTACTGTCATTTCCAACAGAAATAGTGGGAACAGTATCTTTTGATTTCTAAAAATTCAGTACTAAAGATATAAATAAATATAACATCTAGCCACAAGTCAAGAATTTAAATAATAACACTAAAAACTGTGCTTTTTAACACACTGAAGATGGTATGCACTGAAAAGTGTCTAGCCTCAGTTCCCGCACATTTTTTGTTAAAGTAATAACAAAAAAATTTAAAAAAACATGAATTTCCGTCCTCTGTCGCCAACAGTTGAAAAATAAAAGATGGGAATTCCCGTCTTCAATGTGTTAAGAAAGAAAAATTGGTAAAATATTATAAAATCTTAGGCATATGGAACATTACAGATAAAAGTTTTACTATTCTAAATTTTGATAATAAATGGTAAATAACTCATACCTCTAGAACATATAATTATCTGTGTTGGGTATCTCTGACAATTATATATATATATATATATATATATATATATATATATATTACTTAAGAAGCAAAAATAAAGTTTATGCTGAAGAACTTACAATCAAAATGCAAGGAAAATAAGTAAGACCTATAAAGCTAAATAAAGAATCTTTGTTTAGAAATAATAAATATGACAGATGAATGCTAATTCTTTTTTAATAACAAAGTTCTTTGAATTTATCATTGATCAAATAAAAATTTGAAAGATTGCCTCAGATGTATGTGTATGACAAGGATGCACAGTCTGGATAGGCAAGCTTGGCAGTGCTAACCCTTAATAAAATATATTAGTAGTCACATTTGTCATCTGTTACTTAATGTACCCTTAATTAGTTACAAACAAGTTACCAAAAATTACAAAGATTAATCCGGTTATCATGTCCAAAATACAAAACATGTTAACTTTTTGTGAATACAGCATGCAGAATTAGCGCCTACTTTTCAACCACAATTTTTTCCCCAAACATATGAATGCTATTATAAACATGCAGTGAAATTTTTACCCAAGTATATTTTTTATGATTTGGGAAGGCATATGGATGTTCTATTGCTAGGGCAAAACATGGATTTTTCTAAGAATGTAGAGGAGAAACAGGCTTGTATTTCCAAGGAAGTCTCATTCAGGGAAAAAATAGTCAACATTTCATAGTAACCACAAATTCTGAAAAAGTGATGGGTGTTAGAATAAGTGGCTGTGTGGGTGTTGCATACAGAAAAAGTTTTTTTCCTATATTTCCTATTTTCTTATCAATCTTCCAACCCATAAACAATTATTCCAACCCACTTCCCAAAGCTTTCTCTGCAATAGATGCAAATTTCCTGTCCACTCACCACATTTTTCAGCTGTTACTGGTAAATGACTCAGATTTTTCCCTGATCTAAGTTACTTTTACTGTTAAATTCACTAACTAGGTTTCTGTTTCTCTCGGAAAGATTTTCCTCTCTGCATCTCACTCTGGGATGCAACTCTGTTCCAGCACGGGTTTCAATGAACATTTGTCTAGTTGGTCTTTAACTGTTAAATATGTCATTTTAGCAGCTCTTTGATAAAAAGTTTCACTTGGATTTGTGCCATTCTCTTCAATGTGACCCAACTGCATATTACTTCAATAGTCTAGCTGTCTAGGTTTCTCCCTGCCCAGAAAGCCTGGGCAAGTAAATACAATAGGGCTTAATTTGATGTGACCGATGGATTAATTTTTTCTGTGTTACATATATATATATATATATATGTAATATATCAAAATTATTTAACTTTAATATTTCTTCAAAAACCTCCTCTCTTCCATTTTTATTCATCTAAATATCTTTATCAGCCTCTAAATGGTTTGGTCAACGAAGTATTTTCCACTTAACATTCCTTTCTGTCATAAAACTGTAAACTTTCTGTCTATACAGCAATTTCCCAGGTGTGGCGGAACATGTGTTCGTGTTTTGCTGATATTGCATTTAATTCGCTTAGTAAGTTGTTTTTGTTGTGGGAAAATTCTTGTTGTCAGCGTTCTTGGATGTACTTGTGTGTGAGCAGAGTGAACTCTGTGGCTTTTAATTGTATACTGTCCAGAAGGACAGATGTGTCGTGTTGCCGCTCCTAAATAAAGTTTTAAATTAGACATCTGAGTTCTCTTGAATATGAGACCCGACTGCATCTTTGTACTTTATGAATGCTAGCTGTTGAACTTTCTCCTTGTGAAGGAGTTTTATAAAAAATGGATTACATATATATATATATATATATATATATATATATATATATATATATGAGACGAACCATAGCTGCCATCCATCAACACCTACAGAATGTAGTCGTGTCCATTGGGAGTCTGCTATGGAAACAGCTGAGTCCAGTGCTCCAATCCTAGAATGGGACACTAGACTGTTTTTCTTCAGAGTGTAGCATGCAGAGGCACCAACAGCAAAATATCACCAATTTATTCATTTATTTTCCACAGTTACATGATTACAATTACAAAGCACACATCTGAACCTTGCGCTCTGTTAGCAAGGAACAGAAAGTCAAAAAATTCCAGAACCAGCCTTTGAACCTTTGAGCTCACCTATTTAAAACGTTTTAAAACCGGAATTGACTTCATGATTGACGTCAAGAGACAGCCAATGATGCCGCATAGAAAGTTCTCGCAAATTCTAAAAACCCATCCCACTGACAGAGTGCCATGTGCAAATCCCAAAACTAGAAAAACGCCACCATTTTATAAGAATTGACACATAGGATTTTGGAACCCAAACAGAAATATTTTAAGCACAATGCCCCATTATTACAAATATATATATATATATACATAGAGAGAGAAAGAGAGAGCAACAACCGTTACTTGGGAGAACTTATAACCCTTCTTAGAGAAACTAGAATTTTATAATTCCACAGTTACAACTATTCTAAATTTACTTACTTTAGGCTGACAAATAACATAAACTTTAACAATTTTTAAATTAATATGCTAGTTTGTAATTAATATTATTTACTTTCTGCATTCATTATTACTTTCAGATTGCTAACATAAGTATGAAAAAATTAGAATAAAATCTTATTTTATAAATCAAAAAAAGATACTTTACTCACTTTGACAATGGATAATTTATAAGGTGGAAACTGACAAGATGCCTCTACAGGAGTTTGAAATTTTGTAACATTTAAGTTAAGTTGAATAGATTCATTCATTTTCCTCTCAATGCTTTGCAATAAAGTGTCAGTTATAGATACCTAAAAATATTATTCCAATATTAACCAATTAAAGCACTACAAAAATATCAAGATTTATACTGCAACAAAATAATATAAGATTTTAAAAGATATTAAATATCTTACTTTACTAGAAAAAGTTAACAAAAGATCTTTGGCTCCAGCATAAGCAAAATGCTGATAAGCATATGGCAGTTCCTCTTTCAATGCTGCATTTAGTAAATGAAGAGCAGTATGGTTTTGAGAACAGGATAAGCGATGTTCCTTGAAATAAATGAGAACATGAAAAAATACACTTTTAATACAGATGTAGTATAGGTTCTCTTGAGACAATTATAAAATTTTAGCATCTTTTTGGTATTTTGACATAATGATTGAACAAGTTAAACTCAATATAAATATATTTTTCGATTTTCATGCTTTTTGTTGATCTAAAATTTTTCTAAATTTCATTCATTTATCACCATTATACATTTTTTTTTTCAATTTTTTTGTTACTGCCAACATTCTGCTGAACTGGGATGTCTCAGTCATCAACAGAAGGACTTGTACTACATCTATTCTATATTTTGCCTCCAAAAATGTAATTTTTGAAAATCTTATAATCTTGTGCACTGCAAACATAAAATACATATTTAGACTCAAAGTATTGGGAGCAGATGTAATATAAGTCTTAACTGGCAATATTTCTTGCCGTTGGCAATCAAAATCACAAATTTGGCAAAATAATGCAAATGTAAATAAAAAGTTGGAAAAAATACAGAAAAATGCCAAATATATATATATATATATATATATATATATATAACGGCAAAATATAAAGGAAACTTACAAAAATTTTGAACTGCAAAAAACATAAAAATTAAAAAATAAATTTGTAATGAGTGATGTCTATGCATTAATGCTGTAAAAATAGCAAAGGAATGTTAAATTTTCAAATACATGACAACAGGATCTATACTCTGTTTGTACCAAGTATTGCAGGCTTAGATGGAAATCTTATGGAGGTTCGGTACCACCCATATTGGATTCCTCTAGCTCCATGTTAACCTATAGTACAAATTGTTCTACTTTGGGGCAGTTTGCATTTTAAATATTTTGTTAAACCAACTTTACATGATAAAACAGAAAATTCTCCCAGGTAATGTGTGACAGTTTTCAAAATTTAAGTATGTGAATGTCTTTTTCCTTTAAAGAAGTCTATATCAAAATTTTTTACAAATACATTAAAATTAAATATATTCTTCTCCCTCTTTTTAAAAATTTAGTAACTCATTTCTTAAAGTATCTTCTGCTTTATAATACTGTAAAATTTATTTAAAGAAATCATTTGTTTAAATGCATACTGTTCCCTCAAAGGTAACATCTAGCTAGATATGACTAGTATCTAACAATCGTAATACATAACCTTATGCACAGTACCCAACCACCTAAGACTATAATATGAAATTTCAGCATAGTTGCATTAAAACCTTAATGTTTACATTAAACTGTTACAACTGATTATCCATATATTTAGATGGATAAAAGAAAAAAACTCAATGACTGCTTATTTATTAATATTTTACAAACATACTAAAAAAGATTATAATAGCTATTTGAATTTGTTTAACATTCTGTTTATATACACATATAAACAGAAAGAGCTAATAACATGCCAAGATAATGGAATTTTCAAACACAAACATAAGAAAGCTGTTACCATTTTTATAAACATAATTGCACAAAGATTTGAACAATATAAATGTTAAAGTAGGAGAGTGAGAACAGATGCCAATTAACTAAGTGAATATAACTATGCTATAAAAGCAGGAGCCCATAGTCAGTATGCTTTTACATACACTGAGTTTGCTTGCATTAATAATACAGAACATTTGTAGCAGCAAAACAGCTACCTGCATATAATTTCTTTCTATTTGAACCTTATTTATGTTAGTTTGTAGTTATTACTATATTTTGGTACAAAAATTTTACTTTCTTATACATAGATTGCAAAAGAAATTTAGTATGTATCAGTTTTCAGATAACTACTCACTTATTTTTAAAATATCCTATAAAAAATTTCCCTATACAAAACTATATTAAATAGTCTTTATAAAACTACATTAAGAATTACATATTTGATTACTCATCAATATATTCATGCCAAATCTTGGGGAGGGTCGAGCCCCTACATGAAGATTTTTTATGTCCTTTATAAAATACTGAAATATTCAAAATATATTTTGTGTAGAAAAATTTATTTATTGATGTTAGGTAAAATAAATAAAATGATATCATAACACCTTACAGTTTAAACTGGCCAACTTGAAGAAAGTGGTAGTCTGTAACTAGTGAATATTTTATGGCAATAAAGCAGAAATAGACCGTAATATTATTTTTAGTCAGAAATTTATAGGAAAGTTTTAACTATTAAAAGTGATAATAATATGTAATAAAATGTTAGTCTTTTCTGTTACTTATATTGATCAACAATAATCACTAAGTAACGTATTTGTCATTACACAGGTACCTTCACTTGGCAGGATACTGACTGAATTTTGTACCCCTAAATTATTCCACCTGCATGCGGGCAGGACATTCATTGCATACCTGTCAGGAATGCCCTAAATCTATTTACCAGTTTAAATGATTTTTAATTCAAAAGGAGTCAATTTATTTTCAATAAAAATTCATTTAAAACTGATCTTTTGAATTAAAACAAAAATAGAAAAAATTTCATTAATTTATCTACCAATAAAAAAATTTTAGCAAAACTTACATCATTTATTACAGCTTGCACAATTTTATCAGCAGCTACATTTCCTTGTTCAACAAAGCCATCATGAAAAACATATCCATTCATTTTGTACACATTGACAACTTTGAAAACAAAGTCCTAGTAAAATTAAATAAATAAATAAATGTGAAAGAATTTATTAATAAAATATCCTTTGAGTATGTACAGTATAATATATTAATACTTAATTAAATACAATCAATTATGAAATAGACAGCTATGACTAGATTAAGAAAACTTGTAACTCTGATAAAATACCTGGCAAAAAATAATACAAATATTTCTGTGATTGATTTGTTAGTTTAGGAGTACTACAATTAACTTTTTGCTGCATAACTAATAATTTCACTGCTACTTACTGCAGTTACTAGTCATTAGTGCTTAGTAACAATTCTGAATGGTTCCAAACTCAATGTCAGCCATAAGATTTTAACTCTTAAAATTCAGTACCAAAAATCAATATTCTACTTATTTGGCTGTTCTAAGGCATTTATATTTTTTATTAATATGAAAAATATTAGTTCCTTAGAATGGTTATATAATTATAACTAAAACTGTGCAGAAATCTATATCTTTGTCAGAAAGAACAACTGCATTCATTGCCCCCTTAATGCATGGACCCACTGGGCACTTGACTTGGGGCATCATGTTAATTTGTGCACACTAATCAACTTGCCTTTTATTAAAAAAAAAAAAAAAAAAAAAAAAAAAAAAAAAAGATGGCATTTGAATTAACATTTTAACTTTCTATACCCTTGGAAAGAGGTTGATGATACTTGGTGGAATTTGTTAGGAATGCTATGGTATTTTTTTTTTTTTGGCAACATGAGGGTAAATTAGATCAAGACATAGTGGTCACTAAATGCAGGGAGAATAGCACCATGATACATCCCTGGTAATTTTCCCCAAAGTCCCTGACAAATAGTAGTCATGCAACATTTCTTGGAAATGTGCTAAATTTTGACCAAGTTTAGTCTGCCTTTATATTGGGGTAGAGCTCATCCATTTTTTGCATTTATATAAGTAAAAAGCATAATTTTAGGTATATGCTAGCCTAATATCTTTCATCTGGATGCATCTAAGGATTTCACCATTCAACTGGAGTAGTTCAAATCCCATAAAGCATGTCTTTTTTCTATGCATAGTGAGTATATTACAGCTACTATTTCTCACCCAAATAGTCTAAATAAGCCTGTACATGAATCAGGGTTCTCTGCTTCATATATAGGCTAATGATTTTTCCTGATGTGTGGCCACCCTGTAGAATTTACTGCTTAAAGATGATTTCAAATGACTGTGAACATAAATGTAATCAGCAAGAGGATTCAAACCAGTGCACTCTAGTTCTGAAAGCAGTGTATATATAGCACTGCCAGTTTATTTGATGTGGGCACATATTAGCTGATGTTCTTAATATAAGTACAAAATTTAATTTACTTTCAAAATATTGTTTTAACTTGTTTAATTCAAATATAAAACAAATGAGAATTTATTGATAACTTTGTGTATATTTAAAAGGAATAATTCCATTTTTTGCATACATAAAAGTTTTAAATCAACTTTTATATAAAACTTCATAATTATAGTGCATATATTCAAAATAAAAATTAATTTCTACGAAAAATTTTGTGAAAAAATGAAACATATCTTTAAATGATTTTTTAAATACTTAAAGTAATGTTTTAAAATTTATGGCAAGATGAACATAATCTGAGTAGTCTTCATCTAGCCCATGAACCATAGTCATTATCACTGGATATCACTGGAATTAAAGGTTTCTTGGAAGATATACATTATATTTAATTTTGAATACACATAGACTGTGCAATTGCATTATATATTAATACATTACATGCAGATGATGAGAATTCTTCTAATTTTATTTCCTAGCATTAGAGACAAATGACAAAAATTCTTGTCATTTAGTAGGCATATCATTTAAAATATATAAATGTTTATATAGCGTATATAAATATTATGTAAAAAGAAATAGTAAAATTATTTAATCTTCAAACAGGGTTCCCACACTTTTTCCAGAACAAAAATTAAGGACTTTTTAAGGACTTTCTAAGGACCAAAGTAACTTTTTATTAGGACCTACTTGAAATACACAGCATAACGACATAAACCCTATTTCCTAAGGAACATATTTTAATAATTATGAACCAGACAAGGCATGTTCAATAAATGCCCTACAATATTTCAGAATTAAGTTTTTAAAAATGCCTAAAAATTAATATAAGATAAACCTATTTGACAAAAACTAATTTGGAAAAATGTACATCTAAAGTTTTTTCAGTGATCAAACTAAAAATAAATTGTAAATAAAATACAATATTTATAAACAGTACTTTCTGAGGGTTTAAAAATGACTCTGATATATATATGTGTGTGTGTGTGTACAATATACTAGCTGATTATACCCAATGTTGCCTAGGAAAGAAGAAGGTTTTAGACTTTTCTATTTCCTTCAATGCAAGGAAAATTAAACTTCCATAAGTAACTGAAACATCTACAACCCCCCATACCATCCTCCATGTTTCGTTTAATTAAAATCTGCATGACTGTTAGCTATTAGGAAAGGGCAGCTGACTTTATAAACCTTTTCAGTATGCAAAAGATTATTTGACAAAAAAGTTTTCTAGCTTGTGACCATAAAAAGTACTAATAAACTAAAAGTATTGTCATAATTTTTTAAGGATATCAAAGAAAGGAATTTTGAATTACTACAGTAATACACTGAAAACATATATGTATTTGAGAATTTTCTTTATTATTAATACTGCACTTTTGACTAGAAAATGTAAAAGAATGTTATGAACATTAACAAATATTTTATATATTCCTAATATATACATTCTTTGACCAGTACTTATCACTTGTACTGGCGTTCTTAGAACTGGTTTTGAGCAAGTTAAACTCTGAACTTACAAAACCAGAAAGTTTGGAGAGTCCGGTGAAAACTGATAGGAAATCAATGTGATAACGGATCATATCGATGGAGGAATTGATCATGTTCCAATTTAAAAATTGAGGATTTTTTAAGGACAATTGACAAAAATTAAATAGTTTTAAGGGCCTTAAAAATGAAAACTAAAATTAAGGAGTTCTTAAGGACTTTTAAGGATTGTGGGAACCCTGTCAAAGTCCCATTAACTGCAGAGGGTTAAAAGGCATTTGAATTACCCAGCATGCAGCAGGTTATGAAGATTTTACTTAAATTTCAAAATAAAATCCAATTAATAGGTAAATTAAGCAAATTAAACAATCATTACCTCACACTGAATAAAGCCTATGTCCCCAGCTTGATCATCATCTTCTGCATAAAAATTAGTCTCTTTTAACACCAACTGGCAGTTGAGACCTCTACTAACAGAATCAACCATTTTATCATCTCTAATTACTGCAATTACTTGAGTTTCAATATGTTTAACCCCTATGTATACAGAAAGAAAATTTTTGTAAATAAAAATATAAAAACAGATTTAAAAAATACACTTTTCTAATGAGCACACATTTTAACATGAATTTACTGTAGAATAATAAGATGTAGTCAATTATTCTACACTTTAACAATTTTATACACATTTTGCCCATAAACAGATATACAAATAATGATTTTTTTAGCTTACAGTGATAGCAATATGTAAATTTTATAATGAAAAAATTAATAATTATATTGAGTTTCTATTGAAATTATGTTCATTGATGCAAAATGAAAAAAGAAAACAAAGTAGATTTTCTTACAAAATTTTTGAGTAATACCTTTCTAAATAAATAAATAAAGCTTTAGTTAGCATATTTTAATATTATTTATTCTATTGGTCACCCTAGAAATATGGCTGCCTATATGTATACATGGTCTGCATACCTATTAGACTTTTCCTAGAACATATTTTGATATATTAAATATCAATTTCAAGAAACTAAAATATTTTTTTAAAAAAAGAGTCTAGGGTCTACCTTACTTTTAAATTAAATAACTATAACTAATTACCTTTACTTGGCCAATCATACTTATAATCATCAATAGTAATAGAGATATTCTTGGATTTAAGAAACTGAATAACATCTGCAGATATATTAGGTTCCAATTTATCAGGAACAATAGAGATTTCAGGAACCTTTAAAAAAAGAAAATGAACATAAAATCAAACATAAATTTAAAATAGTGTTATTTAGAAAGTTAATAATATCAAATTGCTCAAATCCAAATTTAAAATTTGCTTGATTTTAAAAAAAATTTGTTTTTGCACATTTAACTATCTGAATCCTATTACTGCCAGTAAGATACAATGTCAATCATTATAAGAAGGTAATTTACTTGGGAAATAATAGATAGATATCACTAGCATTTATAGACAGAAAAAAAAGTTATGAAATACATACATTTTCTTGATTACTGCGGCAGGAGTTTAACATATCTTCCAACTTTAATTTAACATCAAGTAAAACCTGTTCACATTTTTTCAATCCTGTTAGAGGTGCATCTTGTTTTACTTGGCATTCCTATAACAATGAAAGAAATGTCTAACATGTTCAAAATATTTGGTATCTATATGTAACAAATTATATATTACTTACCCTTAGAGTTTGCTTGACTTCTTTCAGCAGAGGTACAATACTTTCTTCTGAAACCTTAAAGTAACAATAACTTCTATTAATGTCTTTTGCACTTTTTGAGTATGTAATCTCAAACTTAACAACAATAAAAAAATAAAATTAAGATAACAATGAATAAACTTATCAGATTGATTTTTCTTTCACAAGAAAAATATTTAGTACTTTTTTTTTTTACTTAATATTGCTTTAACAGCTTTCTTAATCATCAACTATTCAAACTTCAACATAAAATACTTTAAATTATGAAATCAGAGAGACAGTACAAATATATCAAAAGTTCAGTTTAGGATTATATTATACATTTCAAATAACACATTCAAGAAATGTGGTTCAGAGTATTTAGATTCATTTTTAGATTGAAGTTTAAATTAAATTTAAACAATAGAGTGTTAAAATACAATGAATATGTTTTTAATAAAGAAAGCAATTTTAGATATACTGTTGAGGGAGTATGCATTCTTTTAATTTTTAATCAACCATTCAGTTATGTCATGTCATATTTTAATTTCCCATTTTCATTTGAATTATGATTGAATTTTATAAATATTTCCTCTTATCATAGTAACAATTATATAGTGCAGGGTTAAATGCCTTTCTAAAAGGTCACATTTTATGTATGAGATACTAAGAAACATGGGAATGCAGTGACAAAAATAAAAACTTGTCAATAACTAGTGCAAAGGATAGTAAAAACACATACTGCATATTTACATAAAAAATCACATTACATTTCTAGAATTTTCTAATATAATCAGAGCTTTGCACTAGTTTTACACAAATTTTACTTTTGTAATTTGTCTTTGGTTTTAGATACTTCATACACTCTCTCAAAATAACTTTATCTCTTGATAATGCATATTTGTTTAATGCTTTAAAAATCCTAATCCTGCTACTTATATCTAGTAAAAAATGTATCAATGATTTATATATTAATTTCTTTTATACAATATTTCTTAGACATTATACCCATTACAATTAATAAGATGAGGGAAATAATAAACAAAATACAGAATGTAATGTAACTGGTCTAAAGATTGTTAAACACAAAATTCAAGAAATTCATTTACTGTAGAAATTATGTCTCAAGATAAATATTAGCCTTGTATATTAGACCCATATTAGTCTCATTTATTACTAACAGATTAACCTTATGCATTATAAAATTTTAAACATAGCAGTTGATAATTATACATTAAAAACATAACCCAAATTAAGAATTATAAATAAAAATAAAATATAATAATGAAAATATATTATCAAAAATTAATCAAAATATGCAATGTACTTTATGATTCATAAAAAAAAAACAAATTTTATAAAATTCATGATAAATACCACAGTAAGTTTATCAGCTTTTTCATTTAGCTGAAGTACTTTATCTGATACTTCTTTCCCATTCTTTTGGATAAAGGATGCTTGCCTACCAGTAACTGCATTTATATATCGTGTAGACCCTCCATGAGATTTTGAAGGTAATATTACAAATTGCTCAATATCTGAAGTGTTATGAACATGCCTAAAACAATATTAAAAGTCAAATATTAATTTTTATATAAAAAAGAAAATTAATTTATTATTCTAAAGTAGTTTAAAATATACTAACGTTCCACAGCAAGGTTCTAAAGAAAGCATTTCATCTTTGTCTTTTCTGTTTACAGATATAACATGAACAGTTTCTGGATATTCCTAAAAAAATTCTGTGTTTAAATAGCCCATTCATAAAAAATAAATAAGTAAAGAAAGAAAGTTAAATAACTTCAATTCAATTTTATAAAATAATAATTTCAATATCTTTGAAATTCTTTCAATAAAAAGTTTCATCTATATTCTTATACAGTAAAATTTCCGTAGCAGAAACTCTGAAATAAGCACATGTCTGTTTAACATACTTTATTACCTCTAATTCAAACCCTCTTTTTCTAAGGTATTTTACCTTTAAATTAGGAGCATACTGAACAGCAGATAGCAATTTAAGCTGAAAATTGTTTAATTAGCTTCTTTCATGCTAAATGAGAATGAGAATTATTTTAATCAGAAATTAATCAGTCTAAAAATTCTTTACAACATTCATTCACTATATGTAACAAATACTTTCACAACCTCTAAACACCCATTCAGCCTTTTAAAGGTGTATTTCTATATTAACCCAAAGGGTAGAATGTTCAATATTAACATACAATGTTCTGTATGATGTAAAAGAACACCCATGGGTCACAATAATAAATATGCCTCTTTCCCACAGTGTAAACAATCTCAACTCTCGGGTATACAAAAGCATTTTTCATTGATTATTTGTGGTAAAATAAGTTTTAAACTTTACAGGCTTCAAACATATTTACTTTACATTTAAAGAACATTCAAATAGATGGAATTGCTAATTTTAGATAATGAATCTTCTACCATAAAGTTGTATTAATAAACAGTCAAACCAGAATATATTATCTTTTTGAAGTATTTTGGCCCTCAGAATACAGGGTACTTCTATAGTTTTTGAATACTGGAACAATTAAAAGTAAATATATCTTTTAGTCCTCACATGTTTGCTATTAACAGATTCCCTATAGTTTATTACAAGTAAACACTTACATTTTCATATTGTTCCTTTTTATAAATTCCCTTTTTTCTTATATGCATAAATAAAATAACTTATCTATATTCCCAAAATGCCTAATTAAAGTGATTTATATTATACTCCACACACAGAAAAAAAGCATCCGACAATATAAACAACAACCCTGATTTTCTTGAATAAAAATAAAATTTATTCACTTACTTCACCACGAATAATAACTGCTTTTGGATTATCCAAAAGTTCTTGAAATGGTATTTCAGACCTGCCGACTACCATTTGCTGCTGAATTACTTTATTCATACTTTGCTCTATTGCTTCAATTTGCTCTGGAGTCAAAGCATTCTAGATAAAATAATGTGTACAATAATTAGAGTCTAAAATTCTTATAATGAATGTATCTTAATCATTTTACTACCATTTCCCCAATATATGAATCCTTCCTAATTGTCAGAAATCTGCCACAACTTCATTCAGTGACCAATGTTATATATTTATTTTTCAATTATTTTTAAGGCCTTAAATATAGGGCTCAAGTGGTAGCATGATAGGCAAGAGTCCTAGAGTGCTCTGTTTAAGCCTGGCAAGGACACTAAAGATTTTCCTGAAATTCATAGAATGTTTAGGTCAAATCTGTAATTCTGGATGCCCTCTAGCTGAGAGTTTGGCAGAGGGGAAAGAGGTATGGAATCAGAACCAAAAATTCACATCCTGAGGATGACCAAAACTGAAGAAATTCAAAAGCAACAAAACGAAAAGGGTGAGAAAGTAAGCAATACAAGCTCCCAAATATAATATAGAGATGACACATTTAAAAATAGCAAATAGTTTTGAAAATGAGGCCAAATTGTCATTATATATGCAAAAATTTGCATAATCTTTAGATAAGGACTGAATACTGTATATCATACAAATCTGTTTGAAATAAAGGAAATATACCCATTTTCATGTTTTTAAATTGTAGTATATACACTGAATTATTAGCAGCAGAGTAACAAAATTTTAAGTTCAGTAATATAGGATTTGATTTACTGTATCTATATATATATTACAACATATAATAGTAAAATATGTGCCTTGATTTAAAAGGTTAATAAACATCTATTTAAGATATTTTCTTAAAATTTTTAATAGCTTTAACACTACATAAATTTTATTATAATAAAGATTAGTATTTAGACTTTTAGAAAATTATACTTACCCTTGAACTAAAGCCAAAACGTAAGTTATTGGGACCAACATATGATGATCGTTGGGTTGTGTAAGGCAAAATGTTTCTCAAAATTGAATTTAATAAGTGAGTAGCTGTATGATTTTGACTGCAAGCAAGACGATGTTCCTGCAAATGGTAACAAAAACAGAAGATGAAAGAAAAGAGTTAACAAACAGAAATGCACCCTCAAGGATGAAAAACATGAAAATAATTGGTGTAGCACAGTTTCTTAACCTTTTTTAAACCACAGAACACTTTTAATTTTATGCAATACAAGTTTGTATACAACAGAATCCCAAATAGAATATATATAAATGTGTATACCAGGGTTCCCACTCTTTTTCCAGAACAAAAATTAAGGACTTTTTAAGGACTTTCTAAGGACCAAAATAACTTTTTGGACCTCCTTGAATTACAAGATATAAACCCTATTTCCTGAGGAACATGTTTTAATGATTATGAACCAGGCAAGTAATGTTCAAGAAATGCCCTACAGTATTTCAGAATTAAGTTTTTTAAAATGCCTAAAAAATATCAGTCATTTTATATATATATATATATATATATATATATATACATATACCAATACTAGCTGATTATACCCGACGTTGCCTGGGAAAGAAGAAAGTTTGATCTTCCTATGACACTGAATGCAAAGAAAATTTAACTTCCATAACTGAAATATCTACTAACCTAAATTCTCCATGCTTCGTTTAATTAAAATCTACATGACTATTAGCAGTTAGGATAGGGCAGCTGACTTTATACTTTAAACATTTTAAGTATACGAAAGATTATTTGTCAAATAAGTAACTAAGAAAATAACTGTCATAAGAAAACTGATAGGAAATCACATGATGACAGATCTCGCTGATGAAGAAATTGATTGTGTTCCAATTTAAAAATTGAGGAGTTTTTAAGGAACTTTGACGAAAATTAAGTACTTTTAACGGCTCTTAAATATGAAAACTAAAATTAAGGAGTTTTTAAAGACTTTTAAGCACCGTGGGAGCCCTGATACATATAATTTGGATATTAGTATATTATGCATCAAAAATGCCATACCTAACTATTCACATCTCTCTCCAGAATGAATAAATAAATGAAAATTTTTAAAAGGAAAACTTACAAAAATTTAATGGAAAATTTAAGCCCAATAACTTTTTCAAATATTTTTAATACTATATCTTATATGTGGAATAACTATTCTTATTTTCTGTTTTTCTGCCTTTTACATTTCATGTCTTAATTTGAAAACATCAAGAAACTAAGTTCACATAAATACAGTGATAAAATTGTAAGAAAAATTTTATAGCTTTTAAAATATAGTTTTAGCTTAGTTTAAACAGAAATCCCAAATTTCTTGAACTAATGGCTTTTTTGCTGTTGTTGTCTTTTTTAACTTTTAATTTTTTTTTTATTGATTTTCAATTTTTGGCAGAACACTTTCTTTCAGTTTATGGAGAACTAGTGTTCTGTGGAATACTAGATAAGAAACAAGCATAAGAGCATACAGTTTAATCATAAAAATTACCCAAAAACAAATAATCTTAAGTATACAAGTATACAGTCTAAATTTCACCAAAATATAATGTTATAATGAAATATGATTTTACAATTATTGTAACTAATCTAAAGTTTGCAACAACATAAATCTAGAGATTTTACTATAACTTTCAAAAACTAAACAGACTAATTTTAAAAATGAAGGTACATTGGTAAAAACTTTTGAAGAAAAAATCATAAAATCATTTAATATTATTAATTTGTGAAATTATTTGTGAAACTTAATTATCACACTCAAAAAACACTGTAAGACTTTACAGATAATAAATTGAAATTAAAGAACTGCTTAGATGTAAGAAATTAATTAATAACTAATAAATTATGTCTTTCAAAAAAAAAATAAAATGTTAGCACTCCAGTAAATATGATAGCAAAATAATTTTGTCGCAAAACAAAAAAAAATAGAGAATAACTTTTTTAACATCTTAAATATATATATATATATATATATTATATGTAATGGTCGAGTGTTAAGGTGAGTGGAATAAATAGTTCTTCGTAGTAAAAACACTTCTTTATTTAGTTTGGATTTTCCGTTTCAGGCATGGCTTGCGCCATTTTCATTTATTAGTGTCGAAGCTAAATGTGGAAAGGTGTTGACAGCTCCATGTCCACGCGCTAACTGATTTTCTCCTTGATTATGTAAACATTTTATAACAAGGAAGCTACTTGACATAATTTCCGGTTCCTTTTGAATCATCCCAACACATCGATAAAAATAACCTTGCACAAATAAATAAAGATCAATCCACAGGCGATGGTAACTGAATTTATTCTTAAATATCATCACTTGGTTGTTGGTTGGTTTGGAGCGCTACGGTCTACTGTTTTGCACACGAGGGCTAATGAGACCGGGACCTACAGTTTTAAAGCCGATTCCGAACGGCTACAAACATCCATGCCAGCAGCGGGATTCGAACCCACGAACTCCGGTTCCGAAGAGTAGCGCTCTACCATTCGGCCATCGTTCGGCAAATACCCTCACTTAATTAAAAAACACTTCTTCAAAACACATTAAGTTAAACATAAAAAACAGCATTTTCAATAAGCATAGAACATATTGAGAAACGAGACAGCTCACTTATCATCAAAAAAATAACACCACCACAGCATAACGACTTGCCTTTATATATTCGGCTGGTTGTGAAATACAGTTCACAAAACAAATTAGCATGCCGTGAGGGTTTCTTCACGGAATAGAAAAAACAATTAGAAAGTGCTGGTTAAATTTAAACTAAACTTAAGGTTACTTTAACAAATGTTAATCAGTGTGTGGTGGAAACAAAAATAGACAATATAAAGTTAACAGATTAATCATCAACTTCCTGTGAAAATCTCTACACCTGACCGCATTACTCCTAAATGTTATGTAAGCATGGGTCTTTTTCATTTATTTTATTATTATAAAAGAGTTCCCTTTTTAAAATCATTTATAAGTCACTTAATTTCCCACTACCCCCTTTTTAGACCTGACATATATACTTACATATATATAAAAATCCACAAATTTTTACCCTTTTATCACACATAACTAAATGATTGGAGTAAATTTTCAATCAACAAAAAAAATGTAAAAAGTTTCCCAAATAAAATGAAGACTTAAATTACAATTTGCATACATTATATTAAATAAAAATCAAATAATGGCTATTAAGTCTTAGATTTATAAGAGATGTATAAAATACATACTTTATCAACATGCATAAGAGCAAAACTGCCTCTCTTTACAGTTCCATTCACAATTTTTCCCTCATGAAAAACATAACCATTAGAAGACAGCACATTATTAACTTGGAATGTAAAATCCTAAATTTAAAAATTCATAATGTCATATAACAAATAAGTAGCACAAATTTTCCTATTAACTTTATTCAAAATATGTTGTCTTTAATGAATAAAAAAAACATTAAATACATTTAATGAAACATAATTAAAACTGAATATAATACAAATCAGAAAATTTCATAACTAACAGTTATCATCTTTTCATTATAATATCAAGTAATATATTAATCTAAAAAACTCACTTTATTGATGATTCTTCCAATATCAGCAAGCTGTCCACCTCCTTCTGAATAGAAATTAGTTTTATCGGTGACTAAAAAACACTCATTTCCTTCTGTTGCCTCTGATACCATCTGCTTGTTATGGATTATACCTACAACTGTTGCTTCAATACTTTTAACACCTAAAATCATAAATATTTACAGTTCAAAATATTTCCCTTGAAATAATATTTCATTTTTACTACCAGCTATATTAGATTCCTCCAGCTCAGTGTTAAATTATGGGGGAAATATTTCTGCCACTGACTGTCTTATTTCTTGGGACAAACTTTATTGCATGAAAGAATGACAATTTCTCTTGAGTTATGTCAGACTTATTAAAAATAATTACAAAAATGTTAAGATTCTAAATTATTTGTGAAAAATACTGGCATAATCTTTTTTCAAAACAAAAGCAAAAATTTAAAAAATATAATTTTTTTTAAAGAAAACAGAATAACTCAAGAAAATTCTCTATTCTGTCACATGAAAAAAAAAATGTTTACAGAAATCTTTAAATGCAAGTAGTCTATTGATAGCACATTAATGAAATACAATATGACCAGTAACCAGTTATCTTAACCTAAAATAAAATTAAGTATTTATAACAAAATAAATTGCTAAAAACAAAGTAGAAAAATCCCATAAAAATTGCTTCATACAGTGCTGTCATCTTCCCTTATCTTAATGATAGAAAAAAAATTACATAAACGTAAATATTAGAAGACAAACACTACACTCAAGCCTGTTGGGTATGTAATCCTTTTTTATATTTTTTTCTTCTGTGTCTGTGTATGTATATTCAGTAAAAAAAAATTCCATCAAATACATATTATGAACAAAAACTAATTTAAAAAAAACAGCTGATTGCTGTTAAAAATAACATGTAAGATAAAAAGAAAAAAAAGCCAACAGATGGCTCATATTGTATTATATCATCATATTACCACAAAATACTTCTACATATTACATCATCAAGCAAAATCTGTATAGTATAGACTATATACTATAGTATAATAAAGTAGAAGGAGTCAATAATTATTACCAATTTAAATGTACTCTAAATCCATTAGAATGAAGATGAGCTAACATATCACACATTAAATATCAAAAAAATTTTATCTGTCAAAACAACTAAACTATAATTACACTTATTTTATCTAAAAGACAGCATAGCTGAAAAAGTTAATTTTATTCTTAAAAAATTATCAAATAATACTAATACATAAACTGATTATCTTATATTATGATAGTCTTATATTGCAAACATTGAGTTGTACTAACAATGTTTCTATATTGTTCTAATACATAAATCTACTTGCCATATTCATTTTTGTGGGTAGAATAATTGTACTTGAATGAGTCATCTGATACTTTAACATCATTAACTTGCAACTCTTTAACCATAACCAACAAATTATCTTCCTTCTCTTTAAACTGCTGACTATCAGAGGCTTCCTGCATTAGAAAAAAATATGTAAACTTCTCATAACGATAATAGAAAATTAAAAATTAATATGAATATAATCTAGAAAAATCCATGTTAATGAAACTCCTCTGAAGAAAAATAAAAATGTACAAACAGTTCTAATACTTTTAAGAGAATGGAATTAACAATGAAAATCTACTTTTTAGATTTATTAATACATCAACTACAGAAATTTTGTAGGCATTTCTAAATAGAACATTTAGAGTTTAGTTGATATAAGCCTCTATGTAATATATCAAAATTAAAATACACCTAAAATATCTCTCTAAAATTCTCCTTTTCCCATTCTCATTCTTTTATGTCTATTTTCCCAACCATATAATAAAAATGTAAACAAAGAAAAATTCTCTAACTTGGAATAGAACCTAGGCCGCCTGCTTGGAAAGTGTATATTTTATCATTGAACCACCACTATGCAGAGCCGATTCTAAAATTTCCTTTACAAAAAGAAAGGTACACTATTCCTCAGTCATATGTTATGTTTTATTTATAAAAAAAAAAAAAAAATAAGTTATTTATTAAATCTCAATATTTGTAAATCAAGTCTGAAGGAAAAGGATTGCTTAGCTGTTTTATCAGCAAGTGCTGACAAAATCTGTATCTATATTAATATTGCTTACATTCAGCCTTTAGACAAGGCTATTAATATTCTTTCAGGTGACAGATAATTTTTAAATTTAAATTAAAAATTTATTGCATTAGATACCAATAATAAAAACAATTTTGAAAAAAAACTAATTTTCTTGAAATGAATAACACATCTTTATACACTTGTTTTAAATAATAAAAAATAACAATATAATATTTTTACATTTTAGTTCCAAGCTATCAAGCTATGTGCAAGCATTTAAAAAGATACAATAACAGCAGTTTGCATCATTGCTCAAATCCAATAATATTTTTAATATATTTTTAACAAAGATAATGTTAAGATGCAATATGCTTCCTACCATTCTCAGTTATACCAAGAAACATGTGTCAGAATTTGGGTATGATTAGTTCAACAGATTTTTCAGTTGTTCCAGACAAACATATAGCATTCTTCTTCTTCATATAATAGTACTATAATGATCCATTAAACGACACAAGCGAAAGAAGAACGTAAGGTGACCTTTATGGTTACAGCAGACCTTTATGGTTAGCGGTAAGTAGACACGCGTGGTCCAGACAAAGCCGTTTACGGCACAATGCTGAGACAGCCACTTAGGTGACAATACATTAAAAACTGTCAGTACGTTGGAGCCAGTGTGTCTACGCGTTTATGATGTCTACTGCCATCAAAAGACTCGGATAATAATTATTAATCGAGCGACGCTGTATTGCACATATGGGCCCAGTTACCAGTGCATCAAATGACTTTCAGTTGTTTAGGTCGGTTGACTTAAAGATGACCTTTCAGCCACATATGGAAACGGATCAGCTGATCCAGGCAGGCAGTTCACTGCAAGATTGCATCACTCTGATTCTGGAAAGTTCCGGGAGAATGACGCTAGGGGCAATCGGAACCCCTATAAAAGAAGATTAGCTAAACCAAGAAGAGGACCTTTTTTTTTTTTAGAGTTGATTTGTAGAGCTCGAGAGGCGTCCCCTCGTCTCTCCAATTACCGGAGCTTGCTTTGCTTTAGAGGCTGCCAGCGTCTCTGCTTTGCTAAGAAGTAGACTTTCGACATTGGAATCTCATTCCCGTTATCATTAATATTTTTTCTACTTCGTGCTTAGAAGTAGGTTGCTGAGAGTGACTCTTACTCTCATTTTGGATCATCCTTCATCCTTAGTTTTCTTCAACGAACTCCAGCATGATACACACCCTAAGCGTTTGAGCCTTAGTGTGGAAACCAATTGTACTGATTCTTAGCCCGGAGATTATAGTGTCAGTGTTTCGTAGCCGTGTTAAACGTTATTGTAGCACGATATCTCAAAATATTTAGAATCTACTGAAACCTGTACATAGCTGTACATAATTATTCACTTAAATAAAGTATTTAATCAAGAGTAAGCAGTTGTCTAGACTGTATCATTAACAGACTTGCCTACCCATACTTCAGGACATCACAGTACAGATCAGAGGATCAAAGCTCACATTCAATAAAGCAAGTGTAAATAAAGTGTGTAATTTATTAGGCATACAATAAATAGGCATAATGCCACATCAGATTTTTTTATAACTATACAAAATATTAATAGCATTTTTTTCCATAAAATTGAGAAGATTCTAGCTATACTTCCAGATAGATTTTCCAAGCTATATTAGTTTAAATGATTTTAACAGTTACTTGTAGATAAATAGTTTTCAGAAATTAAAAACATTTGAAAAGTATATACCTTTTCCTTACAGACTCTCTCAAAATCCTGCCAGTCTACTTTTAGGTTAACCTCTGATGCTAAGTCTTTTATTACAGTTTCTTCTAAACCATAATTTTCTCTCAGCTGCCACACTTGTTGACCTAAAAATTAAACAAAATCTATACTGAGTCATTTTTGATAAAATTGCCATGAAAACATAAAATTTCAATACAAATAAATAAGTTAGATCATTTAGTTATGAAACAGTATTTTGTTTCATTCATAAAACTAAAAGTTAAAATTTTAGAAAAAAAATACTGAGAAACATAAAGAGACCCCACTATTTTACACTAAGTAAACAAATATTTATTTTAAGTCACTTTTACAAGTTACAATTAGGAGAAACTTCCTATTAACTAAAACCCATGTTCATATCAAATCTAGTTCAGTCTTCATATATTTAATAGATAGCACTATAAGCACTACTGTTCCTACTATTATACAGAAAAACTTGTTTATTACAAATGCTGATTTGCTAAACACTTGAATTGAAGGAGGAAATTATTTAAAAGAAAAATTGGTTCTTTTATTGTTAAAAGGTTTATAATAACTCTTTTATTGGAAATATAACTTGGATTTAGAAAGGAATTTTTTTTTTACAAAACAATCTTTTTTTTCCCCTTGCTACTTAAAACATCTATAGCCAGAAAACAAAGAGAAGAAACAAGATTATGTGACTCAGAATCTTTATCAATAACTTAAAAATTACAGAATCAGAATTTTAAAAGTACTCCACATTCAAGAATGAGCTAATTACATCAGGATTCACAACTAAAGAATCATTGATACATTAATCATAGTATGAAAGATTTAAACACTATATGTTAAAAAAATTACATTACATAAACTACAGTACATATTATACTCAATACAGGAGAATTACAGTTTTTCAAAAAATTGTGCAGTGTTTGATTGTTTTGTAGAATTGTATCAGTTAAAGTCTCCAAAATGAGTCATGTTTACTGAACAACAGCTTCATTTACATTGGTTTGCTGACTAAATTTAAATAAATGAAAAAGCTCCTCTGATGATGAAGAGTTTCTTCCTCCTTGATATTATACTCTGCTTTACTCAACTTATTTAACACTTCTGATTAAATGCCTTGATATAACATTTCTTAACAAACATCAATGTTTTTATTCAAATTGACATATCTTTTTACTGTAAGGCCTATGTCCAGAACATTTCTTTCTGTGAACTTTTTACTTTAAAACTATATGTCCAGGACATTTTCTTCAATCAACTCAGCTGAGTTAGTTTTATTAATAAATATTGCCTTTTGAAAATTATTTGCTATTATTGTTTTGTCTAAGATTATGCAATGTCACTGAGTTCAAAACTGTTTATAAAAAATTTTCAAAATAAGGAAGTTAAACTTCAAATTATCTGCAATCTTTTAACATAGATTTAGCAAAAAGTTCAAGGGCCTGATAGAAATCTTTAACTAATTTTTTTAATTAGAGACACTGATTTTATCTAAGTTGCACTGTATTTTAATATTTTCCCACTTTTTTGTTTTTTCCATCCCACCCCTGATTTTATTTTTATCCTCTGACCTTCATTTATTATTGTTTTTAAGATAGTTCTACTTTTTCCATTATTTGATTATTTACATTGCTCTACTTCACCACATAAGCGTTGAACTAGTTTCTGCCATGCCCTTTCCCTTTCCCAAACAACTGTTTGCTTGGGTTTCTAACCTTTTATGTGTTTATCTCTTAAATTATGTTACAGAATTTCCTGGCACCGTATGTACAAAGAATTATCTTTCTAATAAAACTAACACATCTCATGAATCACAAACTTAAATAAAATTCCTCTGTTTATCAGAGGGGAATTGTAATTCAGAACTTAAGCCGTCTACTAAATTGCTAAATGTATCTAGCTTCTAACTTTTTCCTGACATTCTGGGACAATTTTAAAAATATTTCTGGCAAATTTTATTTTTAAAACACCCAAGAAAAAATTACAAATAATATGTGTGTGTTACTGTAGCAAAGAACTACTTTTATTTTAACTTAGAAAAAGATATGAAAAGATTGAAACTATCCAGAGCTAAAAATTAAAATAAATCATTATCTTTCCGTGTGAAGTTCCATGAGAGTTTCACTTATTTTTCAACCTTTAAATAAAGTTATTTACAGAACTGTTAAAGAGAGGATAAACAAAATAACTGCATGTGACTAATTTCCCTGACACATTTGCCATTTTCTCTTTAACTTCCTGATATTCCTGACCACCCATCATGCATCAAAACTCTCAGATAAACTGCATTTCTACAACGCAGGAATCTGATTTAATGTTTTAAAAATATAAACTGTGTTTAGATACAAATAGATAAAAAATAACATTTCATAAAGCGAAATACAAATTTATAATAATATACCATTTAAGGTTTTTGAATCTTTTTCAGATATCATTTTATTCCTAGTTTTTCGGCCCTTGTTGACAAGTTGGTGAAACTGCTTTTCTTCTTCATTAACTACATCCACAATCTATCTAACAAAAAAAAATTAAAGTAAAATGTCTTGAAAATATGTAACCCATAATAAACTAAGATTAAGGCTACAAGTAGCAAGACTACAAGTATGACTATTAACAATAAGAACAGAATAGGATCATTGCAACAATTTAGAAATTTTAACAAAAAAAATCTGAAATAAATAATCATTTTTAATGAAGGACTTCATTAAAAATGAAGTCATTCTTAGAACAACATTGAAAGAGCATTGGAACTTGATTCATTAAATTCCTGTTGCAATTTGTTTACAATCTGGAAAGGCATTTGTATGTCAAATTTTAGGTACATGTTACACGTGAGTTACAATTTTTTCACGTAAAAAACAGAGTGGTGTTATTAACACATATGCATTATATACAAGTAATTACAGTCTACTGTTTATAATATATGAATTATAAATAATTGAATTATGCAGATAAATTTTTATTTTAATGTAAAGAAATCAGATACTTATGATGCATATGAATAAAAATTTAAATTTATAGAACTTAACTGAGTTCAATTTTAAAAACTCCATTTTATAAATTCACAAAAATTCCCTCATTTCTTAACTGATTTTTAAAAAAAATCATAACTAACTGTCAAATGAAAAATTCAAATAAAAAATTGAATAGTTTATAAAACAAATTAATTTTTCCTTCATTCTTTTTTCTTTTACAGAAATACTAGAGTCCAATACTTATTGGCCCAGTGTGTCCCTAGCGGGCTTTGTGCCACTAAATTCTAATCAACTGACTTAACTAACCAATACTTATCGCTGAATTAAAGTACATTAAATGAAAAAAAATTCTAATTTTATAAAGATTTTAAAACAGCTTATATCTTATACACCATAAGTGAAAACTAATCAAGAAGTAAGGCAATATCAGTGCCAAATTAACATCAATAATTTTTTCACATGTTTTCATTCATTCATAATTTTTTCATTTATATATGGGGAGAGAGAGAGAGAAAGAGAGGGGAGGAAAGATAGATTGCTCATTATTAAGTGTTAAAATATCCTAGGGTTTCAACATGACTTTTAATGATAAAAATAAATTCATAATTAAAAAGAATCACAATACCTCTTTTAGTTTCTGGTTTACTTCAGGAAAGAAATCTAGAGACTCAGCTACAGCTGGAACCAAGGAACTAAGAGCCCCAGGTCGACTCTTCATAACTTTATTTGCAGCATAAGATGCCCGTCTAATAATTTTACGCAGCACATGGCTATATTTAAAAAATAATTTAATATATATAGAAAAAATAAAAAATGAAAATGAAATTTTCCTTAGTACTTCAGAAATATTATAGTATTAAAAAAAGTTTTTCACATAAATTTGCTTATATAGGTTTTTTTTAACACTATATAAAGTGGAATAGACTTATACTATTTCTGTGTTACCAGTTTTATTCATGCATATACACAGTAAATTTCCTAATCTAAGAACTGTGATTTTTAAACATTTTCCACCATAAATAGTTTTACTTTCCCTAAACTTCCCTTTCTATTTCAATGTGAGGCTGAATTAATTTTTTATTGAAGTGAAGAGAGAAACAAAAGATATATTTGTGATTAATATTTTAGATGTTTTGAATGTTAGATTAAAGTAATATGCTAAATTTATTTTTAATTAAGGTTAAAATGAGAATTTTTATTAAAATTTAGATTAAAATATTTTGTACAACATATTTTTCCAGTTTTCTTGTTTATGAAGTTTGTCAATGAAAACATTTCAATCTCTCAGTCAACTGGAAAACTTCTAAAGCATTCATTCTCATGAAAACTAATAAGCCTGATGAAAAATCTGTTCTTATATTTCTTAATTTATTAGTAACCTTATTTGAATTTTCTTTTTCTTGTGTACTATTCAATTTCAAATTCCTGGTCTTATATTCAGTTTTACTAAAATTAATTTCATGTTCACTAGAAATATATGTTTATAGGGATTAAACAAATGTAAATCATTGCTCAGGAATTTCATACGTTTGGTGACTACTACTCTAGAAAATATTACAAAAAATATTTCTATTTTGTTATTTTCCAAAATATGTATTTTTCTAAGTCAAATTTAAAAGGAATAATCTGCAGTAAAATATAAACTCTACTAAATATTTTAACAATATGATTTGCTGATCATAGGCTTGCAGGATATAATAGTAATTGGGTTTTAGAATAGGTCTTTGCAAGAATTATTAATAAAAATTTAGTAGTATGTTTAAAATTTGTAAATATAACACAACTACACATGGTCAACTTACTTTAACTATAATTTTTTTCAATTTAATTCAAATATTTGCAGGATTAATATTAAAATATGGAATATACAAAATTTCTTTTTTTCATAACAAAAAAGAAGCAAATATGTGACAAATTAAAAATAATGAATTATTACCCAGCATCAAAAGCATCTGGAAAAAGGCCATCTGCAATAGCAATAGAAAACATGCGAGAATGATCTGCAATGACTCGATAAGCAGTATCTATACCATCAAAATCAAAAGGTCCAGTTTTTCCTTCATAAGGTCGAACATTAAAGTTCTGCAAATATTAAACAAAATTTTGCTGATGCATTTTTGATTCAGTGTTAAACAAAGATAAATGTATGAAAAATAATAACAACTTCAAATAATTATATTTATAATTTCTGACTTTTAAAATTCTTGATCAATCTTTTTTTTTTAATTGAAAGGTGAGTATTGTAATATTTTAAATATAAAAAATAACCTACCTTTTCAATTACTTTAAACAAGGGTGTGAAGATATCAGTATCATAATTAGACATTGTTCCCTGTAAAACTGCTGTAAGTCTTTCAAATCCCATTCCAGTATCAACATTTAAACATGGTATGGGTTTGAGGCTGCCGTTTTGTTCTCTGGTTTAAAAAAAAAAAAAAAAAAAAGAGGGAGAAATATAAGACTAAACAGGAGGCATAATAAAAATTACCTTAACAATATACAGAAAGCATTAAATTTTAATATGGTACAACTATAATGATTTTTCAATAAACACAAGTATGGCTTTAAGTTTAAGAATATTCATCTTTCAGCATCTAAATTGAACTTTAAAATATTCAGATTTCTAATAAAGAAAATTTATTTTTAAGAGAATTACAAATTATTTTTACTTCATAATTAAAGTAAAGGTAATATTGTAAATGAGAAAAATAGAGTTCACATTTCAATAGGAATCTCCATTTTGACCCTGACTGGATCAATTTTGACTAGTTTTTGTGTTATATCTGTATACATGTACAAGGGAACTTTAATTTTTAAACTTTAAATATTCATTTTGGCTGACCCTGAGCACATTTTGACTAGTTTTGTTGTGATATCTGAACATATGTATGCATCTGAAATAACTCCAAAACAATCAGCTATAAAATGCTAAAATTTGTATTAATGACTGTTGTAACAACTAGTAGAGCACCGTAATTTTGATTGCAATCTGCACTCTATATTACAAAAAAATTTCAATTAATATATATTAACACTGCCAGGCATAACTGATAAACAATTAGCCTTAAAATGTTAAAATCTTGCATTTAGTAGGACTATTATATCACTATTATCACTATCAGGACTATTGTATTTATGTAGGACTATTAGTGCCCCTTGTTGTGCACCTCCATTTTTGATTACAATCTACTCTATATAATAAAAAAAGTCAAAATATCAAATATTGAAATGTTACCAGTCTGTGGCTAACAACAGTACTTGAGTTCTATTCATTATTGAATATATACTATTCATTGTTGAATACAATTCTACTCATTGCTGAATTAATAGATTAATACTGTATAAACTTCTGATGATTTTAAAAAGTAATATTTTAGTAATTGTGTAATAATCTAATTTAGTAAAAAATTGAAGCATTATATTCTACATTCATATAAAATAAGTGAAGTTCAATATATAAAAGAAGATAAAAGAGAAATTTCAAATAAATGTTTAAAAACATATTCAATTTAACAGGTTTATACAGAAGTCACTTTGTGTCCAGACCATATCCAATGTTTTTCCTTTCATAATGTATTTATTTATTCTCACCTGTTATATTGAATGAAAACTAAGTTCCAGAGCTCTATAAGATTTGGTTTACCAGCATTGATACGCTTAGCTGCAGATTCAGGAGTTGAAAGTAAAAAATCAAAATGTATCTCTGTACATGGACCACAGGGTCCAACATCAGCCATTTCCCAAAAATTTTCCTTTACAAAAGGAAATATGTGACTAGCAGGAATCCTAAAATAAATAAGTAAGTCAAATAAGCATTATCTGAAAATTTAAATGCTTTTATTTACCATATTTACTTGTGTATAACACTTTTTAAATTTTGGACATAAAGTCAAGATGCATATTATACATGGAATAATTTGTATCACTTCAGGTAATCACACAATATAGGTATAAATCAAGATTGCATTTCAAAAAAGAAAAAAAAGGAAGAATTGTTAAAAGAACTTATGCATCTTTATTTCCCCCTACCATTCACATTTTTTTATAAAGCAGTGCTAGGAACAATAATATTAAGTATAACCCCTTAAGGAATACATCAATTCATCCAGTAATAAAAGTGCCTATTTTTTTAATTCAACTAAATTATATATAAACTGGCATCTAATTTAAAATAAAGCAATTACCTTCAATTACATTTTAAATTCTCTGGTACTGTTGTATATGTAAAATAAGAAATAAATTTTATGGGTGTAAGAAATAGATTGTTTTTAATCATTTTGGTGCATTAATTTTCACTCCAGCTGGAAATACACGCAGACATAAGAAATACACTACAAAACCTCACTCCATGATATTGATGGAAGAAAGAAGGATTAAACTGCAATTCCCAACTTGAAGTACAGTTCCCATTTTTTTTTTTTTTATTTATGTATTTATTTTTTCATTTTTAACTACTTGCAACTTAAATGGTACAGTATAACTAGATAGATTTTCCATATTGCTTGCATGTTTTCACAAAACATTTTTTCTTATAAAATGAAAAGCAATTAAGAAAATGATACCCTTCTTACAAAACTCCCTTTCATAGGGGGTACAAGGTTTTTAATTTTATCTCCCACAGATAAATTAAAGAAAAACCTCCCAATTACCTCTAAAACCAATAACAAGCATGAAAGATTTCATAATAAGTGGAGTCTTTTGAAGAATGATAATGAAATAGTGTCAGAGGTAGATTCATTAACAATTTGTAAACTCCTTTAACAGGTGTGCATTGTATACACATAATACAGTATTTAAATATGTAATACAATACTCAAAAAATACTCCAGGATAATTGCCAAAAAAATTAATTTTAATTCACCCAAATGCTGCTCTAAATTTCAATTTATACAATATTATTTAAATTTAAGAACTTCATTCAAAAGCATATCCAAAAAATATTTCAAAAGAGCTTATTTTAGCATAATTTATTTTTGACAAATTAATATTTAGATCTGCCATGACTAATTCTTAACATTTATGAAGATTGCTATATAATAATTTATAAAATAAAACTTAATATACAAATTTTTAAAAATGCAGAAACTCAAATGACAAAAAAAGTTATTTTTAAATAGTTGTAAAGCAATAAAAAAATATATAAATCTTTGAAATTATTATCAAAAGATATAATAGTTTAATTTATTTCTTTAAAAATTTCATTTTATAGTTTGTTTTTTTACACACACTGTTAAAGTTTAATACTGCAAGCGATATTGAAATGCTACATATAGCAAAAAATAGTATATTAGCTATACTTAAGTAAAACTTAATTCAAAAAAATGTATAAGTTCAAAATACATATCAATTTTGGAGCTATACATATTTACAGTAAAACATCTACACAATAGTAATTTTGAAGTTATTAGCATTATTGAAAATAACCAATCATTAAAAGTATGTTTAAAACATTTAAGTATGCATTGTTTGAAATAATGGATCCTTTTAGACTATAAGAGGGCTATCAAATTAAATAACTTATGTCTTGGTTGAATATCAAAATGGCCAAAACAAGAGCCATTATCTTAAGAGTCAAATCCTGCTGACACTCAATATATATTCTACTGTGGTATCAAACTGCTAACTGTGTTAACTCTGTTTTGTTTGAAGTGAATTTTAAAATTGTGTACTTCAAAAGAAAATCCCACTATTTATGAAGTGTTTGTTATCTGTAATTAGGCTTTAGTTGGTGATAAAAGTATGATACTAGCTGAATTCTTTGATTGTGGAACTGCAATAATCTTAGACTTTTATACTAATACTGTGACTACTACTGAAACTAAGGATATCTATTCAAATTGAGAAGTGTTTACATTTCTTTTAAAAAGTGGCAGGGTACATTTATCAATAAGAGATTTGAAAAAAAATTTTCAATTTTACAACTCCTCTTCAACCTCCACTCAAAATACAGTTTCTTTTAAGTCAAAGAGTTTTTTGCTGGATGAGATCCCGCCTACCCTCCCTCATCCCTATGGACTAACTTTCTCTTGGCATTTTCCAATTTTTTTGTGAATTTATTTCTATTAACTTATTTATTTCTATTTATTATTTATTTCAATTAGATTTTAAATATTCAATTTTTGTAAAATTTTTCCTCAAAATGTTGTTTTTGTTTATGTATCAATTTGTTGAGTTATGATCCCCTCGCCAGATTTCAAACGCCACGCACGCAAGCTGCAAGCACGCCAATTTCGCCAAATGTGGTTGAAGCACCAACAAGATCCATGATTAGAAACAGGAGAGTGGGCTAAGAAGAGGAGTTGAAAAAGGGCAGTTCGGGACAAATGAAAAGGTATTTATTGTTGAATAAGGACACTTGGAAAAAATGTTTAATTTTCACATAGGTTTCTCATGCAACACGGCAGTGATATCCTTTTTGAATGTTTTATGGATGGGCAACTTTAATTTCATTGTATAATATGACAACAAGTATTAGTCTAAAAATATATTGCCAACTACATTTGGTGAGGATTATATAGATTGTTTCTTGCTCTGTACATGTTGTTATTGTGTTTGCTAAAAGTTTTAAACTGGTTTTTATTTTTATTTTCTTTTTAATTAATGTTCATCCAAAATATGCTTTTTCATTTTATACAATTTTATGAGGAATTTTAACATTAATTGCAACATGTATAAGAAATGCAAATGCCTCCACATTTACAATCCTGAAATGGATCAATCAATGGCTAAAGAAGTTTCCCATTTCTCATACTCATAACAACTGATATTCAAGGTAGCTACACAGTGGTCTTCTACTGCAGCAATTTTCATACTATAAATGACCTAACATGTTTGAATGAGAGAGGGGATGAAACCTGGAATTCACTATACAGTTTGTGCACCTATCTTAGTATGCCCCAGGTAAGTATGATTTGAACATCAAAACAGGTAATTCACACAGAACTTCAGCTTCCCAAACACTTACACTTTCCTTCCTCCCTAAAAAGAAAACTTTTTTAAAAAATACAGGGAAGAAAGTAAATGTATTCTGAAAAGAGTAGAATGCTTCAGCACTTTAAAAAAGAGGGCAGAGGCCAGCACCTCTGGAAAAATATCAAACATGAACACCTGGAAAAACAAAGCTAAAAGTTATGTTTCTTTATGACAGTACATGCTTACACACTTCCAATCCCACTCAAAAACTTTAGGACAATTTCTTATGAGAGGCATTAGATCACTGACCATACTTCCCATACCATGCCCAAGTGATAACAACCTCTTAGATTGAAGACTTGTTTAACACAGAACTTCAGTCAGATATGAATGAATAATGAAAATATCAGACAGTAGAATGTTATAGAGATGAAAATCAAAAATTTTATGTACCATTATGATAAATAACTCATTATAAAAGGCCATTATGCACTGAAGTAGATACAGAAGTGCAGTTGATGCACAGTAAGCAAAAAAGACCTGATATTTGAAATATAACATAACCCAAAGGATGTGCCTTTTACCTCCTGAATTTTTTTTTTTTTTTAAATTTATAAAAGAAAAAAACTCTAGAATTGAAATATTCAATTCCGAGAGCTAATCAGTATGATTTTGAAATCCTTTTAAAATATAAGGAAGGATAACTAATACATGACATACGTAAATACATATATAATTACTGTTATAAGAAACTTCTATTACATTAATGCTACCAAAAAATAACTTTTATATTTCAGAATGCATGATTTTGAAAAAGGATCCATTTTTTAAAACAGAGTGGGGTTACTGAAATCCACTTTCATAAATACAAAACAACTTTTGTGATTTATTAGAGTGTTTTACAAATGGATATAATAATTTTTATCTTTTCATGCATTTTTATTATTCCAAAATAAAAATTGCTTAATGGATTGGCTTTATACAATATCCTACATTTCAGAAAAATATAAATTATTTGGCAGATTACAGCAAACAATATAGAATTAAAGCAAATTCAAAAATTTAAATATTAAATAAATAAATAAATAAATGAATAAATGAAAGCAATTACCCAATCTCTAACCAAATATTTTTACATTCTTCATCTGCAGGAACACCAAGTATATCACATCCACCAAAATATGTAACATATAGATTTTCTGGATTTAAATAATAAACTTTAGTCAAAAGTTCCCATGCCATTTTACAAGCTTCTTTCTAAAGAAAAGATTTTAATCATAAATATCATTCATCCGTTTGTTGATTAAAAAAAAAAATTATAATTTCAATAAAACCTTCTTAAAAAATCATATTAAGGATTTCATTCTGCATAGAATCATAATAGAACTAAGAAAAATTATGAGAAGTATATTGATACTAATTAGTATTATTTTTAAAACTAGCGTTTCTTTTTTAATAGCCATTTAACTAATGAAACCTTTTTAAGTTTGGTAAAAATTGTTATGTAAGAAATCTTTTTTAATCTAATTTGCTTCTTTTATTATACACCAAATGGTACACTTCAGTAGCTTTAAATTTTTGCTAATAAGTGAAATATTGTAGAATGAGGAAAGGTACTAAATAAAAAATAACAAATTAGCCTAAAAAGGTTTGTAGGCAATATCATAAGTGCTTCTATATGACCAAAAATTTATTATGTTAACTGCGTGGGTAATTCCAGAACTCCCAAATTAGTAAGTAGACTCAAACTTTAAACTTCTGTACTTTAGAAGTCTTTTTTTTTTTTTTTCTGTTCTGATGTAAGCTTGTTTTTCTTAAAAACTTTAAAATTTAAACTAAACTCTTTAAAACTTTGTTTATTTATTTATTTTTGTCTTTCAGACCATTTCAGCTATTTCATTTTAATTAAATAGCTGTTAATTCTGCAATTTTGTTCACATTTTGTATGGTGATATTATTCTAATAAGAGGAGACCCAAAGAGATTCTGCCCTGGGTCTTAATAGCTCTAAGTTCATCACTGATCATATCTATACTTTTCAATATACATTATAAATTAATTTAAACATACATGCAGAGACTGACAAAAGTTGTAAAATCTTAGGAGCCGATAGTACAAGCTCTTTCTACAACTTAATGACTTTAACGCATTCACTGCAAAATGAAACATGGGCCACTCATAATCAAATAGGGTTTTTTCTACACAAGGACAAGGAAAATCTTTATTTGATTGGATTATGCAACGAAAATTATATCAGGTAATGTAACTATAAATCTTAAATTATTACCATTAGCAGTGTCTTTGAGTTTTTGTTATGAAATACCATCTATCAATTGACTTCTCAGGAATGAATTCCTGCAAAGATGATCCCTTTAAGTGTATAAACATTAGGCTATTTAAAGATTCTTTACTTAAATTTGAACGTAGTTTGTTTTTGATGACATTCATTGTACTGAAACCTCTTTCACAGGAAGATGTTGAAACAGGAAAAAGTCAGTGCAATTGAAGAGGCTTGCTAGATTAAAAGTTAAATATATGTATTGGACTTTTTTTTTTTTTTTTTTTGTCACTCTGAAACTAGTTGCCGGGGCATTTTTTTAGTTGCCCGGGTGACCTGCTGCCCAGGCTTTGTCAATCCGTGCATACAAGTCTATGCTTAAAGGAAGGTACTTTTATCATAGATCCCGAAAAATATATCAAAAAACGGTACACTTTATTAAATAGTTACTTCTACTGTTTCTCTCCTAAGATATACTTTTATTCATTTAAAAGAGCACAAAATGATTTTGCCATCAATCATAATCTTTCATTCTAACTAAAACTACTTTAAACTTATTGGATATCCTAAAACAATACCTATTAAAATACCTTATCTTCCAAAAAGTACAATCTCAATCTATTAAAGATAATATATAAGAATAAATCAAATGTATGATATAAAATAATTTCTATTTTAAGTTAAATAAATGAAAGAGAAATTCTAATACGAATAACAGAATACTAAAATTACTTTAGAATAATCTCCGAAAGACCAGTTTCCAAGCATTTCAAAAAATGTATGATGATAAAGATCTTTCCCAACATCCTCTAAATCATTATGCTTTCCACTTAAACGAATGCACTTTTGACTATTTGCAGCTCTCTTTAATTTTGAAAATGGATGATGAGGTTGCACTTTGTTTAGAAGCAAAGACCGAAACTGAAACAAAAATGTACTTATTAAATATATAGCACAACATTTATTTAAAAAGAAAATTTTTAGTCATATGAAATAAATTAAAAATATACAATAACAATAAATATTTATTTAATGTCACTTATACAATAATATTATAAACTTTATTATTTGCTTGTAAAAAAATTTAGTATGAAATTTGGCGGAGTTTATCCCATATTTTATAGAATATAAAATAAAATACTTTTACACAGAAATATATATAAAAAAATAAACTATTATATTAAATGAAAAATAAACTATCCTATTAAATACAGAATAAACTACTATATCAAATATAAGTATAAAAAGAATTATCATTTAAAAACAACTAAATTTTTATGAAAGTCATAAAATGTTGGAATTTTTAATAGATATCATTTATATCATCTATACCTGATATGTATTAACATAAAAATCTAGATAGCACAAAACTTTATAAAAGTCATAAAATAACAAAACATTAAACTTCAATAAGGTTTTGTTGCAATTTTAACTCAAATTTTAATAAGTTCTAATAATATAAAATTTTTGTTATTGTTGATGGCAATAATGTCAAATTTGACTGCAAAAACTCTGAAAGTATTCTAACTAAACAAAATAAACAAATAAATAAAAATACAAGAAAGCAAAATATAAAAACCTTTAATTTTATATGACAAATAGTAGAAAAAATTTATTAACTTCTAAGGATAAGATCTCCATAATCCCAAGATTTTTTTTATTTATTTTAACTTTATTAATCATATACTTTTTCTAAAACATGCAACAGAATTTTTTTTTTTTTTTCTTTTTTTGAACAACTCAGCTTGCCTCAGAATTTAACATACTAAGCTCTCATTTTTGAAGGCTCTTTCTTTTGACATTAATAGTTTAATTTGCAAAAGAGTCATTGAATTAACAATCTATCTTAAAGATTTATCATATGTAGCATAGGCATATACAAAATCTATAAGAGTAGAAATTTTCTTCTACAATTGGTAAACTAGAAAAGTATACTTAATTTAGAATTTATTATTAAATAAGATCAAAATTATTATCAGTCCTATAACATATAGTGTTAGTCACATACAAGTATATAACGCTAACTAAAATGATGTATATGAATACACTGTTTCATGTAAAAAACAGTTTGACAGAAGAAAAATCCTCTTTCAGTATTTAAGTCTTCCAGATATTCTAATACTTATAATAAATTTCAAAATAAATATTTAAGGTATACGTCTATGTTAAAAACGTCATTTTTTGCAAAAAAATCATAATTTTTTATTATTATTATTTCTCTAAAGTTAAGTCTCAACTTTTAGGATTCTAAATCTGTTTTTGTTTTGTCTCTACAGCATTTTAAAGAAAAGTTACAGCTGTTTAAACATCAGTGACAGCTGTCAAAACAAAACAGAAGTAGCGACTTCAGAACCGGAAGTTGTGAATTTAAAGAGCATTTTTTGGACAAAACTTTTTAAATTTTCATGAAGATTAGTTTAAGCATTTTTCTAGTATTAATAATTAGCAACTTGGCAATTAGAAAGTTTTGAAGCAAGAAAGTGTGGGGAATTTTAAACATGCATTTTAACTTTTTAATAGTTAAAGTTGCTTTCATAAACTTCAAATATGTTTTTTTCAGAATGGTATTTTTAATAAAATGTTGAAACTTGAAATGTGATTTCTCAAAAAGGTCTTAAAATATTTAGTTGAAAATTATTATGAATTCTTTTGATAGTATTTACTAGTGAATGACCTAAAATCTTTAAATTTGGATAATTTTTAATGATGTTACACTCATAGTTAGATATAAAGGTAATGAAAATTCGTTAAAAATTCAATGCGTATGATTTTGAAAGACCAAAATTTTTTACCAAATGTAAATTAAGCAAAGATTTTAGGTGATTCACTAGTCCAGTGTATAAGAAATGTGTAGCATAAAAAATATTGAAATAATTTAATTTATTAAAAAATTAGACCTTTTGAAAAAACCTGATTTTTTTACTAAATTTTCTTCATTTATTAGAAATTTTAGAAAAGCTTCTCCAGGAATAAATTGTTTAAGTGCAATACTCTATGATAATATAAAAAATCTAAAAATGTAAAAAAATGAACTAGTTTCTACGTTTAAAGAAAAAAGTTCTCTGAACATAGACGGATACCGTAAGTAAAACAGTAATTAAATAAGAAAATAGTTTTCTATTTAATACAGAAAAAACTGAAGAATCGGAATTAAAGTAATGTACTGATAGCACCTAAACTATAACACTCTTAAAAGGTCATATTCTAATAAAGTTTTATTTAATTTAATCCTGAAATTAGAAGCATTTAAAAGAAATACCTGATTCATTCCAGCATTTACGAAAAGAAGAGTAGGGTCATTATTTAAAAAAACTGAACTAGAAGGAATATAAATATGATTTTTCTCCTTAATGAAGTAATCTAGAAAGAGTTGTCTCACATTCTTAGCAGACAATTTTTCACACTTCGAATCAATTGTAATGTTGTGATATGAGTTCGTGACTGAATAACATTTTGTGCAAGTTTTCCTGTATATGGTTTTAAACTGTAAAAAGGAAATCCTTTGCGGTAACATATTAAGTAAAATTTCTCAGAAAGCGACCTAACAAGTATAAAGCCGAATATGGTAAATACGAACTACATTAAATTATTCTTCTAGTATTACAAGTTTATTTAGAATTACAAGGAACATCAGTTCATGAATAAATAATGCATGAAGGTTTATTTGACCGGTTACTAAAGTCAAAAGGCATGTCGTAACATAAACAAACTTATTTCACTTCAGTTGACTGGGTGAGGCCAAGGAACCATGAAAAAAATAATGAAGGAAAACAGTTATTCAAAGAAATTCAATCAGAATAATATATAATATATAATAAAATATATATATAATATATATATATATATATATATATATATATATATATATATATATATATATATATATATATATATATATAGATATATATATATATATATATATATAAATGTATAATGTATCTGCTGATAACATTCCAGTTTTTAACAGAATACGTGTTGAAATCACTAAATGGAATTCATATTTCTTTGTATTAATGGAACCTGAGTAGTTGGACGAAAATCGGAGGTAGAATATATGTATCGATACTATCTTCTATCTATAATTGATCTCAGAACTCTTTGAAACTAAAGTAGCACAAGATTTACTTTCAGTAGGTTCCATCCCATAATGGTCTCCATTGTAACGAGACCTCTGATATCCTAGCTAAAGAGGTGTCTCTAGTCCATTTACCTTAAATTTTGTCTTCCCCAATGCTGAAATCTGTTCAAAAACAAAGATTTTAAACCAACAGTTAGGGAGGAGTTATCAGTCCCACTCTTGGCTTTCTGAAATTTCCCTACTGATTCCGAAGCCCCAAACAAGATGAAGTGTTGTACAGCAATATCAGACAGAACCATCTATCTTCAAAAAGAAATTTCAAAATCGTGTTACCTATTTCAAAAACCATAAGAATGAATTTTTACTATTTACTTCACCGTTTCAAGTTGATGTTGAGAAAAAAATAAAAGACCCTCTACAAATGGAATTACTGAGAGACATCCATAATAAAGGAAATTTGGCATTGGCACTGAAATATTTTAAACTTTTCTACTGCAACTTATCCGAAATTAAGAATACTCGATTTATCTCAAACATTTAAGATAAATCTAGCAAAACGAGCAACTTCTCTTCACATGAAAACGTATAATTTTAAATAAATGCATCATCTAAACTCTATCAAAAAATCATACAATATATTTTTACCTGTCACAAAACTTTTAAATTTAATTGTGAAATTATATCTTGGAAAACTTCATATAAACAGGTATTATTCTCCTAGATTACAAATTGAATTGAAAATTAATATGGAAGACATTGTTCGAAATATGAACGCTTCAATGGATATCTTTAAATCTTCACCTTCATTTAGATGTCGACCTAAAACTAATAAGACATAAAAGTTTTAATAAAAGTAAAACATATATCATCTGCTATTTGGAAGTACTGTTGTTGTGAAAAATTCCATGTCCTTCAATTTGTGTCAAATTCTGCCCTGAAGTAATTTTTTTCAGCTCATCGGTTTGGAGGACCGTCATGATTTACAAAGGTCTCAAAGTCCAGTTAATATTTTTTTTAATTTAAAAGACTAACTTTAAGATTTTATAGTGAAATTTTTTCCATTTTAATTCATTACTTCTCACTATACCACTATGTAGTGTCTAAAGCATGGATAAGTTAGAGAACTCTGTGTAAGTGTCGCGTCCGTCTCTGTTGGTGTTTAAGACACGTGTTTGAAGAAGCGAAATATAGGGCCTGTAAAACACCGAACAATTGGAAATGGCATTATTGTTCTAGTAATGGTCTTTTTGACACATGAACTTTTGGAATGCGTCAAGCAAGGCGTTTCTGAACTCACCGACAAAGGAAGGAAAGAAGTTTTGGGAGACCATGTTGGCCAGCCGCCAAGGGCTCTTCGGTAACCCTAAGGTCGAAGGTCAAAAGAGTAGGGGATCTCCCCTAAAACCGAAGTTTCCTGGTGAAGAAAAATAAGCGGGATTGTGATTATGACTTGTCTCAATTTGATTTTTCATCATATTTTATGAATAAAAGCTCATTTGTACATATTTCAAACATCAACGGATGTCTTGTTTCTTTCATTATCAAGGCTGCTTTATTCCTCTGAATCCATGCTACGTCATACCCAAAATTACTAGGGAATGACAAGAAGACATAATTAGGACATCTCTACTACTCGGCGATCTACACTCTGTTTTCGGAGCTTGTTGTTAATTCTCTTTTTAAAATTTACGTGGTTTAAAATCTACGTGTTAACTGAAACTGTAGAATTACGATTTGTCTCAAATTTTCTTTAGAATTTTATGGTTGGGTTACCTGTTACTGCTAAGTACTCCGGAAAGTCTTGATTTTCTGAAATCCCAAAAACATTTTCAAATCAATTCTTTCCTTTTGAGATCAGATCTAAGTTCTGAATTTACTCTGTGTACCTCTTTATGTAAATTTTAAAAAAATCAATTTTAAATACCATGGCTCTTACTGATACGTTTAAGAAGTGAAAGGAACAGGTGTGGCCCTTTTGTTTACATTCTGATAAACATGTTTACTTATAGAAGCGTCTGTGTAGAGTCAATTTTCAAACTCCAACGCATGCGCATTGTGAAGGGGATCAGTGGTTTTTCTAGGGTTATACTTTACGTTTTCTAGAGATTTCGCCAACAGTAATGT